>CM057147.1:21512265-22013399 GCA_029964075.1 Patiria pectinifera | reverse complement strand
CTTGTAAATACCTTGGGGAGCCTTGTAGAGGCAAGAGAGCAATTCACAACGATCTGACACTATAGATTTTGAAAAGTAAGGGGTTGTTGTTTTTCTCAGGTGGCGCTGACAAGTCAGTTGTTGTTTTCAACAAGGACACAGAGCAGGTGACTGCCGTCATGAAAGGTCACAGCAAGAAGGTCACCAATGTCATCTATCACCCCACAGAGGTAAGTGGTTAGCCAAAATCCTCCAAAAATTTTACAACAGCGCCTAAATTCTTCAAAATTTTCGGACAGTCCTGCCTCAAAATGCATTCATCCTCAATCCTTCAAAATCCTCCTCATCCAAAAATTTTACACTTATGTTCAAATGAAGGGTACCCAGCCCCTCAATCCTTCCAAATATTCAGACAGTCCTGCCTCAAAATACCATTCAGCCTCAATCCTGTAAAATCTGTTTCTAAAAAAAACCCATTCAGCCTCAATCCTCCAAAATCCTCCAAATCACAAAGATGATTTTGGAGGATTGAGGAGGGTTAGGGTTAATTAATACAGCACTAAGCCCTTGTACTTTTCTTAGAAGTTTGAACTATTAAGTGAACTATGATGTGTGTCTCTCCGACACTAGGGAGAAATCCTTCTTGTTTTGGTCATCTATCACGATTATCGTTTACCGGGACATTCTCCCTCCCCCACTCAACAGGAAATTGTGTTCAGTTCCTCCCCGGACACCACCATCCGCATCTGGTTCGTTGGCAATGCTTCTTGCCAGCAAGTCATCCGTGCCCACAATGCACCGGTCACCGGGCTGAGTCTCCACGCTACGGGCGACTACCTACTGAGTTGCTCCGAGGATCAGCACTGGGCGTTCTCCGACATCGCAAGCGGTCGCGTGCTGACTAAGGTTACTGATGATTCCATTGGGCATGGTAAGCATTTTATGTTTTCATGGACGAGATGGCTTAATAGGAAATAGCAAGGATTTGTCCTTGTGTCTTTTAAACCAAATGTGGAGCCTTTTTTTTTTCTTCCTTAACTACAGTTTGGGAAATTTATTGGCAGATAGTATACAATACAACATGGTTCGGTTGTAGGTAGTTTGACCTTACTGGTCCTGAGGTGCTGGCTGATTTTATCTTCTCCCAACTGCAAGTGGAAGATGGTAATCAAAATCAGCCATCAAAGGACCAGTTATTTCGCACTACGTCAATCATGTTTATCTCCATTACAAAACTTCAACAAAATTCCATGGAAAACCCTTCCAATGTCATGCAAATAATGATTCATCCATAGTAAGTAAAGTCTGTTACGAGCCAATATAGCCCATTAGGCCGGCATTTATCTCCGGTTTCAGTGGCATGAAATGACTGAGAATATTTCTATTCACCCTGGATGGGATGGCAGTCCATTGTAGGTTATTTCCCAGGTAATGCCGGTACCAATTTACACTCCTGGGTGGAGAGAGGCAAGTGGGGATGAAGTGGCTTGCCCCAGGACACCAGATATGGCCAGCAGCAGGATTCGAACCCCTGCCCCCTCTGATCATGAGTTATGAACCCTAACCACTGGGACACACTCCCCTCACTCCAGACTACCTGTTTTGCAGTCATTGCTGTTAGGTCCATAATGTTAGGTCCATAATATTATTCTCGAATTACTTTAACGCACGCATGCACGCACGCACGCACGCGTGCATGCGCATGCACTTGTATATAACAGCTGTTCATGTGCGCACCTGTTCCCTTGCCTTGCATATTTATAATTACTTTTCACATCACTGCAGAGGGAATAGAGCAAGTCCCATACGGAATAATTAAACATAGTAAACTTTCGTGAAAAGATAGTGGTTACGATTTGTATAAATAACCCCTGTGATATGTAGCTGAAAACCTGTTTGACTTTTCTCCCAGCTCTGACATGCGCCCAGTTCCATCCCGACGGTCTGATCTTCGGCACGGGTACCGGCAGTAGCATCATCAAAATCTGGGATTTGAAGGAAGGGACCAACGTGGCTAACTTCCCCGGCCACTCTGGACCCATCACCGCTCTGGCATTCTCTGAGAATGGTTACTACCTGGCAACGGCCGCTGACGACGCGGTAGTCAAGCTGTGGGATTTACGCAAGCTGAAGAACTTCAAGAATATCACCCTGGACGATAGATACGAGGTATGATGCCTTTCCGTTGCCCCCATCCACTATTTCACAGATAAACCATATTTCCCCAGGCATTTATGGTAGGACACAACCTCAATCCTGCACAATCCTCCAACTGCCTCTGTCTTAAAGTAAGACTGAGATAGATTTTATACCAGCATAACAAAATAAGGTCCGGCCCATGACCTTGAACCAGGCATCCTCGAAATTAACAAGTGACAGAGATGCCTTTGTCACAGTTCATTTGAATAACTTGTCACTTTTATTTCGGGGTTTGCTCTTTGCGAATGTATTTTTTTAAAAGCTATATCTGCTAAAGATACTTTTCAAACCGTGGCAATTGCTTGCCAGAGGCATTAGGTTGCATTATCACCATACAATTGGGTATTTCTCACTTGATGTAAGGGTAATTTGGCTGTTCTTTTTCCAGGTGAAGTCACTGTCCTTTGACCAGAGTGGAACCTATCTGGCTGTGGCAGGCACTGACCTGAGAGTCTACCTCTGTAAACAGTGGCAGGAACTCAAGGTCTTCTCGGGTAAGAATTGCGTTCCTCTTTTTTAAAGGATTTCTTGTACTTGGTTCGTAAATGTTTGACAATAATAACATTAAAGGATTTAAGTAATGTCCAATTGTCCACCTTGATGAAAGAAAAAAAAGAAAAGAAAAGGAGCACTTTCAAAAGAAAGAAGACTTTTAAAAATTTGGATATTCCTGGATACTTTGAGATACCAAACTAACTTAGTACTTGACATGAATCAAAAGAAGCAGTTTTTATTTTAATGTAGACTCGTCTTGAAAAGTCTGAGTATCACCCATTGTCCTACGGAGCCCTCTCTTTAACCAGCGTCTGATATATCTGAGCAATGCAATTTTTATGCGACTCTGCGCGCCAGTCAATCGGAGTCGCCTTAGAAATTGTGATGTTTTCGATCAGAAATGTGGACTTAGCTGTTGATTGGTCAATTTGGCTGCCATGTTTTTGGAATACAACAGAGGGTTACATAAAACCTGTTAGAAGGCGCCCGCTGAATGGTCAGATTCTCGAGGTTAAGACGCAGTCTCGTTGCATAATTAATCGCCGAATTTGCTTGCATATCATAGACTCTTGCTGAGCAGGAGGATATTCCGTAGACTTTTTCTGAATGGTCAGTTTTGGAATTAGCCAAAAGTTGGACTATAAAGTTACCACGGTCAGCTGACCATAAGTCGTGATCTGATTGGTCAATGCAAACTGTTTGATTATCAGGCAGGAAGTGTACATCTCATTGAGAACTAGCATCTTTTTTTTTATATTTGCCTCCTTCCCTTCATTTATTTTCTCATTCCCCTCCTGGACCACAGATCACACTGACATGACTACCGGGGTTCGGTTTGGTCAGCATACTACGTTCCTATCCTCCGTCAGTATGGATCGTAGTCTCAAGTTCTATGGACTGTGATCGGTAACTCTCTCCTACCTTGATGTTGGTCTGGTCTGCAGCTTTTGGTGACAAATCTTGACGGTATCGTAGTTACTCAGTATTGAGTAGTTATCAAACTTTGAAGTTGTATCTTTTTTTCTGCATGAAGCCATCAGAAATGATCAGTGTAACTATGCAAATTATCGGAGATGAGGTGGAAAATTTTTTCCTGCTTCAGCAGAAAAAATAACACAACTCCAAGTTTGAGTGGAAATGAACAGATGTGAAAGCCCGATAGAGTACCGAAGTCTGACGTCAGCTGTCGTTGTTCTGGCTCACTATGGTTCGCGCGGCCGATGTCTTCATACAGTTAAGCTGTGCGCGTGGAACACAATACGCGGCACATAGAATACCGAAGTGTGACGTCATCTGTCGTTGTTCTGGCTCACTATGGTTCGCCCGCTGATGTCTTCATACAGTTAAGCTGTGCGCGTGGAACACAATGCGCGGCACATAGAATACCGAAGTGTGATGTCATCTGTCGTTGTTCTGGTTCACTCTGGTTCACGCATTGATGTCTTCACTCACTTAAGCTGTGCGCATGAAACAGAATACGCTACGCACTTCGGTACTCTATAGGGTGTATACAAATGAGAAAATCAATTATTTGTGATTTCCACAAATTGTTAATTTCAATACGGGCGATTCCCAATAGTGCGCCTCCAAGAGTTTGCAACGCGTTGGCCAATCACAATGCGCAAAATCTGTCGACCCAATGCGCGTTTGGAAAAGGTCGACTGATTTCGCGCATTGTGATTGGCCAACGCGTTGCAAACTCTTGGAGGCGCACTATTGGGAATCGCCCGTATTCCATTCCATGCTTTGGGCGATGGTTTTAAGCTGGGATCTCTTGCATCCTTTCTTGACATTCAACACTTTACAGCGACTCTCAGTAAATCCACAAATGATGAAGCAGGCTGTGGATTTCTCCAGACTGTTCTTTACAAAAGGATTCCCTGAAACAGACATTTGACATTTTGGAAAAAAAAAAAATTAATTGGCTTTGTAGAAATGGTGTATGTAACTTGTTCCATTTCGAAATACTGACACTTTGCTTTTGAGTAGTGTTTTAAAACCAGAGTAATTGCCAGGGCCTTCTTTACTTGTAAATTGCGATGTTCAACGTTTTACACTTCAGCGCGCAGCCAAGACCGTTATATTCCTCAGTGAAAAATATCACCTGCTGCTCTCAGAATTGTGGTTCTACTGCCCGGTTTGCAGTTGAAATGGGTTGTTATTTTATGAACGCTTTGGTTTTTATAGTCCACTTTAGCATTAAGAAATACAATAATGCCAGAACCAAAAATAAGCGGTAGTGTAAGTCATCAAAGTACATGGTGATTGATTGCCTAAACAGCCCTGCCAGCAAAGTACAGTTTGTATATAGTAAATGTGGAAGGGGCACATTTGGGGGGGGGTACTGTTCATTCCCTCCCTTTGTCATTTTAAAAGTGTTTTATAACAGACTGTAAATCAGTCAGCATTAGGGGCAGTTTGTATTTAACACGAGTATAAAAGCAAAGGAAACTGTGACATGTGATTTCATTGTATATTTCAAATAATTCTTTGCTGTCAAACTCGTGTGAAGTAGAAACTGGATTTTAAAGAGTGCATTTATGTTGCATTTTGCTTTTCCTACCTTCTTTTTTGTTGAACTTAATGGTTTAGATTTGTAGTGTTAGCAACAAGCTGAACAGTAAGGAGTAAAATTTAAAGATTTCTTTGAAACTAAAACAGCAATTTCCTAGTAGAAATGTTAACAGAATGGTAAAAGTTTATTGAAAATTCTTGCATGCATATGTGTCTCCCACTGAGACATGTGCAAGTCATATCGTATTGTTACAGAAACACTTGCTGTTTAACATGAGTTAACATTCACTTAGAATTTTGCGCATTTTATAAAGTGCCTATTCAGTTCAGACCAATTTTTGTATATCTTCATGTGTGACCGTTCATCTACTTATAACCTGTGAACTGTTCAATAAATTGTGTTGTTTATTGATTTTCAGTATCTCTTAAATGTTTGTCTGCAAATGTACTGATTTGGGGAAAGTTTTTGTTTTTTGTTTTTTGCTTTTTTTTTTCTTCAAATTGTCCGCGGCCGCTTCAACAGCGCCCTCTACTGCTGCATCTCCTCAAATTTTTGTACCAAGGAGCACCAAGGAATGGGAAATTGCACCAAGGCAAATGATAAAGGGAACCAAGGCAAATTATGGAGGACACCAATGTGTAATGAGGACACGAAAAAGCAAAATAGTACCCACCTTGTCTATATAATTCAAGCTTGAAACAAAAATAAAGTCACAAATTTTGTTTTTTTAAACGCGTCCCCGCATCAATTCCGGAACTTCGGTCTGACCAGAGACCGACTATTTTTTTTGGGGGGGGGGCCTAACCCCTTGCATTTTTTTTTCAATTTTGGCCAAAAAATGAAATTTCCTGAAAGTTGCTAGAAATATGCCTTAAGGGCCCTAGAAGGCATTCCAAATCGATTACTGGACAGATGTGCTATATTAAAGGGGAAATTCTGTCAAAAAATTAAATTTAAATTGCTCAATAAATTACCTATTTTTCCTCCAAAAATTGATGATTTTTGCCCAAATCTTCAAAATTATGTGTGTTAGAGTATTGATTGATGTTCCTCTTGCATCCAGATGAATTTCTGCCTTGTTTTGAGAAAAGTCAATTTTGGACGATTTTGACTAAAAATGTAAGCCTAACCCCTTGCATTTTTTTTCAATTTTGGCCAAAAAATGAAATTTCCTGAAAGTTGCTAAAAAGATGCCTTAAGGGCCCTAGAACGCATTGCAAATCAATTGCTGGACAGATGTGCTATTAAAGGGGAAATTCTATCAACAAATTGAGGTAAAATAGGTCAAAAAAATTGCTTTTTTTCTCATAAATTTGACGACTTTTGCCTCAGTCTTCAAAATTATGTGTGTTAACGTATTGATAAATGTTTCTCTTGCATCCAGATGAATTTCGGCTTTGTTTTGAGAAAAGTCACTTTTTGGTCGATTTTGACTAAAAATGTAAGGCTAACCCCTTGCATTTTTTTTCAATTTTGGCCAAAAAATGAAATTTCCTGAAAGTTGCTTAAAAGATGCCTTAAGGGCCCTAGAACGCATTGCAAATCGATTGCTGGACAGATGTGCTATTGAAGGGGAAATTCTATCCAAAATTGAGGTAAAATCGGTCCAAAAAAATTGCTTTTTTTTCTCAAAAATGTAACGATTTTTGCTCAAATCTTCAAAATTATGTGTGTTAGAAATTTCCTGAAAGTTGCTAGAAAGATGCCTTAAGGGCCCTAGAACGCATTCCAAATCGATTGCTGGACAGATGTGCTATTGAAGGGGAAATTATATACAAAATTGAGGTAAAGTCGGTCAAAAATTGCTTTTTTTTCTCATAAATTTAACGGTTTTTGCTCAAATCTTCAAAATTATGTGTTAGAGTATTGATTGATGTTCCTCTTGCATCCAGATGAATTTCTGCTTTGTTTTGAGAAAGTCAATTTGGCCGATTTGACTAAAAATGTAAGGCTAACCTTGCATTTTTCAATTTTGGCCAAAATATGAAATTTCCTGAAACTTGCTAAAAAGATGTCATAAGGGCCTTAGAGGCATTCCAAATCGATTGCTGGACAGATGTGCTATTAAAGGGGAAATTCTGTTGAAAAATTAAGGTAAAATTGCTCAAAAAAATTACCTATTTTTCCTCAAAAATTGACGATTTTTGCTCAAATCTTCGGAATCATGTGTTTTAGTGTATTAAATAATTTTTCTCTTGCATCCAGATGAATTTCTGCATTGTTTTGAGAAAAGTCAAATTTTGGCCGATTTTGACTAAAATGTAAGGCTAACCCCTTGCATTTTTTCAATTTGGCCAAAAAATGAAAATTCCTGAAAGTTGCTAGAAAGATGCCATAAGGGCCTTAGAACGCATTCCAAATCGATTGCTGGACAGATGTGCTATTGAAGAAATTCTTTCCAAAATTGAGGTAAAATCGGTCCAAAAAATTGCTTTTTTGTCTATTTTGTCTTCTTTTTATGACCAATCATCTTGCCACAATTCAATTCAATGCTCCAATTAATTTTTGAGATAGCATGTCGTGATGGACTATCGTTCCTGTGCAAAAGTGAGGCAAATGTTCGGTTTGCACTGCGACTGCAGCCCAACCCCAAGTTGTTCTCCGTATCGCGACACAAGAGACACTGTTTAGGAGAGAAAAACAATATATCGTTTAAATCTTCTGTCTATTTTGTCTTCTTTTCGTCACCAATCATCTGGCCAAATTCAATTCAATGCTCTAATTAATTTTGAGATAGCATGTCGTGATGGACTATCGTTCCTGTGCAAAAGTGAGGCAAATGTTCGGTTTGGACTGCCACTGCAGCCCATCGCCAAGTTGTTCTCCGTGTCGCGACACAAGACACTGTTTAGGGAGGGAAAAACAACATTTTGTTTTAATCTTCTGTCTAGTTTGCCTTCTTTTTATGACCAATCATCTGACCAAAATTCAATTCAATGCTCCAATTAATTTTTGAGATAGCGTGTAGACGTGGACTATCGTTCCTGTGCAAAAGTGAGCCAAATGTTCTGTTTGGACTGTCACCGCAGCCCATCGCCAAGTTTTGCTACGTGTTGCGACACAAGACACTGTTTAGGGAGAGAAAAACAATATATCGTTTAAGTCTTCTGTCTTTTTTGTCTTTTTGTGACCAATCATCTGGCCAAAATTCAATTCAATGCTCAAGTAATTTTGAGATAGCGTGTAGACGTGGACTATCGTTCCTGTGCAAAAGTGAGCCAAATGTTCTCTTTGGACTGCCCCTGAAGCACATAGTCCCGCTTTGCTACGCGTTGCGACACAAGACACTGTTTAGGGAGAGAAAAACAACATTTTGTTTAATCTTTCTTCTAGTTTGTCTTCTTTTATGACCAATCATCTGCTTAAAATTCAATTCATTGCTCCGAATAATTTTTGAGATAGCGTGTAGACGTGAACTATCGTTCCTGTGCAAAAGTGAGGCAAATGTTCTGTTTGGACCGCCACTGCAGCCCATCGCCAAGTTTTGCTACGTTTTGCGACGCAAGACACTGTTTAGGGAGAGAAAAACAACATTTTGTTTTAATCTTCTGTCTAGTTTGCCTTCTTTTTATGACCAATCATCCGGCCAAAATTCAATTCAATGCTCGAATAATTTTGAGATAGCATGTCGTGATGGACTATCGTTCCTGTGCAAAAGTGAGGCAATGTTCTGTTTGGACTGCCACTGCAGCCCATCGCCGTTATTCTCCGTGTCGCGACACAAGACACTGTTTAGGAAGAGAAAACAATATGTCGTTCAAATCTTCTGTCTATTTTGTCTTCTTTTCGTCACCAATCATCTGGCCAAAATTCAATTCAATTATGTGTGTTAGAGTATTGATTGATGTTCCTCTTGCATCCAGATGAATTTCTGCTTTGTTTTGAGAAAAGTCAATTTTGGCCGATTTTGACTAAAATGTAAGGCTAACCCCTTGCAATTTTTCAATTTTGGCCAAAAATGAAATTTCCTGAAAGTTGCTAGAAAAGATGCCTTAAGGCCCTAGAACGCATTGCAAATCGATTGCTGGACAGATGTGCTATTGAAGGGGAAATTCTATGGGCAAAATTGAGGTAAATAGGTCAAAAACATGGTTTTTCCTCATAAATTTGACGATTTTGCAATCTTCAAAATTATGTTTGTTAACGTATTGATAAATGTTTCTCTTGCATCAGATGAATTTCTTGTTTTGAGAAAAGTCAATTTTTGGCCGATTTTGACTAAAAATGTAAGGCAAACCTCTTGCATTTTTTTTTCAATTTTGGCCAAAAAATGAAATTTCCTGAAAGTTGCTAGAAAGATGCCTTAAGGGCCCTAGAACGCATTCCAAATCGATTGCTAGACAGATGTGCTATTAAAGGGGAAATTCTGTCGAAAAATTAAGGTAAAATCGCTCAAAAAATTACCAAAAAATTATTATGTGTGTAAGAGTATTGATTGATGTTCCTCTTGCATCCAGATGAATTTCTGCCTTGTTTTGAGAAAAGTCCATTTTTGGCCGATTTTGACTAAAAAATGTAAGGCTAACCCCTTACATTTTTTTCAATTTTGGCCAAAAAATGAAATTTCCTGAAAGTTGCTAGAAAGATGCTTTAAAGGCCCTATAACGCATTCCAAATCGATTGCTGGACAGATGTGCCAATAAAGGGGAAATTCTATCGAAAAATTGAGGTAAAATCGCTCAAAAGAAATTGCTTTTTTTTCTCAAAATATTGACGATTTTTGCTCAAATCTTCTAAATTATGTGTGTAAGTGTATTGATTAAGGTTTCTCTTGCATCCAGATGAATTTCTGCCTTGTTTTGAGAAAAGTCCATTTTTGGCCGATTTTGACTAAAAAATGTAAGGCTAACCCCTTACATTTTTTTCAATTTTGGCCAAAAAAAGAAATTTCCTGAAAGTTGCTAGAAAGATGCCTTAAAGGCCCTATAACGCATTCCAAATCGATTGCTGGACAGATGTGCCAATAAAGGGGAAATTCTATTGAAAAATTGAGGTAAAATCGCTCAAAAGAAAGTGCTTTTTTTTTCTCAAAAAATTGACGATTTTTGCTCAAATCTTCTAAATTATGTGTGTTAGTGTATTGATTAATGTTTCTCTTGCATCCAGATGAATTTCTGCCTTGTTTTGAGAAAAGTCCATTTTTGGACGATTTTGACTAAAAATGTAAGGCTAACCCCTTACATTTTTTTCAATTTTGGCCAAAAAATGAAATTTCCTGAAAGTTGCTAGAAAGATGCCTTAAAGGCCCTATAACGCATTCCAAATCGATTGCTGGACAGATGTGCCAATAAAGGGGAAATTCTATCGAAAAATTGAGGTAAAATCGCTCAAAAGAAATTGATTGCTGGACAGATGTGTTATTAAAGGGGAAATTCTGTCGAAAAATTGAGGTAAAATTGCTCCAAAAATTTGGATAAGAACGCACTGTTAAACCCTTACAAAGTTAAATTTTGATGAAAATTAATAATAAAACTGTTAGCATTTAAGGCA
This sequence comes from Patiria pectinifera, assembly GCA_029964075.1. NCBI lineage: Eukaryota > Metazoa > Echinodermata > Asteroidea > Valvatida > Asterinidae > Patiria > Patiria pectinifera. The sequence continues at coordinate 22,002,721 of CM057147.1, read as the reverse complement.
ACTTGGAGGCAACCAAATGCAGCCAAAAGACCGCTAAGGAAATTCTTCAGAAGTTAAAGGAATGAATTACCATTTGTCGTTTTCTTCTAGAATATTGTCTGGAACAAATACATAGCTTGGAAATTGCCTCGTGTGATTTGGCCTTTAAAGAATAAATAACCCGAAAGACACTTTTGTATATCATCTGCGTCAGTTTAATCTCCTTGCAGTTCAGCACAATTGTACTACCGTGCGATTTTGAGCACCTACAATGTAATACGTACAATAAAAGTGCCTGTTTTTTTCCCAAATCATACGCAATAAATTTGAGTTACACTCATCCTGAATATATAAAATATTCTTGTCATGAATAAACCAATCTTTGAAGTATTTACATACAAATAAATCAAGGCTATATAACTGAATAAAATACTGATGGGATTCAAATGCATAAAGAATAGTAACCGTAATACATGTAGCAGTCCCTAAACACGATTTGGAAAATATAGTACTTTTCTTTTTTAATTTCTTCTCTGAAAATATTTTAACAAGATCCAGTATATATTAATATTCATATATCTGATCTGGCAAAATGTAATACATTTTTAAATAGAATTTTGAAATAGAGTAATTTCATTATTTATATTAAACAACACAATGATTCACTGGTTTTTAAACCCAGCATCAATATCTTACATTATAAGCATTATCAGGGATTTTAAAAATTTCTGAACAATTTCCGATTTTTCTTTAGTAACGAGCTTATGTGCTACAGGTTGTCAAAAAGACAACACAAGTGATAATTTACATCAGGAGTCGAAATAATATTACTGATGTGCAGAAAATGCTGTTGAACATTTGAAAGCTTGTGTTCTCAGATGTTGTTAAATAGACCTGGTGAATACGACTTGAAGAAATAAAGGTACATTTGTGTAGAAACTAATAACAGAAAAATGTATATTCTGTTACAATGAGCAGTAAATTTGTTTAACAATACTTTTGAAAAGATACACGCATGGTTAATATTTCAAAACCCTGTTGATAAACATGCATATCACTTGCAATACCTGTTAGATGTATATGCGTAAGAAAGCTGAAAAAGGCAATTATGCCAAATGCTGCCACGTTTCTCATTAGTTTTACTAATCTAAACAAAAACCCATAAAAAACTCACACCGAGTGTGATTCCCCGTTCTCTTCAACAAATTCAACTTTTGTTTTCGTTTAATAAATGTTCAACTTATATCTTTTATTCCAACAAAACAAAAAAAATCCTTGTTTCCTTTTTTGGATGTCTACAACTCTCTGAAAATTTTGTTTTTTGTGTGGGCACAAACAGATCCATTTTGCGAGCAGACTGGCTCCCGGTCTGTACATTATCGATACTGATAGTGGGAGGGGAACCAGCCTATCCTGCATAAATGGAATTATCGTCTGGCAGCCAATAACTCAAACTTTTCAAGTAATAATTGAATGACTAACAGGCACGCAATTTTCCTCGGGTCCACCGATTTCCTTGTTTCTTTTAATTCTCATGAGTCATGAATGCCATTACAAATTGAAAAATACTGTACAAAGTCTTGTGTGGTTTCCTCGTTTTTTCCCTTCTAAATTTGTAGTTGCACGCCTGGAGTAAACATTGGCCAATTTTTTTTTTTCGGTCGATTTCTCATGTGAATGTGAATAACTTTGTATTGCTAGAAAAATATCTTTATGTAGAAAAGTAATCTTTTTTTTGGGGGGGGGGGACCAATAGTCGAAAATGGCACAAGGAATACATCTTGAATCCAATGGCCTGTGAGGATGAACACCATGTACAGTATAAGTGCTGAAGCTGTACAGTCCTTGACCCATCAAAATCAAAACAAGGTGAATAGGTTTTGATGGATGTGGGGAGGGAGTAACTTATCACAGTCTAATTTACATCTTGCCATTCATAAGAAGTTTTAGTATCCCTCATCATAATTCATTAACATAAGAGATAATAATGTAAATCTTAGGAACCAAAGCATGCCTTCTTTAAGACAAAACAGAATCATTTTGATCTATAAGCAAAGAAAAAGGTGTTCAGTAGAAATATCAGAAATGGATAATGAAAATAATCTTCACCTCATGCCTAGGAAAGTAGAGTTTATACAAGACAGAAATTTAGCTGGCTACATTTCCACACTGACCTGTGCGTGATAACCGCCGAATGGAGGTGATTGCACAGTATTGAGCAGAAACAGAAGCAGAAGACAGCTGTCCAAGGCCTTAAATAGTTACGCATCTTTTGTGAGGGTCAATCTTCCTGGCTGCAACTTGACAAATTACACACAAAGATGAGACCAAAGCATACGCAGCATTGAAATGTATAGCTCTTCATCCATTGCACACACAAATTTGGTTTTTAACAAATTCTCAACTATTTACACAAAAAATTACCCAGACAATTGTTTTCAATGAAACTTCAGGATCCCTGGTATTCGTTTCTGTTTTTTTTTTTCTCTTCAGGTGCGTAGGTCTTTGTCTTGCTTTGCCTCCAATGCTCGTCTCTCAAAGGCAAGATGTGCTTTCTCCAGGTCATTGATGACATCGATGAGTGTGGCAGCAGAGGCCATGCGGGAGTCGTGGTACGAGACCGTCTTGTGGCAAGGCTTGTGCGGTCTCACTGCACCATTGTCTGTTGGGGTCATCAGAGTAAGGAAAAACTGATCAAGTTTGGTAACAACCCCAAAATGAGCACAGACTCACTGAGGCAACTTGGGTTTATGACAACTGCTGATAGTTCGACTGTAATTATAATGCCAGCAAGCAGGTCTTAAAAAAAGGATTATTTTGTATCGACATGTCCTTAAATATATGTGCTTTACAGCACTATATCAGTATTCAGAGCCTATACGAACAAATTCATAGGCTTTCAAAGGCGGAAGGAGAATCCAAAAGTTCCTGCTGATTATAGTTTCAGATGGTAACAGACTAAAACTACAAAATGTACATGTAGGTTTTCTGATGTCCCCTGGCTTGCAGGCTTGCAGCTTTGACTCAAGGTGGGGGGGGGGGGGACACCCCTATCCCCCCACCTCCCTCCCTGTAGAACGGTCACTGGGTTTAATCACTAGAGTAGTAATTATTACTGCAGTAAAAAGCACATGATGGAATTTGTGTCAGGCTGGATGACAACCATACGTTTGAAGAAAAGAAGTGTTGATGAATTAACGGGTCAAAATGGCCACAAACTGCTAGGACAAAATAAACAGCAAAATCAATCCTGAGCTGCCACATGCAGAGTCAAATTCATTTTCTACTTTTAGAGATCTATGTTTCGGTCAAAATTGGACCTCTCACATCAAATTTTGTTCAGACAAAGATGGTTAATTGTCAGAAAAAGTTGGATGTTCTGTAATTTTAATAGGCATTAAACTGGGAAGTAACAAAAAATGAGATTCCATGCTTTACAAGATATTACAAAGGATTTTTCAATTTTTTAATGGCATCAGTGTGAAGTGGAAAAATAAAAAAAAACACCACATCCCAGAAACAGTTACATGCCTGGATGGGATACCAACCTGAGTTAGTAACTACAGCAGTTGAGTTGATGTCATCTTCTGTACCGTTGCCTGAATCCTCCTCGGGATCACCCCTCAACACAGCACTCCCTGCATCAGATTCTTCCAAATACTTTTTCCTGAAAAAAATTGTAATAATACAATACCTGAATAAATTTCTGTCATCTGATTGGTGGGCCATTGATCATGTGACATTGAATTATTTATCCCAACCCAAAGGCCAGGCCACACCCCAAAAAAAGGGCGCCATTCCACTTTAAATAGAATTTCCATCAGGGGTGTGATTGACCACTGATAAAAATAGCTGAAAACAGCTGAAAAAGGTGTTAAACAAGCTGTAACTTTGGAAATCTCCTATACTTTTGTACACAACAAATGAGGGAAAAAAGCTGAAATCCAAAACAAAAAAAGCTGAAATCAGCTTTAAAGCTGAGATTTCACACCCCTGTGAATGCACAATCACCATATTGGTGGTGCAGGTGTCAATCGGTGGGGGAACAAGTCCCCTCTCCCCACTTTTTAAAGTGGGGGAGGGGGGGGGGGAGATATCATATCGTTTGGTTCCCACCCATTGTTTTCGTCCCTGAATAAAAATTGTAGCCAACATAAACCATGATTCAATGACTCCAAACTCGAAAATAATGTTTAAAAGATATCTTTTGCTCACAACAATTGGTTTAAGTTGTCAAAAATTGCCTTAGATTGCACCACAGAGCGTCTAGAATCCAAAAATAATTTGGGGCCCTTAAGTGGGCTCCAAACCCCACGCCATTAGGGTTTCGCGCTTGCATTAGTGCTGGTCAATGCATGTCCCCCACCGCCCCGCCCCAATTTTGAGAAGCAATTGTAATGGGGGACAATGATGAAGATTTATTCAGGTGTTGTACAAAAGACATAAAGATTGTTTCATATTCATACAGTGACACTCGGTGACAAAGCAAAGGTTTCGAAAAACATGCTTTGACTCTCTAGGTAGGTAAAAAAGTGAGTTTCTAAAGACTTATGGCACAATAACACATGATTGACCAACCTCAAGACGTCTTTGCCTAGTCTGAGTTGACTGAATATAATCTGCGCCTCTACGTCTGGATCTAAGGGATCTCTCCAGTCACCCAGCGTTGCTGCATTATGAGCCCGACTGCATCCAACATATGCTGCAGAGAAAAACAACACCAATTCATGACGAGAAATTTATTCAATAGTGACTAAAACTATATTTAACAATTGTTGACTGCTGTTTTTAACAATTGTTGATGGACTCACTAACTGACTTTCACATATAGTATTACTTTGTAACATGAATAAATAGGCTAAATCTGGCTCACTGTGTAGATCAGATTCATAAAAAGACTTCCAGTGAATGGCCATTTCGAATCAATTATGTGCATTCATTTGTGCAGTCCATCACAAGTCTCTCATAAATCCAGTCACAAGTAAATCACAAGTCATTTCACAATTCCGGGCACAAGTAACATGTTATGAGCAAAAAGAATGGAGATCCTTTGTCATTGTTGATTCAAATAGATTCTGACCAAATTATGCCTGGATGACTTGCAATGGACTTGATTACACAATGATTGCAAGTCAGACACAATGAACGCACAAAAGGTCTACTCAAACCATCCCTAGAACTAACAAAAGCATCGCCTTCCAAGATGGCTGCTTTGCACATGGTCTGTAAGTCTCAGACTTCATTAGGGAGTCGGCACTTACGTGTTCTGCTTGACTGTAGGCAGCAGGTCCATTTGGACCCTCGGAAGGCACCAGGGTGGAATGTGTGGAGCATCTTGGCGTTGGAGACACACGTCTTACGGATTGCAGATAACCACTGCTGCTGCTCATTCACATCCTGCAAAATTACAATAACTTTTTTCTTTAGTAAACTAATAGAACAAATTCAAGCCCATTGACAAGCCCAATATTAACATGCAACCTGTCAACCTGAAAACAGAATAAAGTTGAAACTTTTTTTTGCAGCACAGTGGGGCAAAGCCAATATTTGAAGGGCTGGTCGATTTGTATGTTTTAGGTGAACCTCAATCTGAAAGTCCGATTGTACCTTTTCCCAGTTTTTGCTCTATCACAAATCTGTAAATCGTATTTTTATCCCATTTAATTAGTTGACTGTTCATTCACTGTAACACAACAGCGGGATTTTTAAATGCCCTGTTGCAAAAATTAGTTTTACAACTTCAATGTAGTTGGTGGTCTATATTTCCATTACTGAACTCAGTATCCCCAAATGCTACATACCATTAGAAAGCTCTTGTTCAGCGGAATCCAGAACTAAAAACATCTCAATTCTTAAAAAGTCAAACTTTATGCTCACTTCGAGGTGACGGGTCACATATAATTAACCACCAATGGAGACACACCATTGTCAAATCTAAATTTCTCTTGCAAGATTATGGACCTATAGTGCACAAGTACTTCTTCATCAACTATTAAAAAGAGATAGTCAGGCAGGACTCTTTGAACGTATTGCTGCTCTACCCATCACCCAGTGCTCACATGAAGACGACAGGGGTATGTGCACATACACAACAACAGCCATGCATTGTTCGCATTGTTCAGAACTCAATACCCCAAATGTTAGATCCATTAGAAAGCTCTTGTTCTGCATAATCCAGAAATAAAAACATCTCAATTCTTAAAAAGTCTGACTTTATGCTCATTTTGTGGTGCTAGGTCAAATATATTTAACCACCATTGGAGACACAGCTACAATCCTGGCCAAAATGATCGGGACACTTGGAAATAACCTTAGCCTTCCACGGTCACCCACTCAATGTTGTTCACTCCAGCTGATGGAGCACACACCGCGCTCCAGCTGATGGAGCACACACCGCGCAATGAGAGACAACATTGACAGGGGGCCGGGGGGTTGGGGGCCCTGCGAGATTTGGCCAGGATTGTAGCACTGTCAAAATTGAAATTTCCCTTGCAAGATAATGGACTCTGTACTCCCTCAGTGGTTACGAGAGAGTTGGGCAATGTATGCTGTACGATGCGTCAACTGGAATATGCAGTACGCCTGGCATTAAAGGGTTGCAAGCATTGTTGCCCCACGTGCAGGGCTTATTAATGGATCGGTCTGTTCAAACAGGGACTGACTTTGCTTCATAATAATATTTCAAATTTTGATTTGATTGACCCAATTCTGATTGAGTTACCTTTGCTTGCAGATAGAGGGTCTTCAGACCTCCCTGAGCGTCATGGTATATGATCTGTATCAGGTGGTCTGACTGGAAGGCAGCCTCATCTACACACTCCACAATACACACCCACTCCATCAAGATGGTGTTGCGCACCTTCAAAAGTTAAAGAGTGAGATGTTAATAAAAACATCTGTCCTTGACGAAGGGATTCTTCATGTAATGGGATCTGTTAAGACTCCTCTGTGGATACCTTCAGATTAGGTCGTGTATGGCAAGTACTACTACTACTTCACTCAGCTGTTCTTTTGGGGTACAGGGGCAAGCAACCCTTGTGCAGTGGTGTAGTAAGAGCCGTGGAGGGGGGGGGGGACCCAGCTAGGCTACACTGAGTGGCTTTCATTAGGCACTCTATATTAAGGTCAATTGGTTGATCTGAATAATCACCAGAAACAAAAACATCAATTCAAAGGGTTTTCAACACAATGGAAACAGCGACAGGTCTGATGAAGTAAAGTTGGTTTGAGACGGTTGGGGAGGGGGGGGGGGTTCACAGTCACATCACATGGTGCCTAGACATACCCCCCTCCCCCAAGGTTGTTTTTTACAGCAGCCGGGTGACTGGGACAAAAACGTCGGCCACCTTCCAGCATGGAGTGATCCCTCAGCAAATTTTCTAATCACAACCCCTCCCTCTTCAGATCTGTCTGGCGACACACATGGCCTCACCTGGTCCTCGGCATGCTTGGCATAAGACAGGCTGTCGTAACTCAGCCAGAAGTAACGTTTCTTGAAGGTGAAGGGCGTGATGACAGACACGTCCTCAGCCCGTCGCTTCTTCAGAAAGCCCTCCTTGATGGTGACGGTGCGGTGGAAGATACTGCGCTTCTGGGCCTCACGGTTTGGAACTACACGTTGTAGACAATTGCAAGTTAGAATTCAAAGAATGAAATGAGGACTTCTTTGGAGGGAAATATTACAACTGATTGGAGTGCAATATGCGGCAGAAGCGGGAACCTGCGCACCCTGAATTGACCTATCGTGGTAGAATCGTATTAGAACCACGTCGACGCAGCTTGTGAAATATATTTTCCAATTACATGATATACAAATGGATGCGGAACGCGCAAAGTCTGAGACCAACCAAACTTAATAATTAGTGTGCAAAAATTCCATAGGGCTGTGTAAGGGGCATGGCTAACTTGCAACTGGTCATAGGTCAATTATTGTTGGGCTACAAATAATTCAAAACTATTTCCAATACGGCCGATTTTGGGGGGTCAATTTCTCATTCAAAATGATATAACTTTTGTATTACTGGGAAAAAAAATGCAATTTGTGATTAAAAGGAATGAGGAATCTTTAATAGAATCTTTTACTAGGAACTTTCCTGTGCAAGCCAATGCAGGGGTGATCATAGAAATATTGTTAAGCAGCCAACACATCTTGTAGTCCAAACTAGGTACCAAAAAGTTACCAAAAAGTTACCCTTTAAAGTTGAAACCTGTATGATAAAATCTCAGGGTTTCCAGATTTCAAAAGGGATTTTAAAAAAAATCATGAAATGTGCATAAAAAAAAAATCCTGACAAATTGCACTTCTGTAAATCTTATCTAAATTCACTTGTCATTAACAATTTTAGAATGCCCACGTCAGCACAGCCCAGCACAGGAAACGCAAGCAAATTGAAATACACACAATTTTACGGTAACCCTTCAATGCAAAAAAGCAAATACTGTAAACTGAAAAATATAATCATGCATAAATACCTGCTATGGCAAACTCATGCTTGGCACCTGAATGACAAATGTAAAAACAACGGGGAAATGAGGGAAATGATAAAAGAAAAACCACAACAAACCATGGCATGGGATGAACATGGGCTCATGTAGTACATGAAGAGAAACTACAATGACATTATACACAAAGTTACATACACAATGGTTGAATATTCAACTTCCTTATCAATTGTAACTTGCCAGATTCCATGATTTTAACTAGATTTTAACATTCATATTTGTTTCACTGTATGACTCCTGCAACATTTCAAATGTACGCATAATGCGCATTAGAGGGGAAAAATCTGTTTCAATCACTGTTTCATTAGGGGAAGAATGCCAAATTCAACAAGCCGTAACTCGAGGTTGCACTCTGAGGTACCCTATAGACTAATTCGGCAAACAAATTTAGAAACATTTTTGAGGGGGCACCACATTTGCAATCATGTCTCATGCATTATTAAAGACGAGGCGCGCATTTTGGCAACCCTGTTGGTGGAAGGAGCCAGGAATGCATGCGTACTACCTGAGCGCAACTCACGCGAGCCTGGTGCCACCTCAGACAATAGCTGTTGCTGGATTAGAATATGTATATATCCCTGTAAACCTCATTAAACCTTGAGGTAAAACTCACTTTGAAGTTACCACCTGTAAAACCTTGAGGTAAACCTCAAGTTACCACCTGTACAACCTCAAGGCAACCCTCACGATACCACCCATAAAACCTTGAGTTACCACCTGTAAAACCTAGAGGTAAACCTCAAGTAACCACCTGTAAAACCTCAAGGTAAACCTCAAGTTATCACCTGTAAAACCTCAAGGTAAACCTCAAGTTTCCACCTATTAAACTTCTCAGTCTCCACTCATTTTGTTTTCCTCTAGAAGACACTGGTTATGTTCAAATGGAGTTGCATGCCCAAATAGTCACACAAACAGTAAAAGTAACTATAAATTACAGACTTTCAAATCATGACAGCTGTCACAGCAATGTACATGCTTTCACAAATTAACTTGATTGATGCATTTCTGCATAAAGTTACTTTTGCATTTTAACAAGAAATGCACACAAATGAAACACAATGTATCACTTGGACTAAAATACAATACAACCATGCATATGTGGACCTATTCACTATGGACCAAACACCCAGATTGGATGACTTTACCTTAACAGATGAAACCTGGATAACATTTCAGGAATTTTGTATTTCCCAATTTAACAATTTCACTAATAAGGATAATTCTAGGGCATGGCATGATAATGCCGAAAACTGAGAAAGTGTTCAGAGTGTGTTCTGTGAATAAAAGTGCAGAGTGCTCTTGATAGGATACTTGAGCACAAAATGAACCAGGGCATCACTAGTTGGCATTGCTTTCGACCATTTTTTGACTAAATGTGACAAAAAGCATCTTTTAATCCTTAACGAGGGCGGATCCAAAACACAATGGGGGGGGGAGCAAAAAAACCATTATGGTCCCCCCAAAAAAGGGGTCCAAAAATTATGGCGAGGGGTTCGGGGCCCACTTAAGGGCCTCAAAAAAACTTTTGGATTCTAGATGCTCTATTGTGCGATCTGAGGCAATTTCTGACCACTTTGACCAATTTTTATTTAGGAAAAGAGGGTGGTGTACACAGTGTTGTCTTCCTTTATTTCGGTGTCACTTAAAAAAAAAAAATTGGGTTAAGCTTTTGGGGGGGGGGGGAGGGGCATGGCCCCGTTAGCACCCACCCTTGTAATGGGAATCCTTGGGAATTTCCAGGTTTCACCTGCCCGGGTAAAGAGACTGAGATGGTTGTATATGATTGAGCTTCTTTGAACATCTATGGTATATGGTCTGTGAATGTCTTACTCTCTGTTTCCTCGATATCAAGCAAAGTGTCTAGGAAGTCCTTGATGCGGCTGACGCTGTCTTGGATGAGAGGGCCGAGGGGTTGCATCCAGTGCTCCTTGCCGCTCTTGATGCCCAGGTTGCCTATGGTCTGCACAGCCTGTTTCAACAGATTGGTGGAAATATTGGCATTGATTGCCGTTCACGAAAACCCAGCTTTGTCATTGTCTTCATCATCATCTGCATCCCAAGATTTGTAAACAAGGGCAAATACAAAGGGGTGGTTGGGCTAGCAAACCGTCCCCCACAGCTTCTGACTGATGCATGTTAATTATGTATGATTAACATCATCAATAAACAATGTGCAAAACCTTGATTTGATTAATTGGTTCAGGCCTTTGTGGCATTTTTATGCTTGACTGCTATGTTGACTCCTTATCACCACCCCTTCCCTGGATAGTCTTGGAAATTGAAATCTTAGCCACCAGGAAATCCTGGATCAGCACACTGATAGAAATCCTGCTACATTTTAACCCAATAAAATTAATCAAGCATTGGCCTCCTGCGACAAAATTTTGATGCATATCAATGTATGTCATTTATATAAGTCAAGCCACACTGACCATGTTTTTAGTATAGAATTTTATGTGTCCCAATTTTTTTTATGATCAAACCTATATCTTTTTATTTTACTGACAAATTATGTAATCAATCAAACTGGGTTGAAGTTCAACCATTTATTCAGAGAATTCCTCAAATTTTGTGAAAATTATGGAAATTTGTTAGCTTCCTAAATTTGTTTGTAGCCTGAATATGTTTTGTCCTATGAGGAAAATCACCAACACAAAGTCGTCCAAAGAAAATCACCCAGGAATGATTTAAGCTCCCCTTACATATAGATTCTGGTTTGACACTGTCTGGCTACAAGTTGTGTTCCTTCCAACGCCAGGATTTTTTTAATTTTTATTACATGCCTTTTTGATTCCGTCTCTTATACAGTGCAAGACCAAAATTGGATGACAAGTCTTCCTGCGTTCTTACCTTGGCAAGGAGCGTCAGTGTCCTTCCGACATATTTGTCTGGATGCTGATCCCTGAGGAAGAAGAGCTTGGGAGACAGGATGGCTGGAGCAAAGAACCGCAGGAAGAGGAAACCAGACAGGCACAGATACTTGCATTCCTGAGACAAACAGAGGTATTATGAGCTTGGTGAAAGTGTCTAGAATCTTTTGGTGATCTTACAGTTGGGACAACACTTATATCTTGAATGACTTTAGCATTCCCGACATTTTATGAAAACAAAGTTCCCTTGAGATTCCCATGAGTATTTCCCTGAGAAATTTCAAAAATTCCATAAGAAACGGTTTTTGACGTTGGAAGACAACAGGTGCTTAAAGATACATGTGGCACAGCTAATTGTTATTTTGGAGAGGTGTGAATTGTTCACACTACATAAACACTAAAAAGGCATATATAGTCACAACTTGAACACTGGCACAAGACACACATATGAGAAGCTGGCAAAAACCTGTTCCTTCTGGGTCTCTGTCAAATTCCCTGAGTTTCTCCTGATTTTTTTTGTTGTGTTTTTCCCAAATTCCCTGAATTTTCCCAAATTCCCTGAATTTTCCCTGACTGGAAAAATAAAAATTAATTTTCAAAGTTTTTCCTGATTTCCAGAGTGGCTGGGAACAGAGTGGCTGGGCAAATGCAATTTGCATTAAAAACAAAAGGCAAAAATAAATTGAATAAACTAATATATTTAATACCGAGTCGTTATCAGGGAACTTGCTCTCCACTCTCTGTCTGAGCTGCTTGAGAGCCATCCTGAGGATGGGAGGACATCGGTCGACTGACACCAAGATGCAGTTGACGATGGAGGCCAGATACTCTGTGATTATTGACGCGCTGTGTTCAAGGAGGTAGCCCTCAGAGCGGTTCTTCATGCTCACTCGTCTGCAACAAAGTATTTTATTTCATTGGGACACATTCAAAAGGATGACCTCTCTGGTATCTTTATGTACGTCTCTAATTACTAAGTTGAATTGAAGAGATCTATGGGAGTAGGATTTGAACCTGCAACCTCTTGATTACTGTTCCAGCGCTCTACCAATTGAGCTATCCAACCCTATGTTGGCAGGTCCCTCCCCACCTCCCTAATTTCTGAATATCTTTGTTTACGACCGCTGGTCAGACACCATCCAGTATTTAGAGAGTTTCTTTCCAAAACGCGATATATCCACTTCAAAAAAGTGAAAAAAATTGCATGGTTATAAAATTTTAAAGAATAAAAACAATATTACAGCTGTTCTAAACTTCATTTTTCACCTTGTTATACTCATTTTTTTTCACATGCTGCGTGCCCCTAAAGGTCACAGTCTGCCAATTGAAGATTTAATTACTGTCTATAAAGGGTACCTCCGCCCCCTACTTGAATATGCAGTTCCTGTCTGGAATGGTGCAATTTCAAATCACCAACAAAACCAACTGGAAAAAATACAAAAGCGTGTCCTCAAATTAACTCTAGGTGCAGAATACAATGATTACATTAGTGCACTTGATTCAGTTAAATTAGAAACATTGACTGACCGTCGTAGATCACTGTGCCTTGGTTTTGCTAGAAACTTGATGTATAATGAGAACATGGCGCATCTTATCCCACAACCTCAAACGAGGTGTTATTACGCCGGTCCAAACTAGTGTCTGAACCAAGATGCAAAACAAATAGATTCAGAAATAGTGCAATCCCGTACTTAATCCGATAAATTAATTCCATGACTTAATTTGTGCATTGGTTTAACATCATTTCTTCATAGTATAATTGTAATGATTACTTTTTAGTATTTTTAAATTAATGCATTCTTTATATATATTGTTACAGCTTCACACACTTCCGCTACAGGTGGCGAGAAAGCTGATTTAATAAACCATTTATCTATCTATCTATCTATCTTCTTAGGTTTGGTCTATATAACAACCATTGAAATTGACCTTGGGCAGCCTGTGATAGAAGTGACAATCTAGTTAGCCTAGATTGATCATTGTCTAGGTTTCTGACAATGGGCACATGCTGAAAATGGACATCCGATTTGGACACACCCTTACCTTCTAATACTGCCCACTTTACAAGGGTCCAGCTCCACGTGTTTCTTCTCCTCATAGATAGTGTCTACAATGGGTTGGAGGGTCTCCAGTAGGTATGGCATACCCACAAGCTTCATGAACTGATCAAAGCATTTGGTGGCCAGCGAGTTGCCTCGGAAGAGAGTGTTGATATCGGCTGGACAGAATGAAACAAATTAAATTGATGTATATTATTCAATCTTGTTCCAAAAAGGCATATCCGCTTTGAGTGATCCCCTTTTAAAATTTGCCAGATTTGTAGCATTGTCGATGTTAATAGCATAATGACTTTAGGGAGTGATCCCTGGGTACATGGCATATGTGACCGGCTCTACAAAGAAACAGTAAGTCACGCTGAGCATTATTGTGTAATGGCCCGCTCAACATTGAGAAGGGTGAACATTTCATCAAAATGTGATTTTCACTTTTTGTCATGAATGACATTTTTAATATACCTACAGTCTCAGGTTTCATTCACAAAAATGTTGATATAAAAACAAAAGGGAAGAAACAACCATTTTGTGCGCATCGTTCTGTTGTTCTACAACAAAGCCAGCTATTTCAAAGCCTGTTTTCTCAGTTGTGTAATTTGAACTCCAAGGAAGTAATTAATATGCAAATATGTCATATCTCCAGAACGGGCAGGACTATGGAGCTCTATTATATAACAAATGAAAGCTTACATTGTGGGCTTTCCAACCATGTATATAACTCAATTTTTTTGCGACTTAATACCCTTTTTGTGGAGCCAGTCACATATACGGGTTTAATTCGCCTTCTGACACTGAAAGCTACTGATACTGACATAATGGGCAACTGCCAACATAGGGCTAGATAGCTCAGTTGGTAGTGCACTGGTATGGTAATCCGGATGGTTGCAGGTTCAAACCCCCGCTCCTGTCAACTTTTTTGTTTAACATTTCAATCTTATAAATGACTTTTTGTCCATCTTCTGAAAGAAACACAACATTACAGCATCTAATACAAGCCACACTATTTATAAGGTTTAATGCAGGACAAGAGAGTTATGTTCTTCCAAAAAGGAAACATATTTATGATAAATGTTAAAGATCATTCTCCTTGTTTTTAACTTTATATTTTTTCATGTGTAATATACTATAATAAAAAATAAAAACGTGTTGTAGTACTCATACTCGGTACTCGTTCTCGAGTACTACTTGAGTATTTTTTTTTTAGAGTACTCGTACTCGTATTCGAATGTCAAAGTACTCGAACCCGAAATGACGGTACTTGTACCCAGGTAGCAAAGTACTCATACTCGACTTGTCAAAATTGTACTTGATCCTCAAAGTACTCAACAAAAAAAATGGTAAATCTTGACTGACCACGGCTGTATTTTTTTGATACTGAAATGGTTGATAGCTTCCAACATAGGGGGCGCTCTTCAAAACCAATGATTATATGCTAAATATGCATTATGTGCCCATTTTCAGGGCGTATTGTATGGGTTTTGGGACTTGGTTTTCATATTCCTCATTTCTATTGAAAATATCTACACCATTATTGGGAAATGGTTACTTCTAAGAAATAGTAAGATACTTTAAGGGCATTTTTTTTTTATCTCGAGGGGACACTTTAATGCTAGAGGGGGCACATTTATGGCCGCAAAAGGGGCACTTCGAAAATCTGCCCCCCCCCCCCCAATTACACACAATGAACCATTTGCCGTATAGCCGTATTCGGAAATGAAGTACTCATACTGTCTTGTACTTGTACTGTCTTGTACTCGTACTTGTACTCGTACTTGGAAGTACAAGTACTCATACTCGGTAACCTAAGTACTCGGCAGTACTTGTTACTCGGAAAACAGTACTCGACTACATCATTGTACAAAAAGACTCAATTTTGTTTTTGAATATTATGCTGAAGCCTTAACTTTCATTGTTAATGCTTTCTGGCTTTGTTCACTTGGAATCTTCAAAATTTGTGTCAGTAAACTTTTTACTTTAAAATTGCTCAACTGCAACATCTACAACAATATCTACATGTGTTTCTGGACACAGATTGAAACTTTTTAAAATGTAATAAACATACATAAATGCGGATGGAATATAAGTCGGAATTTTACAACGCAAACACACACATTCTTGCTGATACAGTGCACACATCTTCTACCAAACATCCAGTATATTCAGGTTCAAAGTCTTCTGTAATCATTAACACTGATAACCTACATGTACAAATATTCTGTGTTTGAACATTAGCACTTGTTACCATGGATTCTGTTAATATCAACACCACTCCAACTTCAACAAATATTAAAACAAAAAACTGCTGGTTCAATTAACCTTTGTCCATGTCAACAGTCTGTATGTCAGGCACACTGAGAAGGTCATAGCCTGCTCAAATCATGTGATCTTCTCATCATGCCTAAATAAACAGGGAGGTATACAATTTGCCGCTTTCGCACGTACTCACCGACATATCGCCATTTTATCATATAACTCAACGCAATGTTCAGTGTTTCATCCGAGACTAACCATCAGAAGAACAATTGTTTCTACATACTAAGTAAGTTCCTTAACAGCTAAGGACAAATATGATTCTTTAAGTGTTTATTTGTCATCAAAGTTGTGTGTGAACCACCAGTTGGGACAGCTTTAAACAGTAAAGGAATGTTTGTTGAAAAATTCGGAATCAGAAAGTATATTTATTATATATGAAACATTTAAGCTTCTGTCGTTGTGAAGCCTGGACTTACTGCATGATAAGTTGTCAAGTTCTTCAATGGCAACAATTGGAAAGATTTCACATCAGAAGGCCTAGGTCTGCCCTTACTTTTTCCATGCAAACCTACTCATCTTCCTCTAACAGCGCATTGCCTTGTGCTAACCATGCACACAGTTTCAGGGCACCACAGGTCCATCCTCCCCCCCCCCCCCCTTTTTGGGGGTGGCGACATGATGACGTGACAAAATCTATAACATCTTCTGACCAGGGTACAAGTTCATACCAGGTTTTATTACCATCCCGTGTATCGTTTGGAAGAAATCTTGCGTTGTTTTGACTTGGGGCTCATTTCTATATTTTGAATGCACCTAATTTTGACCTCTTTGTAGCCCAGGAAGGAAAGGTCAGACGACTTTGACTTTGGGAATCAAAATGTTGATCCATGTACAGTTCATTAGTTCACATAGTATGATCACGATGGCACATTTTGTTCACGAGTTACAAATGACAGAAAAAATTGTCACACTTTGAACCAACCCCCCCCCCAAAAAAACGCTCGTACTTTGATACCTGATGACGTCATCATGATGTCAGAGTAATTTGCACCACTCAGGATGAGGGTTGATATATGTTGAAAGTTACAAGTTCACAACATTAACTGTTTAGGAGAAAATTCGCAGAGAACTACTGTCCGGAATAAAAGAAGAAGTAAGATTAATACGTACCAGTTCAAAAGAGTGACCAGGATGCTCCCGATCACTCAATTAATGATCGCCATCATTCAATTCAATGTAGAGTTGTGCACTTTTATTTCAAGGTTATAACAGGTGGTTTTTTTTGTGTTTATTCAGTTTAAGACGTCACTAAGAAAGAGGAATGGCATCAAGACAGCCTGATGTCACAGTTCAATCTGTGTTGGGTAAGATCAGTCGAGATCATCTGGAATGTCCTATTTGCTCCGACCGTTTCACTGAGCCTAAGGTGCTTGACTGTCTTCACAGTTTTTGCCAGGAATGTCTCAAAGAAGTCAAACAGAGTCAACGTTCACAAGATCAAAAGCTTGTGTGTCCTCTCTGCAGATTAGAAACCATACTAAAGGGAGACGTTTCTGATTTGCCAAGTGACTTCAAACTGACCGCCTTGGTGGATGAGGTCAACGTCTACGAAAATCTACTTGAAGGTCAAAGGTCAGACATCAAATGTCAAGCCTGTGATGAAGAGAATCAGGCTGTGTCAAGATGCATGGACTGTGATCATTTTCTCTGCAAAGAATGCCAAGTGGCACACAGGCGCTTTTCTTCAATGAAATCACATCAAATCTACACACTGGCCCAGCTTCAATCAGGAGAGGTAACTTACAAGAGTAAAATTAGAGAGTACACTCCAAAATGTGCCAAGCATTCCGATCAAAATCTCACTATTTACTGCAACACATGTGAGAAGTTGGTATGCACAACTTGTGCTTTTCTAGACCATGAGAAACACTCTTGTGTTGATCTACCCGAAGCTGTTGATAAGCGCAAACAAGATGTTGCTAGAATGTCTGTTAAAGCTGAATTGAACAAAGCAAAACTGAAAACAAACATAAGTAAAGTAGATGACAAGTACAGAAAGCTGAATGCCATGCATGCAGACACCACCAAGAAAATCTCCAGTAAGGCTGAAAAGGAGGTTGCTAGAATCACGGAGGAGATTTCAAAGATCAGAGATGAAGAACAGAAACTGAAGCAAGAGGCAGATACAATCTTCAAAGACAGAGCTAAAACATTGGAAACTGCTCGTGCCACAAAAAACAGTCGTCTGACTCGGACTGAGAAAAAGCTGGATGATGTGAACCAATTTGTAACTCAAGCAAGTTGCTATGAGATTCTGGATTTCAAACCTAAACTCATGCACAACCTGGAAGAACTGACTGAGGAACACTCTGAGAAAGGGACAGGCAGTTTGCCTTCCATTATGGATTTTGAGGAAGGTACTGGGACGTCACTTGGGAGACTGGTGCTGGCAGATACACAGATACCCAGCTCAGATACCACAGCTGAGGCTTCACAGACACCTGTAAGATGGGAACTGAAAAGACAAATGAAGACATTTGGGCCAACAAAGAAAACGTTTGTCAATGTTGATGAAGTTGCAGCATTCTCTAACAATGAAATTGTAGTGTTGGACAATAAGCAAAACAAGTTGATCACTTTCTTAACCAATGATCAGTCTGATATAATTCCACAAGAACTCCAATTTGCGGGTCTTACTGAACCAACTCATGTTTCAGTTAACAGGGCTGATGAAATCATCGTCCTTGACAAACCTGCTGTCAAGATTTTCAAGAAGGGTTACCAGTCCTGCCTCCATCAGTTCCTACCAGGTGGGAAGACAGGCAGCACCCCAACCTGCCTTGCAGTGGATGGTGGGGATGTGATAGCAGTGGGTTATGAGAAGGAAGAAGAGATCTCACTGCACAAGAGAGATGGATCCCTCATCAGGAGAATACCTGCTCCAATGATTGGGTCAAATTTGGCTATCTATAAGCAGCAGCTTTTCTACACCTGCAATGGAGATGACAAAAGACTTCTATCGTCAGTTGACAGCTATGGTCACATGGTCTTTGCAGTTGATATTCCCAGCAATATTCAAGGGAAGTTTTATGCTAGTGGTTTGTGTTGCAACAACGATGGCAACATCTACGTTGCTGTTTATGGAAATACACATGGTGAAATTCATCATTTCAGTCGTAATGGACATTACATTGGCCGTGTCATCAGTGAGTCTGGTTGTCCATGTGACATCACATGTACACCAGCTGGAGAGCTGGCTGTGGCAGCAGAAGAAAGTGTTAAAGTCTATCATCGAGTGTGAAAATAGACAATGAATGTCAAAATGACAACACAACACAAAGAACTGATACAAACGTTAGCCATTTGTTCCACGCGTACAGTTAACAAAATAATTGTTAAAACGGTGCTGTGTTAATGGACATCACACTCAAGATATCTGAGCCGGTGATGGCAGAAATGGACTGGGTTAAAGTCTATCATATGGGTTTAAATTATCATCAGATAATCAAAGAAAAATGACTGCATATCTGAAACAATGATCTAGTTGTAATGTGCACATATTTGAAGAAAACATGACAAAGTACATGTGAATTCGATCAGTTTACCTTAATAACCCCAAACATAGCAAATGATCCTCCGAAGTCCACCGGGCAGTTTTGGAGGATTGAAGATAAATGCAACATAGAATTTTGGATTGTAGAGGATTAAGGGCACATGGACGTTCAGTACCGGTTGATTTTGGAGGATTGAGGATGAATGGTGTTTGAAGAAGAGGAGGATTTTGGAGGATTGAGGCCAGCATTTCGTACACACACAAAAATTTCCAAAAAAAAACAAACTCCCTACCTACCTACCCTATTTTCGAATGCCATTGATCGGAAGCAGAAACTTTTTTTTTTGGCCTTGTAATAAACATAGTTTAAGAAGCTACAAATATCAGTTTAAAATGTGTGAGAGCAATGTCAAAACTGTATGTTTTGTAGATATGCAGAATTTTTTTTCCCATGAAGCTTTTTACAAAACAAGCAAACAAACAAGCAAAACAAAATGAATAAATGAAACTCTGCGCCAAAAACAGAGTTTGGACCCTTAATCTCCTGGATCTGTACCTGTAATATCTGAAAGTTTGTGAGACCTGTGATTCTATGTATCAATGCTTAAAGCAAATATAGATTTTCAGCTTGTACATAGGCAAATGAGAAAAAAATTGGAAACATCTTTTGAATGAATTTTGTACCTTGCATACAGTAAGTGTGAAGATGTACTGTCTATACTATTTTTGAGTTTCACCCTGAAAAAATAGAGCTTCGTTCAATGTTTCTATTTTTCTTAGGGTATAAAAGTCATCCACTTTAGAATTTGACATCAACTGAAAAATACAGTTTAATTCAGTTACGGACAAATTTCATTGCGAACTTTTGAAGTATCTATTGGCAAACATTTCTTAAGCTCTGGAAGGGTAGACTGGATCCCGCCTCCATATAGAATACATAATGTGGGGATTGGTAACCAGTCTACTCACAGGATGGATCTGTTTGTGTGCAACAGCAATCCAAAATAAAAGGTTTCTTTAAAGGGAAAATACAACATTTGCAAACATCTAAAAATAAAACTACCAAATCATTTTGAAATACCTTGCTGGACTGTTAGTGAATGACAGTGTAAAGCATCCTGTAAAATCATGGCACCTTGTATACTGTCATTTTCAAGAAAAGTGGTATTTTTGTATCAATTTCCAACGCTGATTGGCCGATCAGCGTTGGAAAAAAACTGGCTTTTTTTCAAATACTGGCCCCAATTGACCATCGCACTTGTTTGCAATCGATTACAAACTTATGAACGGGTACGAGCCAGCTAGACTGGTTCCCTGACCTTACAATTCCCCAATGTATGTAAACTGCTCTGTTTCTTCTTATGTGGAGTCAGCTGGAACCAGACTACAGGAAAATGATTGTTTTTCTTGGTTTTTACAGCATTTTCAAACCCAAAACCTAAAAAAACTCAGTGTAACTTTATTTGCTATATATTTCCAACCCCCCAATTCCATCCATTTCTGAAAATTACAACAAAAGCAAATGATGTATATTCCCTTTAAGGGTCGCAAATGCCCAAAACTGAAGAAGAAAAAAATAACATTTTTTTCTTTGGTAAAAATAAACACTCAAAGCTCAAAGTTCATTGGGACAGATTAAAATTGGACAGTACACTTACTTGGTATACTTACAAGTATACCAAGTATGTGTGTTGAATACTAGTGTTAAACAACTGTACAGAATAATAATTACATTTCTAGAAAGGATGAAGCCCATCCTTACTGCCTGAGATAAACTATTACGACCCAAGTATAGCAATGGGCCCAACTAGAGTTCAGACAGTCTCAACTACATGGTGCAAAATATCCCAACTATAAGTGGGAGTGCCTCAATTATAGTTGGGATGATGCTATGCTTGGGTGAAAAAACTGAATTCAAAGCAAATTATTGTAACGATTTTAGAAGTCAATTGTATCACTGAGGTGTAGTTTTATGAAGAGTCTGGAATTATGGTAGAATGATAATTTTACTACACAAGATTTCCATGTAAGCTTTCCTTATTACTTCTTATTAACGCTGGAAGCATTGACATATTTGATTTAAAAAATAAAGAAGTCTCTTGATTCTTAAAGTCTGTAGAATGTATGAGATCATTTTTGTTGAATCACTTGTTGGGTAGGCAGTTTATTGGTATGAAACATTAAACTTTGGTATTGGCCCCTGAGAAAGTGTTTGTCAATCTTCTATGCCAACCACCGCTGAGTTGTATTGTTTCAAGAGCTCATCAGGCGCCCTCTCTAGAGGCCCCCCCCCCTGCCCGAGAAGAAAAAATTACAGTAATAATAATAACCTATATGTCCGCCTGTCTGCCACACGCAGACACAGAGGCGTAGAGTGTAGTGGAGGGGGGGGGGGTATTTGCACACTATTGTGCTATAGGGTGCATAATGGTCGGATTTGAACAGCGTCCCCATCGGAAGATGGTACCAGCCAGCTCCCTTTTGATTTTACGGAAGGCATGTTGCTTTCATTTGATAAAAATAATTCTGGGGGCTGACAGGGAGGAACACATCATTACACATTCTGTCTACCACATGCCACCATATTTATAACATTTCCAGGGCAAATTGTTTTCTTCTTGCAAAAAGGAAATATATTTATAATAAATGTTACAGATCATTCTCCTTGTCTTTGACGTTATATGTTTAATTTGTGTCTTGTAACTAAGAAAAGACTTCATTTTATTTTTAAATGTTACGGACGGAAGCCTTGACATTCATCGTTAATGCTCTTTGGCTTTGCTCATATGGAACTTTACAAAATGTCTGAAACCTATCCGGATGTGTATGTTGGAACAAACAGCCCAACAACCCCAACAAACAAACAACCCAACAATTCTGCATGCTTATACAGTATATAGTCCTCTACCAATCATCAAGACTATTTTTTAAGTTCAAAGTCTTCTGTAATCGTTAACACTGATAACCTACATGTACAAATATTCCGAGTGTGAACATTAGCATTTGCAACCATGGATTCTGTTAATATTTAAACACCACTCCAACTTCATAACAATATTATTTTTTCAATAATCGATTGTACAATAAACCCTTGTCCATGATACAGAAAAGATCTCAACCTCCTCAAATCATGTGATCTCCTCATGCCTAAAAATAGAAAAGGGAGTGTACAATTTGCCACGTAGTCACTGACATACCGCCATTTTATATTCAACGCATCAGTGTTTCATCCAAGACTAACCATCATAGGAACAACCGTACCTGCATATAATAAAGTGAGTTCCTTATAAACAGCCATGGACAACTATGATTCTTCTTGTTTAGTGATGTGAAATTGTGAAAAGCATTAAAGGAATGATTGTTGAAATATTCAGAATCAGAAAGTATATTTGTCATACATGAAACTCTTAAGCTTCTGTCATGAAGCCTGGGTATTGCATGGTTTAAGTTCGTTTGTCAATTTGTTTACTGCCAACAAATGAAAAGATTTCACGTCTGAGGGCTTGGGTTGCGCTTTTATTTTTATAGGCAAATCTATTCATCTCCCTCTAACTGTGCTTTGTCTTGTGCTACATGGATATATAATTATATACTCAGTGTTCCCTCTCCCCCCACACACACACACATTTCCAGAGCATCACAGGTCCCCCTTAAAACAAAATAATTTTGCCCCCTCCCCCAACAACAAATGTACCAATTATCAAGCAAAAAATATACATGTACATATACTGAATTTAGGGCAATCAGTTTGGGATTGTTAGGGGCGGGGGGCTACAGTAATTAATCCAGAAGATAAGCACAGATGACTATTTTTTTAATTATTACCTTCTTATCTTCCAACAGAAAATGTGAATAAAAAGAGAAATAGCAACAGGGCAAAAAGAGCCCCTAGCTCTAGCATTACAGATCCATATAACAATAATCTTTTTTTGTTCCAGACTTTTACAAATTCTTTCAAATTAAATTTGTATCAAGTTGAATGGATAATAATCATGAACCAATGCAAAGATATGCCTTAATGTATGAAATAAAATGACATGCATTTTTGGGGGTTTGATTCATAGATTTTGTAGGTTTTCTTTAATGGTATTACAAAGGAGTTCAATGTCAAGCTAAATTTTCCAATTTACAGTCTTACTAATGTCAATTGTAGAGTTTTGCACTTTCCTATCAAGGCAGTGATACACATAGGTGTCTTTTTTTTGTTTTATTCAGTTGTTAAACGTCACCAGCAAAGAAAGATGGCAGCAAGACAACCTGATGTCACTGTTCAGTCTGTGTTGGGTAAGATCAGTCGAGATCATCTGGAATGTCCCATTTGCTCCGACCGTTTCACTGAGCCTAAGGTGCTTGACTGTCTGCATAGTTTTTGCCAGGAATGTCTCAAAGAAGTCAAACAGAGTCAACGTTCACAAGATCAAAAGCTTGTGTGTCCTCTCTGCAGATTAGAAACCATACTAAAGGGAGACGTTTCTGATTTGCCAAGTGACTTCAAACTGAGTGCTTTGGTGGATGAGGTCAACGTCTACGAAAAGCTACTTGAAGGTCAAAGGTCAGACATCAAATGTCAAGCCTGTGATGAAGAGAATCAGGCTGTGTCAAGATGCATGGACTGTGATCATTTTCTCTGCAAAGAATGCCAAGTGGCACACAGGCGTTTTTCTTCAATGAAATCACATCAAATCTACACATTGGCCCAGCTTCAATCAGGAGAGGTAACTTACAAGAGTAAGATTAGAGAGTACACTCCAAAATGTGGCAAGCATTCCGATCAAAATCTCACTATTTACTGCAACACATGTGAGAAGTTGGTATGCACAACTTGTGCTATTGTAGACCATGAGAAACACTCTCGTGTTGATCTACCAGAAGCTGTCGATAACTGCAAACAAGATGTTGCTAGAATGTCTGTAAAAGCTGAACAGAACAAAGCAAAACTGAAAACAGACATAAGTGAAGTAGATGACAACTACAGAAAGCTGAATGCCATGTATGCAGACACCACCAATAAAATCTCCAGTAAGGCTGACAAGGAGGTAGCTAGAATAGAAGAGGAGATTGCAAGGATCAGAGAGGAAGAGCGGAAACTGAAGCAAGAGGCAGATACCATCTTCAATGACAGAGCCAAGACATTGAAAACCCTTCTTGCCACAAACAACAGTCGTCTAACCAAGACTGAGAAAAAAGTGGATGAGGTTACACACTTTGTTACTCTAGAAAGTTGCTATGAGATTCTGGATTTTAAGCCTAAACTCGTGAATAAGTTGGAAGAATCAATTGAAGAACAAACTGATGACGAGCTGGACAGTTTGTGCCCCATTATGGACTTTGAGGAAGGCACTGGGATGTCACTTGGGAGACTTGTGCTGGAAAATACACAAATACCCAGCTCACAGGGACCCGTAAAATGGGAGCTAAAAAGACAGAAAAAGGCATCTGAATTGAAAAACAAATTTCTCGGCAATGTTGATGGAATTGCAGCATTCTCTAACAATGAACTTGTTGCATTAGTCATGCGGCACAAGATGCTTATCACTTTCTCAACTGACCTCCAGTCTGGTGCAAAAGAATTCAAACTTCCAGGTCTTAATAAACCAACTCATGTTTCAGTTAACAGGGATGATGAGATCATTGTTCTCGACAAACCTGCTGTCAAGATCTTCAAGAAGGGTGAGCAGTCCTGCTTCCATCACGATCAGTTCCTACCAGGTAGGGAGACAGGCAACACCCCAACCTGCCTTGCAGTGGATGGTGGGGATGTGATAGCAGTGGGATATGAGGAAGAAGAAGAGATCTCACTGCACAAGAGAGACGGATCCCTCATCAGGAGAATACCTGCTCCAAAGATTGGATCAAAATTGACAATCTATAGGCAGCAGCTTTTCTACCTTCATTCAGGAATCTCTGACAAGCTTGCACTCACATCAATTGACAGCCATGGTAGCAAGGTCTTTTCATTTGATATTCCATGTAATTTTTCGGAAAAATCTGTCTGGAAAGCTAATTGTTTGTGTTGTGACAAAGATGGCAACATCTATGTTGTTTTACAAGGGTTGGGTACTTTGGTTTATTCATCACAACGTGTAATTAAGCATTTCAGTCATGATGGACGGTACATTGGCGATATCATCAATGAACGTGGTTTTATTACACGTCACATCACATGTACACCAGCCAGAGAGCTGGTTTTGGCAAGTAATAGAGGTAGTGTTAAAGTCTATCACCAAGTGTAAATTGACAATGAATGCCAAAATATCAACACAAAGAAATCATACAAACAATAGTCATTTCTTCTAAACATACAGTTTACAAATTATACAAGATTATATGTGCCATTGTATCAATGTGTTTATTCAATAGGCCTTATTCACAAGTCGGCCATATTAAATTGAATTTAGCGAGGTAAAATCTTCATTTTTGGAACTTGCGAAGGGAAATGAAAGCAATATTACATAAATTTAATGACAAATTAATACCAGCCCGCCCTCATAAAATAATTTAAAACTTGTGATGACATAATATACCCTAATGTTTTAAGCCTAATGTTTTAAGTTGAGAGTGAGGGTAAAATGCATACATAGTCTAGCACCAATCCATTCAACAGTTCACAATTTATAAAATACATTCAGGAAACACGACCAAAAATATAAATATAAGGTCTATATATGGACATCATACTCAAGATATCTGAGCTTGTGATGCCAGACATGGGCTGTGTAAAAGTTTATCATGGGTTTTAAAGTTTATCATGGGTTTAAAGCTATCATCAAATAATCAAAGAAAAATGACAGTATAATTAAAATGATCTACATGCAAATGTAGTTGTAATGTATGTATTTGCAAAAAAAAACACCTGATTGACTTCAAAATCAGTTTACATATACCTTTAAACACTAAAAAAACATATAGGTCTCTAAAGTTGAGGGCAAAAACCCACATAAATATGGACGGTCACAGTACATGTATATTCCAAATATCAGTCAAACAGAAGAATGTACACTTATGTACATCATGTGAATAATACACAATGTGCAACACGTCAAACAGCTGCCATGACTGACATCAATATTAATGGACACGTTCAACCTGAATGCGCCCATTTTGGGCACTTAAACGCCTTTTTCACATATGTTCAATAATAACGACCGTTAAAAAGTTTACTATACACCTTCAAAATAGCACTTCTGTGTAATTTCAAGGGAATTTCAGAACACAAGATTTTGGTCCTCAAAAATCAAGCCAATTCGAGCGATTCACTATGCAGTGCGCTGCCAAGAGTTTGTCATGGAGAGTTCATTTTTCCCAGTGCACTGTGGGAGATGGTCGACAAATTTGCAGCGTGGGACATTTGAAATTGTTTGTTTTTCCAGTCAGGAGTTTCGTAAGCTCATGATTGGAGTATCTGTTTACCCTTTTCTTTTCTCTTTATCAATAATGGTGTTTTTGGTAAGTTGGCAGAATGCTATGCCCCAATCTATGAAAAATTAGCTCAAATTGTCTGCAGACACTAATTCAAATGGGCCACGTTTTGTCGACCGGTAACTTGAAAAATGGACTCTCCATGGCAAACTCTTGGTGGTGCACTGCATTGTGAATCACCAGAATTGAATGTCAGTCATCATTATGGAACCTGAGTTTCATGCAGTAAATTCTGGCAATTTTACTATAAAGTTTACAATTTACGTATTGTGATTTGTATCACAATGTGACCTCTGCATCATGATATCACATCATGATATCCATGAGATCCAGCTGCAAACTGTACATACCATAACGGGAGTTTATTTGCACAGTATTGATCCAGATCCAGACATTCTGTATCAATACACTCCTTACATTTACATATTCTCAGCACTGATATTTTTGACTCCTAAAAACAATTACAATCTATTTTGACACGGGAGTGGATTTAACTTCCCTAATGGGGCATAACTTTATGTACAAATATATGTACATGCACGTGAACTGTATGTTTATTAGTACATTCTTTCTAGCCATTTCACTTCTACTAATCTGTCAGACAATCAAGTCTGTAAATACTCGAAGTCCATTGAAAGTATGAGATCATTTTGTGGAATCACTTATTGAGCAGGCAGTTTATTTGTATGAAACTTTAAACTCTTGAATCAATTCTAGAACTTTGTATCTCTGTCATTACAATCAAAGACACTGGCTAAGATTTAATTCAAAATCATATTACCCATAAGCCAGAGAATGAAAGTGTTATCAGATTTTGGTAGAGAATTTTAAATGTAATGCAAGCAAGGATCCAGGAATTTAAAATATGGGGGTCAGAACCCACTCTGGGGAATAAACTGTGTTTATTTGTCCATAGGATGCTACAGGTATTACTGGCCTTATTTAACTAAATAAAATAAAACAAAAAACTCTGCAACAAAAATGGAGTTAGGACCCCCTTATCTCCGGGATCTGTACCTGCAGTACCTGTAAGTTTGTAGATGTGATACCTGTGAGTCTATACAGAATGTGTAAAGAAAACATGCTATTTTATGTTATTGACACAGTCCTAACTATGGTTGGTGCAATCCCAACTATTTTTAGGACGATCACAACTATTGTTGGGATTGTCTCAATTACAGTTGGGACGATGATTTAACTTGGATGCAACAAGATGAGTTCATTCAAAGTGAATTATTGTAACTTTTTTTATAGTTGAGTTTATCACTGAATTGTATGAAGCCCGGGAAGGGACAGGGTGGAATTTTTTTTTGTCATTTACTAATTCGTTCCCACGAATTACTAATTCATTCGCACGGATTACTAATCCATTCACACGAATTACTAATTCGTTCGCACGAATTGCTAATTCGTTCGCACGAATTGGTAACTCGTTTGCACGATTTTCTAATTTGTGGGAACGAATTGCTATCTCATGGATACGGGAACGCGTTAGTAATTCGTGGGAACGAGTTGGTAATTCGTGGGAACTAATTAGCAATTCGTGGGAACGAATTAGCAAATGGTAAAAAATTGTTATTGTATGCAGAGCACGGAATCGATGGTAGGATGAGACTGGCACAAAAACCGCAGACACTCATGATCATTTATCCCAGAGTTGCTACAATAGATCTTAAGCATTGTTATTTTTTAAGACTCGAAGTGTTGACATATTTTCAGTCTTAAATAAAGGTTAAATGATATGTAGTCTTAAAAAAAAACATTTTTAAATGTTTTTATTTAAAAATACATTTTTATCTTTTTCAATCACATATTTATTATGCCTTTTAAATGTTACTTATTATCTTTTTAACAGTGATGTCATGTGGTTTCACTATCAATAATAACTTTAAACATGTAAATACATTCATGAACTGTATTTTGAATAATCGTTTTCTTATACTGAGCTGTCAGACAATTAATTAAGTCTGTTGATTCTTGAAGTGTTGAAAGTATGAGATCATTTTGTTCAATAGCGTGTTGAGTATGCTGTTTATTTGTGTGAAACTTTAAAAACTCTTGAATCAATTCTTGAAATAAGTATCTTTGTCTTGTCGATCAAAGACATTGGCTAAGATTTAATTCAAAAGCATATCGATTATACGGAGAACGATCCAGGAATTTAAAAGAAGGGGTTAAGAACATTTAGGATGCTATAAATGGTCTTATTTGAAACATTGATCTACATGTATCGAGCATGGAAGTTCGTTTCCTGTCCCATTATTATATCAATTAAATAAAAGATACCTTTTTGGGACTTTGATCACAAGAACTCATATCAGGAACTTGCGACACCATCACGGTGTCTTTGTCGCGCGACCACGCTTGGTCACGTGACGGGGCCACGTGAGGGCCTCAACAACACCAGTTGACAAAGACACCGTGATGGTGTCGCAAGCTCCTGATATGAGTTCTTGTGATCAAAGTCCCAAAAAGGTATCTTTTATTTAATTGATCTACATGTAGTTGTAAAGTACATGTATATGCAGAAAACATAATGAAGTATTTGTGACTTCAATCAGTCTACATGAACCTTCAGACATTTACAAAATATTCATGAGAACACAGACAAAATTGCACTAATTTTGTTTTTGAAGCTTTGCCCCCCCCCCCTTTCAATTTTTCTTTTCTTTTTGACCGGATCAGCCAGTAGTAGTCAGGGCAGTGGAATGGGAGTGGGAACTGGGAATCGGAATGTGGAGTCATAGGAAGTGGGTGGAGTCGGAATGTGGGTGGAGTAGGAATGGGGCGGAATAGGCGGAGTCGGAATGTGGGCGGAATTGGCGGAGTCGGAATGTGGGTGGAGTAGGAATGGGGCGGAATAGGCGGAGTCGGAATGTGGGCGGAGTCGGAATGTGGGTGGAGCAACTTATCTTCCTTGGGACTTTGCCCTGGACTTAGTCCTAAGTAGACCCTATACCCTAAGACAGACTAGTAATTGGTGAACAGAAACAGTAATCAAGTACGGTGGTCATGCCTTTAATCATCATCATCCATCATGTCATTCCACTCAATCAAGAACCCTAGCAATTATTCTAATCATTGGAGAATCAAGCAATCAAGTGACTAAATCCTAGCCCTGCAACCCCTTTTATAGACTTCAAGCCCCATAGGCTGTGTACAACTTCTCTTTGCCATACACCAGTGCATAAACTCAATTGACCAATCAGAAACAACAAGGATTCCTTATATGCAAAGTGTGGGTGATTCACAGTGTGCTAGTGTATTTAAAACATACAGTTGGTGACTTCATTCCTATTCTGTCACAGTACACGCATCCACACATGCATGCACAACCCATACATAGTACTGCAATAGGCATATGCACGCACACCCCCACACACCCCTGTAAATACCGGCAATCGTGGACGCCCCATTGTCCCTAATCCTCTTTCCTTTGTTTGTACTTAAACTTTTTAGCGACAGCTCTCATTGGTTTTGTACACGATTTGAGATCGTGGACGTTCGGTCAATCGTGGACGTATTGTTTGCGCCCCAATTCTTTTGTCCCACGTCCACAATTGCCGGTGTTTACATACTCACACACACACATGGACGGACAAGGCGGAAACAGTATTGCCCTTCGGCTTCGCATAAAAATAATTCTAGGGGCTGAATAAACTGTTAACAATTTCATCAAACGAGTTGACAATGAGGAAGCTCTGGCCCTCTCCTCTTGAAACACTGAAGAAGTACCAAAGAAAGAGAGCAGGAGGTTGACAAGCCTTATCAAGCAGAAGGGAAGAGGAGGGCACCCGGGTTCAGTGCAAAAAAAGCAAGAGCATTTTGCAGATTTTCGCAACACTTGATATTACCCGAGGAGGACAAATGTAAGCCATCTCGCCAGTAGAGTGAATTTTCTCAGAAGGGTTTATGTTATGTATGGAGGGGACCCAATGATACCCCTTTAATTTGTTGCATGTCTTTCATTGTCGTCCTTAGTTTTGTTCGTAACGATATTTAATTTAGTACGTGTAGTTCATCACAAGTTTTAATCATTGAAAATGCGGGCCAAGGACCTTGAAATGTAAAAACATTTGTTTATTTTTGATCAATGTACTCTTTGTTGTAAATTTCCGAGGTTTGGCGGCCTGATATCAACTTTAGGTTTTTACGAAGGGTTTAAACTGTACTACACGGGCACATAAATACCGCCCAAAAACGCGGGTTTTGGCACCGCCTGCCCGACTCTTTGCAGGTAATCATGTTCTTTCTTTTACTCTCATTTTTGTAGCGTAAATTTCATTATTTTGTAAAAACTTTTGAGGTCAGATGGCCTACTATCTTTACCGCAATTTATCATAGACTGGTTTAATAAGGATGGGGATGGCTTTTGTTGGATTGAAAATGTGGAATTTAGGTGAAGTTTGAGGTAGTGTAATGTTGGAACTTTAACGTTGATTGTTGACAATAGTGACATGTACATGTACCTGCGTTGTGACTGTGTAAAACATCACCTGGGTTAACGTGCAAGACTTACGAGATTTATTGAATTGTGGGATTAGATTTGGATTTTATGTGACATCAGTAATTTAACTGTAACACCTTTACATGTGTGGGATTAAGTGTAGTTACCCTGGAACTTTAAATCGCTCGCTGTCAAGTTTAGTAGGCATGGCGGCCGTGTTGGATACTCGGGGAGGGTTTGTGTGTGTGTGCGGTGAGTGTGCGTGCGATCGTCGGTCAGCCAGCGCGCGGGGTTGACCTGTCTGCTTGTGTCCCTGACCCGTGTAGCCGGCGCTGCCTTCATGCCTATTCAGTGTGAACATTAGCACTTGCAACCATGGATTCTGTTAATATTTAAACACCACTCCAACTTCATAACAATATTATTTTTTTCAATAATCGATTGTACAATAAACCCTTGTCCATGATACAGGAAATATTAACACCCTCCTCAAATCATGTGATCTCCTCATGCCTAAAAATAAAAAGGGGAGTATACAATTTCCCACTTTTGCACGTAGTCACCGACATATCGCCATTTTATATTCAGTGCAACAGTGTTTCATCCAAGATTAACCATGAGAAGAACCATTTTTCCTGCATAAAATAAAGTAAGTTCCTTTTTTAACAGCCAGCATAGACCAATATGATTCTTCTTATTGTTTTGGTCTGCGGTAGAACACCATGTGGTAACCTGGGCGGATCCAAAGCACAATTTTTGGGGGGGGGCCAAAAACAATTTTGGTCCTCAAAAAGTGTGTCCAAAAAAATTACGGAGTGGGGTTCAGGGCCCGCATAAAGGCCCGAAATTTGTTTGGATTCTAGATGCTCTGTTGTGGGATCTGAGGCAATTTCTGACCACTTTAACCAATTTTTTTGAGGAAAAGATAGTGGTGTACTCATTGGAGGCCTTTATTGCGAAAAAAAATGGATTTGTTTTGGATAAGTAGGCTGAGTTAGGATTGGGAGTGCTTGTATTAGTGGATTCTGATTGGTTGTCTTTTGGGCATTGTGTTAGAGTGGGATGCCCTGCTCGCTCGGGTGAGTCAGTTGGCTGTGAGTCCTTGGCATAGTGTTTGACTGGGATGCCCGCTGAGCGTCCTGCTTGCTCAGGTGTGTCAGTTAGCTGTAACGCATGAGTGTTGCAACTTGGTAGTGAATGCCATATGTTGCTTATGAAATAGCCGATATCTTGTGGTACAGTGTCATGTTTATGGATCTCAATAGCTTCTCTGATAGGGTGGGTGTGCCAGTGTTTCTCTACCGGGGCTCTGATTTTTGCTTGTTCCCAATCAACGACATGATCCAAATCAGCAGAGTGTTTGACAATGGCAGATTTTTCCTTTTTCCCGTTCCCCTCTGCGGCCGTAAGCTATGTGTTCTTTAAGCCTGGTAGTGAGGTCTCTGCCGGTCTCGCCAATGTACACTTTGCTACATGAGCAAGGAATTCAGTAAACTCCTGCTTGACTGCTCGGATTCAAGGGCGGATCCGGGGGGGGGGGGGGGGGGCCAAAGGGGGCCATGGCCCCCCCCCCAAAAAAAAACGAAACCAATTTTTTTTTATTTTATGTCACATCGCAATAAAGGCAGGCAATGAGTACACCACCATCTTTTCCTAAAAAAAACATTGGTTAAAGTGGCCAGAAATTGTCTCATATCGCACCACAGAGCATCTAGAATCCAAAAATTTTTCGGGCCCTTTAAGCGGGCCCCGAACCCCACGCCGTAATTTTTTTGACCCACTTTTTTGGGGGGACCAAATTTTTTTTTGGCCCCCCAAAAAATTGTTTTCTGGATCCGTCCTTGCTCGGATTGTGTTTGTCTTTGTGGGTGTACAATTTCATTTCTAGTTTAGTGCGGGTTCAGTAGTAGACCTAAATATTGGCTTCACAGAGGGAATGCTGGATCTTGTGTGATGTATGGCCAATGTGGCCAATGTATGGAAGGAAGAATCTACCAACACAGGAACTCCCAATCCTAACAACCTACTTAAAGAGCAGCATCTCCAACTCTCTTCAGTCTCCTGACGATGACTAGGGCAGGCTAGTCAAAACGTTGAGACCAAATTTAGACACATTCTTTTAGAACTTAAAGCAGGACTGTTCTTATCAGAACCAAAACTACTGAGCAAAAGTTGATAATAAGCAGGACTAGTTCTTTACAGAACTAAATATCTTCTAAGCAGTAGTTATTACCACATGGTGTTACCGCAAACCAAAATGATAACGATACTCCACCATGCAAAGCCTAAAATCTTATGATTCTTCTTGTTTCTATATGTGATGTTAAATTGTCAATTGTGGGCAAACCACTAGTTGGGACAGCTTTATTAAAAGAATGATTGTTGAAATATTCGGAATCAGAAAGTATATTTGTTATACATGAAACTCTTAACCCTAACAGTCCTGAATCCTCCAATTTCAATATAATTTTGCACACCCCCTAGGGAGTTAGGGTTAAGCTTCTGTTGTGGAGCCTGGACTTACTTCAAGTTCTTTTGTCAAGTTGTTCAGTGCCAACAATTGGAAAGAGTTCACGGCTGAGGGCCTAAGTCGCGCCTTACTTTTTATTTAGCAAACCTATTCATCTCCCTCTAACAGTGCTTTGCCTCATGCTACATGGATAATTGACTACATACCCAGTGCTCCATCCCCCCCCCCCCACACACACACACACATGTTTACGTTACATACCTAGTGTGGACTTTCCATTGCTTTCGTGTAGTTAAGAAAAACCCGAGTGAAAAAAATTCATTTTTCTCAAATTGTGAAAACTCTTTCAAACCAATTTTTTTCTATGATTCCCTTAAGTGTTTCTCTTCATTCTGCCACGGATAAACCTAACCCAAAAATGCCTCTCAACCTGTTTTCCTGAAATGGGGAAACACTGTGTAGACTTGCCCTAGTCCACACAACGTCGTCTCTACCTGGTTTATGTGGACATCTTTTGTTCGGAAGTCCACACAGTGAATGTAATGCCTACCCACGCATACACACATTTCTAGTGCACAGGTCCCCTTACAACAAAATGATTCCCCCCCCCCAACAACAAATGTAAAAAATTATCAGGCACAATTATGTATACTGAATTTATGACAATCAGTTTGTGATTTCTTTTTGGCCAGGGGCTGCAGTAATTTAATTCAGAAGATGAGTGCATATGACTATTTGTTAATTATCATCTTCTTATCCTCCCAACAGAAATGTGTATAAAAACAGCAATTAGAAAAGGGCAAAAAGAGCGCCTCCAGCATTACAGATCCATATAACAATAATATATTTTTGGTCCAGACTTTTAAAATTCTTTCAAATTAAATTTATATCAAGTTGAATGGATAATAATCATGAACCAATGCAATGATTTTCCCTGTATAAAATAAATGACTTGCATGGGGGGGGGGGGGGTTTGATTCATAGATTTTGTAGGTTTTCTTTTATCCTATTGCAAAGGATGTTTATACACATGGAGTTTAATGTCAAGCTAAATTTTCCAATTTACAGTCATACTAATTTCAATTAAATGTAGAGTTTGCACTTTCCTTTCAAGGCAATGATACATGTAGGTATCTTTTTTGTTTTTATTCAGTTATTGGACATCACTAAGAAAGAAAGATGGCATCCAGGCAGCCTGATGTCACAGTTCAATCTGTGTTGGGTAAGATCAGTCGAGATCATCTGGAGTGTCCCATTTGCAAAGACCGTTTCACTGAGCCTAAGGTGCTTGACTGTCTGCACTCTTTTTGCCAGGAATGTCTCAAAGAAGTTAGACACAGTCAACGTCCACAAGTTCCAAAACTTGTGTGTCCCCTCTGCAGATTAGAAACCATACTAAAGGGAGACATTTCAGATTTGCCAAGTGATTTCAAACTGAGTGCCTTGGTGGATGAGGTCAACGTCTATGAAAAGTTACTTGAAGGTCACAGGTCAGACATCAAATGTCAAGCCTGTGATGAAGACAATCAGGCTGTGTCAAGATGCATGGACTGTGATCATTTTCTCTGCAAAGAATGCCAAGCAGCACATAAGCGTACAACTTTAACAAAATCGCATCAAATCTACACACTGGCCCAGCTTCAATCAGGAGAGGTAACTTACAAGAGTAAGATTAGAGAGTACACTCCAAAATGTGGCAAGCATTCCGATCAAAATCTCACTATTTACTGTAACACATGTGAGCAGTTGGTATGCACAACTTGTGCTATTGTAGATCATGAGAAACACACTCGTGTTGATCTACCTGAAGCTGTCAATAAGTGCAAACATGACGTTGCTGGAATGTCTGCAAAAGCCGAACAGAACAAAGCAAAACTGAAAACAAACATAAGTGAAGTAGATGCCAAGTACAGCAAGCTGAATGCCACATATGCAGACACCACCAAGAAAATCTCCAGTAAGGCTGACAAGGAGGTTGCTAGAATTGAAGAGGAGATTTCAAGGATCAGAGAGGAAGAGCAGAAACTGAAGCAAGAGGCGCATACCATCTTCGAAGTCAATGCCAAGACATTGAAAACTCTTCATGCCACAAACACCAGTCGTCTGACCAAGATTGAGAAAAAAGTGGATGAGGTTAACCAATTCGTGACTCTAGGAAGTTGTTATGAGATTCTGGATTTCCAATTTAAACTCATGAATAAGCTGGAAGAATTGACTGAAGAACAAACTGACGACGGGCTGGACAGTTTGTCCCCCATTATGGACTTTGAGGAAGGCACTGGGATGTCACTTGGGAGACTTGTGCTGGAAAATACACAAATACCCAGCTCACAGGGACCCGTAAAATGGGAGCTAAAAAGACAGAAAAAGGCATTTGAACTGATAAACAAAGTACTTGGCAATGTTGATGGAATTGCAGCATTCTCTAACAATGAATTAGTTGCATTAGTCAAGCGGCATAAGATGCTTATCACTTTCTCAACTGACCTCCAGTCTGGTGCAAAAGAACTCAAACTTCCAGGTCTTAATAAACCAACCCATGTTTCAGTTAACAGGGATGATGAAATAGTTGTTCTTGACAAACCTGCTGTCAAGATCTTCAAGAAGGGTGAGCAGTCCTGCTTCCATCATGAACAGTTCCTACCAGGTGGGGAGACAGGCAGCACCCCAACCTGCCTTGCAGTGGATGGTGGGGATGTGATAGCAGTGGGTTATCAGAAACAGGAAATGATTTCACTGCACAAGAGAGATGGATCCCTCATCAGGAGAATACCTGCTCCAGGTATTGGATCAAAATTGGCATTCTGTAAGCAGCAGCTTTTCTACCATCATACAGGATTCTTTGAGGACAAACTCGAACTAACATCAGTTGATAGCCATAGTAGCGAGGTCTTTTCATTTCGTATTCCGTGTAATTTTTCCGAAAAGTCTGTCTGGATAGCTGATTGTTTGTGTTGTGACAAAGATGGCAACATCTATGTTGTTTTACAAGGGTTGAGTAAGTTGGGCTCTTCATCACAACGTGTAATTAAGCATTTCAGTTATGATCGAAGGTACATTGGCAATATCATCAGTGAACGTGGTAATACTACAGGTCACATCACATGCACACCAGCCAGAGAGCTGGTTTTGGCAAGTGAACTGGGTAGTGTTAAAGTCTATCACCAACTGTAAATTGACAATGAATGTCAAAATAACAACACAAAGAACTCATACAAACAATAGCCATTTCTTCCAAACATACAGTTTACAAATTATACGAGATTATATGTGCCATTGTATCAATGTGTTTATTCAATAGGCCTTATTCACAAGTCGGCCATATTAAATTGAATTTAGCGAGGTAAAATCTTCATTTTTTGGAACTTGCGAGGAGAAATGAAAGCAATATTACATAAATTTAATGACAAATTAATACCAGCCCGCCCTCATAAAATAATTTAAAACTTGTGATGACATATACCCTAATATTTTAAGCCACATTTAAAACAAAGTTGAGAGTGAGGGTAAAATGCATACATAGTCTGGCACCAATCCATTCAACAGTTCACAATTTATAAAATACATTCAGGGAACACGTCCAAAAATATAAATATAAGGTCTATATATGGACATCATACTCAAGATATCTGAGCTTGTGATGCCAGACATGGGCTGTGTAAAAGTTTATCATGGGTTTTAAAGTTTATCATGGGTTTAAAGCTATCATCAAATAATCAAAGAAAAATGACAGTATAATTAAAATGATCTACATGCAAATGTAGTTGTAATGTATGTATTTGCCACAAAAAAACCTGATTGACTTCAAAATCAGTTTACATATACCTTCAAACAATAAAAAAACATATAGGTCTCTGAAGTTGAGGGCAAAAACCCACATAAATTTGGACGGTCACAGTACATGTATATTCCAAATACCAGCCAAACAGAAGAATGTACACTTATGTACATCATGTGAATAATACACAATGTGCAACACGTCAAACAGCTGCCATGACTGACATAAATATTAATGGCCACGTTAAACCTGAATGCGCCCATTTTGGGCACCTAAACGCCTTTTTCACATATGTTTAATAATAACGATTCTTAAAAATGTAACTATACACCTTCAAAATAGCACTTTCTGTGTAATTTCTAGGGAATTTCAGGACACAAGATTTTGGTCCTCAAAAATCAAGCCAATTGATTGCCAGTCAGCATTATGGGACCTGAGTTTCATGCAGTAAATTCTGGCAATGTTACTATGAAGTTTACAATTTACGTATTGAAATGTGTATCACAATGTGACCTTTGCATCATGATATCACATCATGATATCCATGAGATCCAGCTGCAAACTGTACATACCATAACGAGAGTTTGATTGCACAGTATTGATGCAGATCCAGACATTCTGTATCAATATACTCCTTTCATTTACATATTCTCAGCACTGATATTTTTGACTCCTAAAAACAATTAACATCTATATTTACACGGGAGTGCATGGATTTAATTTCCCTAATGGGGCATAACTTTATGTACAAACAGATGGACATGCATGTGAACTGTCTGTTTATTAGTACATTCTCTCTAACCATTTCACTTCTGCTAATCTGTCAGGCAATCAAGTTTGTAAATACTCGAAGTCCATTGAAAGTATGAGATCATTTTGTGCAATCACTTATCGAGCAGGCAGTTTATTTGTATTAAACTTTGAACTCTTGAATCAATTCTGGAACTTTGTATCTCTGTCTTTCCAATCAAAGACACTGGCTAAGATTTATTTCAAAGTCATATTACCCATAAGCCAGAGAATGAAAGTGTTATAAGATTTTGGTAGGGAATTTGAAAATGTAATGCAAGCAAAGATCCAGGAATTTAAAATATGGGGGTCAGAATCCACTCTGGGGAATAAACTGTGTTTATTTGTCCTTAGGATGCTACCAGTATTAGTGGCCCCATTTAACTAAATAAAATATAGCAAAAAACTCTGCAACAAAAATGGAGTTAGGACCCCCTCATTTCCTGGATCTGTACCTGCAGTAGCTGTAAGTTTGTGGATGTGATACCTGTGAGTCTATTTAGAATGTGTAAAGTAAATATGTTATTTTATGTTATTGACACAGTCCCAACTATGGTTGGTGCAATCCCAACTATTTTTAGGACGATCACAACTATTATTGGGATTGTCTCAATTACAGTTGGAACGATTATTTAACTTTGGTGTAACAAGATGAGTTATATTAAAGTGAATTATTGTAACTTTTTTACTAGTTGAGTTTATCACCGAATTGTTATTTTATGCAGAGTATGGAATCAATGGTAGGACGAGACTGACGAATGGTGGTACAAAAAACACAGACATTCATGATCATTTATCCCAGAGTTGCTACACTAGATATCAAGTTATGCTATTTTTTAAGACTCATAGTGTTGACATATTTTCAGTCTTAAAAAAAGGTTGAATAATATGTAGTCTTTAAAAAAAACATTTAAATACATTTAAATCATTTTTCTCTCTTTAAATCACATATTTATTATGCATTTTAAATGTTACTTATTATCTTTTTAACAGTAATGTCATGTGATTTCACTATCAATAATAACTTTAAACATGTAAATACA
The DNA here is from genome assembly GCA_029964075.1 of Patiria pectinifera. Classification (NCBI taxonomy): domain Eukaryota; kingdom Metazoa; phylum Echinodermata; class Asteroidea; order Valvatida; family Asterinidae; genus Patiria; species Patiria pectinifera. The sequence continues at coordinate 21,963,564 of CM057147.1, read as the reverse complement.
TTCATGAACTGTATTTTGAATAATCGTTTTCTTATAATGAGCTGTCAGACAATTAATTAAGTCTGTTGATTCTTGAAGTCTGTTGAAAGTATGAGATCGTTTTGTTCAATAGCGCGTTGAGTAGGCTGTTTATTTGTGTGAAACTTTAAAAACTCTTGAATCCATTCTTGAAATAAGTATCTTTGTCTTGTTGATCAAAGACATTGGCTAAGATTTTATTCAAAAGAATATTGATTATACGGAAAACGAAAAATGATTTTGAGATTTTGGTAGAGAGCGTTCAATGTTTTAATTCAGGCAAAGATCCAGGAATTTAAAAGAAGGGGTTAAGAACATTTAGGATGCTATAAATGGTCTTATTTGAAACAATGATCTACACATAGTTGTAATGTACATGAATTTGCAGAAAACATAATGAAGTATGTGTGACTTTTGTCCATAACTTTTGTTTTTTAAAATAGTCTCTTTGAATTGAGTGTTTAAAATGTCTTTTTAAAATGTTAATTGATTATTATCATTTTGTCAGTGAATGCTTGTGATTTTGCTATTAATAGAGTATAACTTTAAACATGTACATACATCCTATGAACTTTATTTTAAATGATCCCTCCTCTCTCACTATTGATCCGTCAGACAATTAAGTCTGTTGATTCGTAAAGTCTGTTGAAAGTATGAAATCATTTTGTTGAATAACTTGTTGAGTAGGCAGTTTATTTGTATGAAACTTCAAACTCTAGTATTAATTCTAGAACTTAATAGCTCTTACTTTGTCATAAAAAAAAATTAATTAGCTAAGTTTTAATTCCAAATCGAATTTCTGATAATCTGTAGGTGTTAAGGATGCCCATGTAATTATAATGAGTATTTAATTTTACAAGGCTCCTTTTGTGTTTATAAAGTACATGAACAAGCCTATATTTAATTCCAAATCACATTTGTGATAATCTGGAGGTGTTAAGGATGCCGTTGTAAATGTAATGAGTAGTCAGTTTGATCAGGCTCCTTTTGCGTGTATAAAGCCTATATTTACACTGGGCACCATAAAAAAGGGATTCCAGGCAGATGAAAAATGAGACTGTTCTGGTTTTAAAGGACATGTTTACACTCTGGGCGTACATGCAGTGTACTAGTGGATTTAAAGTAGGGATTTTTTTTGCCCCTGAAGTATGTTCATGTATAGGGATATCACATTTTGCAACACGTATGCCAACTTTGACATGAGCTAAAAGCAAACAAAAAATATTACACCCAATTTTTGGATATTTTGTAGAAAACATGTTGGGGTTTAAATTTCATCTAAGTTCGTCTCAAGGTCACGTGATCCACAAGGTCAAATTCAAGTTCAAAGTAAAGGTCAAGGTCATCATACTTCAAATTACTCTAACATGAACAGTAATGGTACATTTGGATTCCTTATGATGCTACCTTTCCAAAGAAATCAAGATTAACAAATTTGGCCCACAGGTTATGGAAATATTGTCATTTGAATTTTGGCGGCCACGCCCATTTTGACCAAAATTGCTTAACAATGGGGGGCGGCAGCACAAAAACAATTTGTCCCATGGTGCTAAAACTTAAAATTTCAGCTTTTTCAGCCTAAATTACCCCACATACTAAATATGAGCAAATTTGAAGAGGTGGGGTGTAACCCATTGGGTGATTTGACATGGAATGACCCACCTCTGAGAATAAAACACATACAAAGTCTATTGGCATTTAGGCTAGAACATGACAAAGAAAAAAAATCAGGACAATTTTTTTTATTATTTAAGTTTTTAGCTTAAATATGCTGACCGATCATAAACAAAGAGAAACTTTAAGGATGTGTTATTATGATTAACCTTCATGGACATACTTGTTACCTGCAGAGTGCTCAGTGCTGTCAGAAAATGATGAGAGAGATTTCACAGGTTTGCTCCAGCACAGCAAAACTGTATCATAACCAAAGCCGCCAGCCAACCCAAGCAATATCAATGATAGTGTAGTACAGTGTATAAAGACAAATGCACCAACAAACACAAGGTAGTTTCCAAGTTCCAGTTTCAAGTTTGCAAATCCTTTTTTCTCAAATGCTCTCAGACAGTAAAGAGTTTTCATTAATCAAAATGGATAAAGACAAAAAACAACACAATTTCCAAACTCAATATTCCATCACAAATGTCTATTGTAAACTTTTTTTTTAAGGCAGTATCATTTCAGTTATCCATGTTGGTTGTTACTTACCCTACCCTGGCTCCCTTCTTCACATTCCAATAGAATTTGAATTTAGAGGTTCAAATGTATTTCAGGAGTTTTTTTCCAGTCCTTTTATTTTGCACAATTTGAAAATTAATGCTTTCTTGTTGCACGACTGTAATGAGAGCTATAACTAAGGAGCATGATTACTTTGTTGAATTGTAAAATACATTGAGACAATTAAAAATATTTTTGATCTTTGAAATCAATTCAGAATGTTGGTATCCCCTTTTTTATGTGGTGGTTTTCACGTGAAGTTTTCCCAATTTCTGACGTAAAATTCAATTTTGCAATATGCGCATGGCAGCTGCAAATGGCAGCTGCGCATGGCTATAGTGCTGTAAAGCGACTACTCAGCGCATGCATGTTTATAGATTTTTCACAAATTCACAGGTGGTCAACTTGTAACACACAAAAACACACGTATGTGAACCCTATTGTCCTCTATTGTTTCAAGGTCTATTATTTGAATGTAGATATACACACACACCTTTTCTGCTTTATGGTAAGCTGTTAGTGATGCATGGTCCATATAAAAAAAAAAATCATGGAGGCTCGATCAGTATACTACCACAACGTCATACGTGTACATTGTGCAGCACGTGACCCTCGGTCATTGCACAATGCACCACACCTACTTTCTGCTTCACACTGATTGATAAATAGGCGTAACTCTCTGTACATTAATTGCTTCTGCACTTGTACTGTTCAAATGCAGCCATATTTCGGGACAGTTTGGATGCCGCCTTTAGATTTGCCTTCAAAATTTCAGGCACTCTCTGCATTTCAGGTAAGTTTCGTGCCTCCTAAAAAAAACAAAGGTGTATTTTCTATCATAGATTTGTAATTGCAAATGGCTAATTTAGTGCAGTGGGTTTGGCGAGAAAAGTTAGCATTCGTAAAGCACCGTTTTTATTGCAATTTTTGTCCAACATAATCTTGTGTTCTTAAGGCTTGCTCACTGTTATGCATTGTTTGCAATATTTTGAACATTTTTATTGATACAAAGAGTGACAGGGATCTCCTAAAAGATATTATGGAAAAACGTAATTGTATTTGCATGGGTTTCACTTTCACAATTATTAGCCATGAACAAACCTCATTCAACTTACTTCATATTGGTCCTATAGTATAGTTGTGAGGATATAAATAAGCTTTCAGCAAGGTTAAGCAGAGTTTCTGCTTATTGTGAGAATTCCTGAACTTTACTCCCAAATTTTACTTCCAAATTTAATACCAAGCTATCACTTGGCAGAAATATTAATACTTTTCGTTTTTTTTGGTTTTTTTTTTAAATCTTAGTACATGTAAGCCTGAGGAAATTTTATAGTTTTTCTATCTAACAGCAAAGATAACCTTGCATGGAGTTAGTGGTCAGGCTAAATTTTCCAAAATAAAAATCTAATTAGACATAATCCCAATCATAGTTTTGTGCACTTATATTTCACGGCAATAAAAGGTGTCTTTTTCTGTTTCATTCAGTTTTGGACATCTCTAACAAAGAAAGATGGCATCCAGACATCCTGATGTCACAGTTCAATCTGTGTTGGGTAAGATCAGTCGAGATCATCTGGAATGTCCCATTTGCTCTGACCGTTTCACTGAACCTAAGGTTCTCGACTGTCTGCACAGTTTTTGCCAGGAATGTCTCAAAAAAGTCAGACAGAATCAACATCCACAAGATCTAAAACTTGTGTGTCCCCTCTGCAGACAAGAAACCATACTACAGGGAGACGTTTCTGATTTGCCAAGTGACTTCAAACTGAGCGCCTTGGTGGATGAGGTCAACGTCCATGAAAAGGTACTTGAAGGTCAAAGGTCAGACATCAAATGTCAAGCCTGTGATGAAGAGAATCAGGCTGTGTCAAGATGCATGGAATGTGATCATTTTCTCTGCAAAGAATGCCAAGTGGCACACAGGCGTTTTTCTTCAATGAAATCACATCAAATCTACACACTGGCCCAGCTTCAATCAGGAGAGGTAACTTACAAGAGTAAGATTAGAGAGTACACTCCAAAATGTGGCAAGCATTCCGAGCAAAATCTCATTATTTACTGCAACACATGTGAGAAGTTGGTATGCACAACTTGTGCTATTGTAGATCATGAGAGACACTCTCGTGTTGATCTACCTGAAGCTGTCGATAACTGCAAACAAGATGTTGCTAGAATGTCTGTAAAAGCTGAACAGATCAAAGCAAAACTGAAAACAAACATAAGTGAAGTAGATGACAACTCCAGAAAGCTAAATGCAATGTATGCAGACACCACCAAGAAAATCTCCAGTAAGGCTGACAAGGAGGTTGCTAATATCACAAAGGAGATCAGAGGGGAAGAGCAGAAACTGAAGCAAGAGGCAGATACATTCTTCAAAGACAGAGCCAAGACATTGGAAACTGCTCGTGCCACAAACAACAGTCATCTGACTCAGACTGAGAAAAACTGGATGAGGTGAACCAATTCATGGTTCAAGCAAGTTGCTACGAGATTCTGGATTTCAAGCCTAAACTCCTGTTTAACCTGAAAGAACTGACTGAAAAACACCCTGAGAAAGGGCTGGATAGTTTGTCCTCCATTATGGATTTTGAGGAGGCGGAGGGTAATGGGAGGCCACTTGGGTGGCTGGTGCTGGACAATACACAAACACCCAGCCCAGATGCCACAGCTAAGGGTTCACAGAGAGCTGTAAGATGGGAGCTGAAAAGACAGATGAAGACATTTGGACTAACGAAGAAAGCATTTGGCAATGTTGATGAAATTGCAGCATTCTCTAACAATGATATTGTCGCATTAGACAGGGGGCATAAGAAGGTGATCACTTTCTTCACCAATGACAACCTTCAGTCTGATGTAATTTCACAAGAACTCCAGCTTGCAGGTCTTACTAAACCATCCCATGTTTCAGTAAAGAGGGATAACGAAATCATTGTTCTTGACAAACTTGCTGTCAAGATCTTCATTAGAGGCTACCAACCCTGTCTCCATCAGTTCCTACCAGGTGGGAAGAAAGGCAGCACCCCAACCTGCCTTGCAGTGGATGGTGGGGATGTGATAGCAGTGGGTTATAAGGGCAAAGAAGAGATCTCACTGCACAAGAGAGATGGATCCTTCATCAGGAGAATACCTGCTCCAAAGATTGGAAACAATTTGACGATGTACAAGCAGCACCTTTTCTACACTTACAATGGAGATAACGAAAGACTACTATCGTCAGTTGACAGCTATGGTCACATGGTTTTTTCAGTTGATATGCCCAGCAATATTCAAGGGCTGTGGTATGCTTTTGGTTTGTGTTGTGACAAAGATGGCAATATTTATGTTGCTGTATCCGGGTGGTCTTCAGGAAATAAACGAGGTGAAATTCATCATTTCAGTCATGATGGACAATACATTGGCTGTGTCACCAGTGAGTGTGGTTGTCCAGGTGACCTCACATGTACACCAGCTGGAGAGCTGGCTGTGGCAGCAGAAGAAAGTGTTCATGTCTATCGTCGAGTGTAAAAATGGACAATGAATGTCAAAATCAAAAAACAACACAAAGAACTCATACAAAGAATAGCCATTTGTTCCACGCGTACAGTTAACAAAATAATTGTTAAAACGGTGCTGTGTTAATGGACATCACACTCAAGATATCTGAGTTTGTGATGGCAGAAATGGACTGGGTAAAGTCTATCATATGGGTTTAAATAGCCATCATCAGATAATCAAAGAGAAATGACTGTATATAACTGAAACATCTAGTTGTAATGTGCACATATTTGAAGAAAACATGACAAAGTTCATGTGAATTCGATCAGTTTACCTTAATAATCCCAACCCTAGCCAATGATCCTCCGAAGTCCTCCGGGCAGTTTTGGAGGATTGAGAATGAATGCAACATGGAATTTTGGATTGTGGAGGATTGAGGGCACATGGACATTCAGTGTCGGTTGATTTTGGAGGATTGAGGATGAATGGAAAATGAATAAATGAAAACTCTGCAACGAAAATGGAGTTTGTACCTGTAATATCTGTAAGTTTGTGAGACGTGTGAGTCTACGTATAAATGCTTTAAGTAAATATGGATTTTCAGCTTGCAAACAGGCTAATTATTAATTAATGAGGGAAAAAATGGAAACATCTTTTGAATGAATTTTGTACCTTGCATGCAGTAAGTTTGAAGATGTACTGTCCCTGCTATTTTTGAGTTTCAACCCGAAAAAATAGAGCTTAGTTTAATGTTTCTATTTTTCTTTGGGTAGAGAAGTCATCCACTTTTGAATGTGACATCAACTGAAAAATACAGTTTAATTCATTTACGGACAAATTTCATTGCGAAATTTTGAATTATCTATTGGTAAGCTCTGGAAGGGTAGACTGGTCCCCGCCTCCATTTTAGAATAGATAATGTGGGGATTGGTAACCAGTCTACTCACAGAATTGATTTGTTTGAGTGCAACAGCAACCGAAAATAAAGCTTTTTTAAGGGTTGCAAATGCCCAAAATTGAAGAAGAAGAAAAAAAAACACCAAAATTGGAGGGGGGGGGTGAAAATAAACACTCAAAAGTTTAAAGTTCATTGGGAAAGATTAAAATTGGACAGTACATCTTCATGTGTTGAATACTAGTGTGAACATAACTACTGTACAAAATAATAATTACACTTCTAGAAAGGATGAAAGTCCAGCCGTACTGCCTGAGAAAAACTATTACGACCCAAGTATAGCAATGGGCCCAACTAGAGTTCGGACAGTCTCAACTACATGGTGCAAAATATCCCAACTATAAGTGGGATTGCCTCAATTATAGTTGGGATGATGCTATTCTTGGGTGAAAAAACTTAATTCAAAGCGAGTTATTGTAACTATTTTAGAAGTCAATTTTATCAAATAGGTAGAATGAATGGTAGAATTATCATTTTACTACACTAGATCGCCATGTGTTAGCATTCATTATTATTTTAACACTGGAAGCATTGATATATCTTATTTAAAAAAAGATAAATAAGTCTGTTGATTTTTGAATCAACATTGTTAATTTGTACGAAACTTTAACATCTTCATATTTAATTTTGAATTTGGTATCTCATGTCTTTTCCCACGTTATCCATAAGCCTGAGATTTTAAGATTTCAGAAGATTATGTTAAATGTTATGCAAGCAAAACTCCAGGAATTTGAGAAAAGGGGGTCAGATCACAATCCCAGGAATAACCTTTGTTTTTTACGATGCTATTAATGGCCTTATTTTCTAATGTGAGAGAGCATTGCCAAAATTACACGCTCTGTAAATATGCAGAAAGATTTTTTTTTTTTTGTTAACGAAGCTTTTATACCAAACTAAACCCACTAAAAAGGCAAAAACAAAACAAACAAAAACAATTCAAAAAGAATAAATAAAACGAAAACGGAGTTGGCACCCCTGATCTCCTGGATCTGTACGTCTAATATCTGTACGTTTGCAAGACCTCCGAGTCTACTTTTAAATGCGCAAAGTAAATATGGCTTTTATCAGCTAATGTAAATAGGCAAACAAGAAAAACAAACGTAAAATTCATTGGGTAAGATTCAGATTTGATGAACAGCATCTTCAAAATGTTTAATACTAGTGTGTAACACTGAGCTACAAAAATAATAATAATTACACTGCTGGAAAGGATGTAGCCTTCTGTACTGCTTGAGAATGATTGTTACGCCCCAAGTATACCATTGGCCCCAACTATAGTTTGGACAGTCCCAACTACAGTTGGTGCAATTCAGAATAGTTGGTGCAATCCCAACTATAATTGGGATTTTCCAAACTATAGTTAGGATGAGGCTATACCTCGGGCGTAACAAGATGAATGCATTTGAAGTGAATTATTGTAACTTTTTTAATGGTTAAGTTTATCACCGCAGTGTAATGTCTAAGTGTCCGGTGAAAAAAAAGGTCTACATTTCAGCACTGATGAAATTGGGCACCCCTCCACTGTAATATCCAGCCCCCCACTCGCCCTCCTAGGATGAGATACGCCACTGTCTACGCATGCATGTATATGGCTTTATATTAGCTTACAAATTAGCAAGCAATCAACTTGTGAACACACACACACACCATCATGGACCTTCCACTGTCCCTCTTTGTTTACATTTGAACTTTTTGGGAAGAAGTCCCATATTTTTTGTACAAACTCCAAAAGTGGACCTTCGCTCAATTGTGGACCCTATTGTTCTCTATTGTTCAAGGTCCACTATTTAAATGTTGATACGCATGTACACAAATGCATCCTTTTCTGCTTTGTAGTATAGCAGTAACTGATGCATGGTCCATATTGAAAAATATCAAGGAGGAAATAAATTGTAGTAATCTGAAACTCGGTACACTACCACAATGTCATACACTGTACTGAACAGTACGTCCTGTCTGTGACCCTACATACTGAAGCCATGTCCAAAGCACTTGGCTACGGCTTGCAATAACATGCAGGTCTATGGGAAATGGCTGCAGTTGCTAGCCAGTGGCTTTCATTGGTAGACCTGTTATTGGCCACAGCCAATTGATTCATGAAAGTGATACATGTAGTTTCCTGAACACACCGACATCCTGCTACATACAGCTCGGAAAAAAACTCTCTGTACATTATATGCCTTCTGTACTTGTACTGTTCAAATGCAGCCATATATCTCAACAGGACCCTTTGGATGTCGCCTTTATATTTTTCCTTGAAAACTTCACGAACTCTCTGCATTTCAAGTAAGTTTCTTGCTTCCCAAAAAAACCAAAAGTGTATTTTCTAACATTGCAAATGGCTGATTTAGTGCAGTGGATTTTACAAGTAAATTTAACATTAGTATGCAACTGAACTCCAATTTCTTTACAACATGTAATATTTGCTCACTGTTAATGCATTGTTTGCAATATTTTTCTCGATACAATATTTGAACATTTTTCTCGATACAAAGTGTGACAGACGGATCTCGTCAAAAGTATTATGGAATAACCGTGTATTTGCATGGGTATCATTTTCACAATTTTTCGTGTACCAACCTCATTCAACTTACTTTTTAGTAATGTCCTAGTAGTTGTGAGGATATCAAAAAACTTGCAAGCGGGGTTTAACAAAGCCTTCTTCTTATTGTAAGAATTCCTGGAGCCATATTCATGAAATCTTACTAAGCCTAGTTGGTAACTAAAAAGGCATGTAGTTGCTTACTAAGCCTAGCTGGTAACTAATTGGTATTCATGAAAGATTATACATACACGTACTAGCGTTAGTTACATTCTACGTTTCTTACTAAAGTTAGTGTTGATCCAGGGTACATGTAACTCTAAGTCACTAGCTAGCAACTATACATTTTATCACTGACCACCGACTTGACAGCATGGCCAGAAGAATCATGGACTCAGATTTTAATTTGGATAATCTATTTTTTAAATCATTCAATAATCCTTCAACCTGTGGAAATCTTGCACGGTGTTTGCTGAGAATAGATGCCCATGCATTTTTATTTTTATTGTTAGTGTTTGCATCTATTTGCTAAGTATCAATAATATAATGTAATTCCTCATGCTTGTCTGCCATAAAGAGATTCTCTTCTATAGAATAATCTGCCTTCTTTGCCCTTTTTTAACCATGTTTGATATAAACCTAGATTTATCCCTAAAGAGTGTAATTTGTTCATGTATGCCGACGACTCGACATTAGCGTGTAGTTCTTCAAGTATTGATGAAATAGAGAACAACTTGAATGCAGCCCTAGCGAGAATTTACAATTGGTGTGTCAGAAACAAACTTACAATAAACGCCAGCAAAACCAAATCCATACTTATTGGAACTAAAATAAAAGTCTGCAGCACTGGCCTTAATGTCAGTATTGCTGGTAGTCCACTTGTGAACTCTTGTAAATGTTTGGGTGTTAATACTGATGAAACTTTAAATTGGGGACCACATGTTGAATTTGTGAAGAAAACAGTTTCCTAGGTATGTTAAATAGAATCCGTGACTATGTTCCCCAAAGCAGTCTGCATTCTCTTTTTGTTAGCTTATAGTTATGCCATCTTTAGATTATTGTAGTACTGTATGAGGAGGAAGGTACACATCTCGAGACAATGCTGGACATGGATTAGCCTAATACACCTGTCACACTATTGTATCTGTTGTCATCACATTCCATACATGCCCACTCCACCCAAAAGCACCCAATTCCAGTTACTAACGTATGCAACTAAATTCTCCTATATGTAACTAGTTAGCAAGGTTCTTATAGTAAGGTTTCATGCATAACAATTTAGTTGTCAACTGCATAGTAGACTACTAGGCATTTTAGTATCCTGCTTAGGCCTAGTTGGCTGCTAAGTTAGTAAGGTTCCAATGAATATGGCTGCTGAACTTTACTTCCAACCTTATTAAGCTAAATTTGGCAGAAATATTAATACCATTGTTATCTGAAATCCTAATACACTACATGTATGCCTAAGGAAATGTTATAGTTTTTCTTTTCATACTGCAAAGGATGTTTATACTTGCAGGGAGTAAATGATCAAGCTAAATTTTCTATGGGTCAATCGTGGACGTATTGTTTGTGCCACTATAACCATTTTGTCCTAGGTCCACGATTGCTGGTGTTAACACTCACACACCCAAGTGTGTATTTGCCTGCAATCGGGGACCCCCTATTGTCCCTCTTTTGTTAGTACTTTAACTTTTTAGGAAGACCTCCCATATCTTTTGAACACAATTGTAGATTGGGGACCTTCAGGAAATTGGGGACCCTATTGTTGGAAGTTGGGGACTCAATTGTTCAAAGTCCCCTATTGAATGCAGAAACAAACTCACCCACACCATACACACACCCACACACAGACTTACGTTACATACCTTGTGTGGACATTGCTTTGTTTTCGTGTAGTTAAGAAAACTCGGTACAAAAAATAACTTTACTTAAACTGTGAAAACTCTTTTAACCCATTTTTCTTTCTATGATTCCCTATAGTGTTTCTCTTCATTCTGCTACATATAAACCTAACCCAAAAATGCCTCTAAACCTGTTTTCCAGAAAGGGCAAAACCTTATGTGGACACGGCTTAGTCCACATAAGGTTAACACAACCTGCATTATGTGGACCTCTTTTGTTCACAAGTCCACATAGGGTATGTAACACGAACTCACCCCCACCCACACAAACTTCCAGTGCACCACAGGTCCCCCTCAAAACAAAGTGATTTGGCCCCTCCCCTGACAAAAAAATGTAAAAATTATCACGCACAACTTATACCGTACATGTATACTGAATTTATGACAATCAGTTTGGGATTTTTTTGGGGCGGGGGCTGAAGTAATTAATCCAGAAGATGAGTGCATATAACTATTTTTTAAGATTATCATCTTCTTATCCTCCCAACAGAAAATGTGAATAAAGGAAAGGGCAAACAGAGCGGCTCTAGCATAACGGATCCATATAACAATAATCTTTTTTGTTCCAGACTTTTAAAAATTGTTTCAAATTAAATTTATATCAAATCGAATGGATAATAATCATGAACAAATGCAAAGATGTGCCCTGTATAAAATAAATGACTTGCATTTTAAAGGGTTTGATTCATAGTTTTGTAGGTTTTCTTATAGCGTACTGCAAAGGATGTTTATACACATGGAACTGATTGTCAAGCTTAATTTTCCAAATTTATGGGGGTCATACTAATTTCAATTCAATGTAGACTTTTGCATTTTTCTTTCAAGGCAATGAAAAATATATATCCTTTTTGTTTTTATTCAGTTGTTAGATGTCACCAAGAGGGAAAGATGGCATCCAGAAAGCCTGATGGCACAGCTCAAGATATGTTGGATAAGATCAGTCGAGATCATCTGGAATGTCCCATTTGCTCCGACCGTTTCACTGAGCCTAAGGTTCTTGACTGTCTGCACAGTTTTTGTCAGAAATGCCTCCAAGAAGTCAGACAGAGTCAACATCCACAAGATCCAAAACTTGTGTGTCCCCTCTGCAGACGTGAAACCATACTAAAGGCAGACGTTTCTGATTTGCCAAGTGACTTCAAACTGAGTGCCTTGGTGGATGAGGTAAATGTTTATGAAAAGCTGCTTGAGGGTCAAAGGTCAGCGATCAAATGCCAAGCCTGTGATGAAGAGAATCAGGCTGTGTCAAGATGCATGGACTGTGATCATTTTCTCTGCAAAGAATGCCACACAGCACACAAGCGTATGACTTTAATGAAATCGCATCAAATCTACACACTGGCCCAGCTTCAATCAGGAGAGGTAACTTACAAGAGTAAGATTAGAGAGTACACTCCAAAATGTGCCAGACATTCCGATCAAAGTCTTAACATTTACTGTAACACATGTGAGAAGTTGGTATGCACAACTTGTGCTTTTCTTAACCATGAGAAACACTCTTGTGTTGATCTACCCAAAGCTGTCGATAAGTGCAAACAAGATGTTGCTAGAATGTCTGCAAAAGCTGAACAGAACCAAGCAAAACTGAAAACAAACATAAGTGAAGTAGATGACAACTACAAAAAGCTGAATGCCATGTATGCAGACACCACCAAGAAAATCTCAAGTAAAGCTGACAAGAAGGCTGCTTTCAAACAGGAGATTTTTTTGAAGGAGATTTCAAGGATCAGAGAGGAAGAGCAGAAACTGAAGCAGGAGGCAGATACAATCTTCAAAGACAGAGCCAAGACATTGGAAACTGCTCGTGACACAAACAACAGTCTTCTGACTCACACTGAGAAAAAGCTGGATGATGTTACCAACTTCGTAACTCAAGCAAGTTGCTACGAGATTTTGGATTTCAAGCCTAAACTCTTGTTTAACTTGAAAGAACTGGCTCAGCAAGAACAATCCGAGAGAGGGCCGGACAGTTTGTCCTCCTTTATGGATTTTGAGGAAGGTACTGGGACGTCACTCGGGAGGATAGTGCTGGAAGATGAACAAACACCCAGCTCAGGTGCTGCAGCTATGGCTTCACAGAGACATGAAAGATGGAAGGTTAAAAGACAGATACATTCATTTGGACTGAAATCATTCATGCATGTTGATTCAATTGCAGCATTCTCTAACAATGAAATTGTTGCATTAGACATAGGGCATAACAAGTTGATCACTTTCTTTACCAATGTCAATTTTCAAGAACTCCAACTAGCGGGTCTTACTAAACCAAGCCATGTTTCAGTTAACAGGGATGATGAAATCATTGTTCTTGACGGACCTGCTGTCAAGATCTTCAAGAGGGGTGCGCAATCCTGCCTCCATCAGTTCCTACCAGGTGAGGAGACAGACAGCACCCCAACCTGCCTTGCAGTGGATGATGGGGATGTGATAGCAGTGGGATATCAGGAAGAAGACGAGATCTCACTGCACAAGAGAGATGGATCCCTCATCAGGAGAATACCTGCTCCAAAGATTATGATAAATTTGACTATCTACAAGCAGCAGCTTTTCTACACTTGCAATGGAGATAATAACAAGAGACTTCTATCGTCAGTTGACAGCTATGGTCACATGGTCTTTTCAGTTGATATTCCCAGCAATATTCAAGGGGAGTGGTATGGTTATGGTTTGTGTTTCGACAAAGATGGCAATATTTATGTTGCTGTATCTGGGTGGCCTTTTGCAAGTAGACGAGGTGAAATTCAGCATTTCAGTTATGATGGACATTATAATGGCTGTGTCATCAGTGAGTGTGGTTGTCCATGTGACATCACATGTACACCAGCTGGGGAGCTGGTTGTGGCAGCAGCAGAAAGTGTTCAAGTCTATAATCGAGTGTAAAAATGGACAATGAATGTCAAAATAACAACACCACACAAAGAACTCATACAAACGTTAGGCATATGTTCCACATGTACGTACAGTTAACAAAATATGTGAGACTTGCAAATCAGTGCTGGCTGTGTGTCATAATGTCAATGTGTTTAACCAAAGGCCATCATACTCAAGATATCTGAGCCGGTGATGGCAGAAATGGACTGTCTATCATGACTCTAAAGCCAACATCAAATAATGAAAGAGAACTGAATGTAACTGAAACAATGACATGTGCACGTCTTAGCAGAAAACATGATAAAGTACATAAATGTACCTTTAATTAACCATTCAAAAAATGTATCTCTAAAGTTGAGGGATCTGATACACCGTGCCCTCTGGAGACGTGCACACAATAGGGAACAAAAGATTGTCTACGTCTCCAAAGGGCAATTTCTATAGATGAATACGTCTCCACAAGATTTTCATGAAATAGATATATGGATTTTACTCAAAAACTAGGAATTTCCAAGGTGTGTTGATTTGTTGCAAATGGAAGAGATTTAGAAAAGGGATATTAAGTTCAAATTTCAGCCAAGGAAATTAATTCTGGTTAAAATAAGAGCATTTTGAAAATTGAATTTCAAACTTGAAAACTTTACTACACGAGAACAAAGAAATGTCTCCACAAGAATACACATGTCAGTATGGGTGCACAAAAAAAAATTGTTGGACAGTCACATGTTGCAAGAACGTACATGCACACCAGGTGAATGACCTGTAAATCAATACACAAAGTGCACCATGTCAAACAGCTGCTTTATAACTGACATAAATTTCAAGGGACACGTTCGACCGGAATGCGCCAATTAAGGCTCTTAACGCATTTTTCACAGATTTTAATAATCATAGCTGGAACGACTGTTAACAAGTGCAAAATCAAAGTAAAAGGCACATAACTATACCTTTAAAATTGCAGTTTATGTGTAATTATTGCGCAAGGGAACTTCAGGAAACAAAATATGGCACTCAGAAATCGAGCCATTGGAGCCCTAGTCATCATTCCAGTGGGTCTTGATTCTTTAAAAAACAAAAGTTGCTTCACGCACACTTGTTACCATGATTCTGGGACCTGCAGTCGATTTCACGAAAAAGTGCGCAGCTTGCACCATGCATAAGACGTACGCAACAAATTTGTTGCGCAGCTGCACAATAAACTTATTCATATTTGTACAACTGATTGAATGTAATTTCCCAAATGGGGTAAAATCAATATGCATTATATATGTGTAGATGTACAGGAACTATAATGAGCATTTAAAACCCATTCTCTCTGTTTCAAGTGTTCTGCTGACCTGTCAATTAAGTCTGTTGATTCTTGAAGTCAGCTGTCAGTGTGTATCCTTTCACTGAATCATTGTTTGAGTTTGTTTATTTGTATTAAAATTTACTTTAAACTCTGGAATCTCATCTGAAACATTGTATCCCTGTCTTTTCCATCAAAGACATTGGCTAAAATTTAATTCAAAGGCAAATTGTTCAATAATCTGGAGGATGAAAGTAACGTTAAGATTTCTATCTATGTAGGCAAGGATCCAGGAGTGTGAAAATGGGGGATGGGTCTTTGCTCTGACAGATAAAATTAGCTTTATAAGATGTGGCATTATTATTTTAATGCAGAAGAGCACTGTATAATTTTTTTTTTTGATTATGTAAATATGCTAAAAATATTTGTTGTACTTGGGACCCTTAATCTCCTGGATCTGCACCTGTTATCTGTACGTTTGTAAGACCTGTGAGTCTACTAATATAAATGCGTAGAGTAAATAATATGCTTTTCAGCTTGTAAATAGGCAAACAAGAAAAACAATGGAAAAACATAGATATTGACAGAATTTTGTACCTTGCATGCAGTAAGTTTAAAGATGTACTGTCCATGCCACAGTACACACTGGGGGGGGGGATGCACCACAAGAAACAAACACACTTATATATGTTTTATGCTTGTGGTTTTTGCTGATGGAGGCAAGTTGCTCGTCAACTATAGTTGGTGCAATCCCAATTATACTTTTGAGGATCCCAACTATACTCGGGGCGATCACAACTATCATTGGGATTGTCTCAATTATAGTTGGGACGATGCTTTAACTTGGGTGTATATAACAAGATGAGTTCATTCAAAGTGAATTATTGTAACTTTTTTAATTGTTGAGTTTATCACCGAATTGTTATTTTATGCAGAGCATGGAATCAATGGTAGGATGGGACTGGCACAAAAACCGCAGACATTCGTGATCATTTATCCCAGAGTTGCAACACTAGATCTTAAGCATTGTTATTTTTTAGACTCATAGCATTGACATATTTTCAGTCATAAAAAAGGGATAAAAAAATATATGTAGTCTATCAAAAACAATTCTCTTTATAACAGTGATGTCATGGATTTCACTATTAGTAATAACTTTAAACATGTACATACACCCATAAACGGTATTTTAAACAATCCTTTTCTCTCAACATTTTAGCTGTCAGACAATTTAGTCAGTTGATTTTTGAAGTCTGTTGAAAGTATGATATCGTTTTTTTCAATAATGTGCTGAGTAGGCTGTTTATTTGTGTGAAACTTAAAAAAAAAACCTCTTGAATCATTTCTTGAAATAAGTATCTCTGTCTTATTGATCAAAGACATTGGCTTAGATTTAATTCGAAATCTTATTGATTATACGGAGAACAAAAATGATACTGCTTGAGAATGACTGTTACATGCCAACTCTATTGACAGCGGCAGTTATAAATCAGACAGTCCCAACTATAGTTGGTGCAATCCCAACTATACTTGGGACGATCCCAACTATAATTGGGATTTGTCCAAACTATGGTTGGAATAATGAAATACCATAACAAGATGAGCTCATTGGAAGTGAATTATTATAACTTGTTTAATAAGTCATTTTATCACTGAGGTGTAATTTTATGCAGAGTCTGGAATTAATGGTAGGATGAGACTGCCGAATGCTGGCACAAAAACCGCTTACGCTCGTGATCATAATTGGTAGACTAGATGTCCATTTGTAAGCGTTAAATGTTGCATTGAGATTCGAAGCGTTGACATATATTGAGTCATAAAAAAGGTAGAACAAATATAAGTAGTCCACAACTTTGTTTTTAAAAAATACATTTATCTCTCTTTGAATTGAGTGTTTATGGTACTTTTGAAATGTTTTCATTTTGTCAGTGAACGCTTGTGATTTTGCTATTAATAGAGTATAACTTTCAACATGTACATAAATCCCATGAACTTTATTTTAAATGGTCCCTACTATCTCACTATTGATCTGTCAGGCAATTAGGGCCTAAGTCTGTTGATTCGTGAAGTCTGTTGAAGGTATGAAATCATTTTTTTGAATCACCTGTTGAGTAGGAATTGTATTTATATGAAACTTTAAACTCTGGTATTAATTCTAGAACTTAGCATCTCTTTCTTTGTCATCAAAATAATAATTAGCTAAGATAATAATTAGCTAAGATTTAATTCCAAATCGAATTTTTAATAATCTGGAGGTGTTAAGAATGCCCATGTAAATGTAATGAGTAGTCAGTTTGATAAGGCTCCTTTTGCGTGTATAAAGTACAGGTCTATTTACATTGCGCACCATATAAACGGGATTCCAGGCAAATGAAAAATGAGAATGTTCTGGTTTTGAAGGATCTGTTCACAGTCTGGGCACACATACTGCAAGGTAGATTGACAAACAGAAGTACTTAGAAACTGGACCAATTTTACCATAAATTTGTATTCTGACAAATCAGCACGTGGGTGGTTATGATATTAGTGAGCTTGTATGGCCATGACATTCTCTGTAAATTGTCACTAATTGGCGTTAATTAACATCATACCCCAAGTTCATGCCAACATGAAAATATGTTTACCTCTGTGCAGCATGTTGCTTTTTGTTTCTCCTCCCATTCTAGTGCTTCTGTGTAAATAGGCCCAAAATATGGCTTTCCAACTTAAGCAGCAGAGGATTTTTTTTTACTTATGTGTAGAAAGTTATCTTGTACCACAGCTACAGATAAAATCTTAAACAGTTTGAGAAAATTTTTTGTAACATGTGATGGGATCAAGCTACATGAGTCCTTTGTCGGGAATTTTCATATGGAGATACAGGCCAAATTAGGGCCACTTCATCACATCACTTCATCACATCACTTCATCACATCACTTCATCACATCTCTTGGTGTTCTGGGGCCGTATTCACAAAACTCAAACTTAAGAGATAACTTAAGCCAGACTTAAATCTTAGCACCCTACTAACTTAAGTGGGACGCTTAATATGGTATTCACGAAAGATCTAAGCACCCCAATTATATTAGTGCTCAACTTAACTTAAGTGTTCAAAACAGTCACTCTTGCTCAATGCACAAAATATGTACGTCATAAACGTTCCTACGCAGCAGCAGTTCAATCAATTATGTGCGTGCTTCCTTAACATAATCATGCGTGCGCGTATTCTGCGACGCAGTTTCCAAGCTCAATTTAATACACAAAAACTTATCTGCGTCACGCGCGCGTCCACCTAGTTCGTCATGCACATCGTATGCTCTCGGTGCATGTAGTTATTTACCATAGTTTTTACGGTCGTTTGAACAACTAAACTACAAGTGAATTGTTCATTTTATTTACTATCGAGTATGAAACAAATTGTCACGATGATTTATGTCATACGCGCTGGAAGGTAAGACAGTTAATTTTAATTAATAGCCTTTCGGCAGTCACGTGGTAGGACTGTGCATGCCATTACATTGGTTTCGTCAATCGTACCCGTGCCGCCCGCATAAAAATCAACAAATCGTTCGAAAATGACTGTCAGAATGTCGACGAACTACAATCTTAGGGTTGTCACACATTAATTTCAACTTGGCTTTCCTTTTACAATCATTCGTTATTGACGATATTTCCCTCTACCCCTAGAAAGTCCAATTTTGTGCCTAAAAATACCAACCAACGGAAAGGAATAAAGCCGCCATGACACCCTAGTGCCCCACTTAACTTGACTTAAGACAGGTCCGACCACACTTAGATTTAAGTCATGAAAATAAGTGGGGCGCTTAGTGAAAATGCTTTGTGAATACTGCTTAAATTGTAAAACTAGTCTAAGTCGCATATTTAAGTGGGGTGCTTGCTTTTTTATGACTTAAGTCGTTTTGTGAATACGGCCCCTGACTTCCATAATTTTTAACTAAAGATGGTATCAGCATGCGGTTTTCACATCAGTAATGCTGAGATTGTGCTCTTTTTAAATCTGTAATAATTTTTTTTTTTTTTAGCTTGATTGTTGCTTACATATGATGTAAGCAGTAAGCTTGTTTTTGTCTGTATCAAGTTTACTGTTAGATCAAGAGGGGGCCAAAGACGGGTTACAGACAAGGGCAGATCCAGAACACAACTTTTTGGGGGGGGGGTGTCCAAAAAAATTTGGTCCCCCAAAAAGTTGGGGGAAAAATGGCGTGGGGTTCGGGGCCCGCTTAAGGGCCCCGAAAAATGCTTGAATTCTAGATGCTCTGTGGTACGATCTGCGGCAATTACTTACCACTTTAACCGATGTTTTTGGAGGGAAAAGATATTGGTGTACTCATTGCCTGCCTTTATTGCGACGTCACATAAAAAAAAAAAAAAATGTTTTTGTTTTTTTGGGGGGCCATTACCCCCTTTGGCCCCCCCCCCCCTTGGATCCGATCTTGGTTACAGAACCCCCCCAGTACCCGCCCCCACAAATGCCACTGAAGTTCATAAAATTAGTCTTTGAAAAGTTAGAAATGACTTTGACAATAAAACATCTAACGTCTATTGGCATTTAGGATACAAGTAGAAGAATAAAATTCAGGGCAAATAAACGTTTAAAAAAAATCAAATTTGTAGCTGCGACAATGCTGAAAATCAAACATTTTAAAGATGTTCAATTATTATGATAATCCTTCATTGCCCTAGCTCCCTTATTTTCATTATGGAACATCCTTATCTCCTCCTATATTTCATGAGTTTTTTCAGTATTCTGATTTTTTTCACAAAATTGAGAATAAATCCTTTCCTTATGAACAATTCTGTAATAAAAAGCATGATGAATTTGTTTTAGTTTTGAATACACTGAAAAAATTAAAACAATTTCGATTTTTCAAAGAAATTCTACATGCACATGTAAATGCTGGCATGTCTTCTTTTCCATGTAGTCCTCCCATCTGTTTCATCCATCAATGTTGTTACAGCGTCTTGCGACTCCCCAGAACCATGATTTTCATACTTAAATGACAAATTTCATACGGTAAATTTACTTGTAAGTATTCCAGGGGTGGATCTAGCTTTCATACAAACAAGGAGGAGGGGTTATGAGGGTGGGGAGTTGAGGTGTGCCAAGGCACGCCCTGCTGGGGAGGTCCGGGTGCATGCTCTCCCTCCTACCTCCCCGGAAAAATTAAAAATTCATGATGCATTCTCCTTCATTGTAAGGCAATTCGAAAATAACTTTAGGAACTTTAGCATTCCATTTCTTATTTTCTGCCCAATATTACCAGTATCATGACATAAATCCGTAACAATGAATGGGGCAAGCCCCCCCCCCTTCAATCTGCCACTGCATTCTGCAGAAGTTCATGTGCCTTTTGAATGGCTTACTACAAATGGGTAACAGAAAATGAAGAGTCAACAACTTTGAGGTGTTTTTTTTTTCTTACAAGTACACATATCAGAAAAAAAATGAAATCTACGCCATGTGATCATCTTCGTTTGAGCTTTTGCTTCCTTGTCCAAATCTGTCTAAAACTACGCATACTTAAGTCTTTTTAACACACTCGTATGGAATTATTGACTGCTATGTGGGTTTAACTAGTTTTATTGCTGCACGGTGAGGAAATGAATTGTATATGGATCTGAAAATCAGTATTACTATCCATTATACTGACAAATACGTCTGTATACATACAGTCCCCTCTGTGACCCTAGTCAGTGCACATGCATGACGAATGAGTAAAGACTATTGTTGAACCAGAAAGTTTCCCCTAAACACACCTACATGTAGTTCCTGTAACGTACCAGACAGACAGCTCTCTATACCTACTACACCAGTAACGTTCAAATGCTCCTGTTTGAATGAGACATCGTCATCATTTTGTGATATTTCAACAAAACTGTTTGGATGCCACCTTAATACTTGCCCAGTCCAGAAACTCTACCTGCATTTCCGGTAGGTTTTGTTACCTCTCAATGAGAACAAACATGAATTTCCAGATATATTAATACCATCACTTTTTAGCGGTTTGCTTTTTTTGAAATCCTGCTACATGTATGCCTGAGGAAATGTATACAGTTTTTCTGATCTTACTGCAAAGACTATTAAGTTGCATGCATGGAGTTAGAGGTCAAGCTAAGTTTTCAATTGTAAAGTCTAATTTATCAATTAATTATCCCTGTCGGTGCAATTTAATGTCAAGGTATTTAAAGGTGTCTTTTGTTTGTGTTATGTTTTAGAAAGAAAGATGGCATCCAGACATCCTGATGTCACAGTTCAGTCTGTGTTGGGTAAGATCAGTCGAGATCATCTGCAATGTCCTATTTGCTCTGACCGTTTCACTGAGCCTAAGGTTCTCGACTGTCTGCACAGTTTTTGTCAGGAATGTCTCAAAGAAGTCAGACAGAGTCAACATCCACAAGATCCAAAACTTGTGTGTCCCCTCTGCAGATGTGAGACCATACTAAAGGGAGACGTTTCTGATTTGCCAAGTGACTTCAAACTGAGCGCCTTGGTAGATGAGGTCAATGTCTATCAAAAGGTACTTGAAGGTCAAAGGTCAGACATCAAATGTCAAGCCTGTGATGAAGAGAATCAGGCTGTGTCAAGATGCATGGACTGTGATCATTTTCTCTGCAAAGAATGCCAAGCAGCACACAGGCGTTTACCTTCAATAAAATTGCATCAAATCTACACACTGGCCCAGCTTCAATCAGGAGAGGTAACTTACAAGAGTAAGATTAGAGAGTACACTCCAACATGTGGCAAGCATTCTGAACATGATCTCACTATTTACTGTGACACATGTGAGAAGTTGGTATGCACAATTTGTGCTGTTGTAGATCATGAGAGACACTCTCGTGTTGATCTACCTGAAGCTGTTGATAAGTGCAAACGAGATGTTGCTAGAATGTCTGAAAAAGCTGAACAGAACAAAGCAAAACTGAAAACAAACATAAGTGAAGTAGATGCCAAGTACAGAAAGCTGAACGCCACGTATGCAGAAACAACCAAGAAAATTTCTAATAAGGCCGAGAAGGAGGTTGCTAGAATTGAAGAGGAGATTTCAAGGATCAGAGAGGAAGAGCAGAAACTGAAGCAAGAGGCAGACACCATTTTCAACGACAAAGCCAAGACATTGGAAACCCTTCTTGCCACAAACAACAGTCGTCTAACCAAGACTGAGAAAAAAATGGATGAGGTTACACACTTTGTGACTCTAGGAAGTTACTATGAGATTCTGGATTTCAAGACTAAACTCAAGAATAAGTTGGAAGAATCGATTGAAGAACAAACTGATGACGGGCTGGACAGTTTGTCTCCCATTATGGACTTTGAGGAAGGTACTGGGACGTCCCTTGGGAGACTTGTGCTGGAAAATACACAAAGGCCCAGCTCACAGGAACCTGCAAATTGGGAACTGACAAGATGGATCAAGACAAGTGAACTGATCAACAGAATACTTGGCAATGTCGATGGAATTGCAGCAATCTCTAACAATGAATTTGTTGCATTAGTCAAGCAGCATAAGATGCTGATCACTTTCACATTTGACTACGTGCCCCATGTACAAAGACTCCAATTTCCAGGTCTTAATAAACCAACACATGTTTCAGTAAACAGGGATGATGAAATCATTGTTCTTGACAAACCTGCTGTCAAGATCTTCAAGAAGGGTGAGCAGTCCTGCCTCCATCAGTTTCTACCAGGTAGGGAGACAGGCAGCACTCCAACCTGCCTTGCAGTGGATAGTGGGGATGTGATAGCAGTGGGTTATAAGAAACAGGAAATGATTTCACTGCACAAAAGAGATGGATCCCTCATCAGGAGAATACCTGCTCCAGGTATTGGAGCAAAATTGGCATTCTGTAAGCAGCAGCTCTTCTACTTTCGTAGAGGATTCTTAGACAAGATCGCACTAACATCAGTTGACAGCCATGGTAATAAGGTCTTTTCATTTAGTATGGAAAGTAATTTTCCAGAAACATCTGGTTGGTTTGCTGCATGTTTGTGTTGTGACAACGATGACAACATCTATGTTGCTTTACATGTGTTTGGTATCATACCACAACATGAAATTCATCATTTCAGCCATGATGGACGGCACATTGGCCGTATCATCAGTGGACGTGGTGAGCCACGTCACATCACATGTACACCAGCAGGAGAGCTTGTTTTGGCAACAAAATTTAATGTTAAATCCTATCATCAAGTGTAAAAATTGACAATGAATGTCAAAATAATTAAATAACACAAAGAACTGATACAAACAGTAGAAAATTGTTCCACACCTACAGTTAGCAAAAAATGTGAAACGTGCAAACAGTGTTGGATGTGTGTCATCATATCAATGCATTTATCCAGTGGGCATCATACTCAAGATATCTGTGCTAGCATAAAGCATAAAGCTTTCATCATATAATCAAAGAGAAATGACCATATAATTGAAAAAAGATCTACATGTACTTGTAATGTACATATGCATTTGCAGAAAACATAATAAAGTACACATGACTCAACCAGTTTACATGTACCTTCAACCATTTAAAAATATATCTCTAAAGTTGTGGGCACAAACAATTTTGGACGGTCACAGTATGTTGCAAATATCAGCAAAACAGAGAAGAATGCATGTATGCACATGTGAGACCTGTAAATAATTTATGTGATGGAATTTTGCATTGGGGTGATGTACATCAATATTAGGTTAAATTTGCCCTTCACAATAGGTCTCGTTCAAATGACGTCATTTCCTACAGACCATCCACGTGCATCAGCATTTTCAGCGTCAACTTGTACATGACGCGCATCGGCTGCGTCGTACTTCGAACACATTTCGAGCAACAAGCGCGCGTTTTGGAACATTTTCAACACTGCGCAATGTGTGCTTGATTGCGTAAAATACGCAGTTGCAGTTCTCCTACAGAGATGGCCGTCATTGAGCAAGTCCTATATTGACCTGTAAATGAATACACAATGTGCAACATGGCAAACAGCAGCCGCAAATTGCAATTTCTGTGTAATTTTTACACAAGGGAATCTACAATTTTGGTCATCACAAATCAAGCCATTGGAATTCTAGTCATCATTATGGGACCTGATTTCCAAGCACTAAATTCTTGCAATCTTCAGATGAATGTTAAAACATTTAAGTTTACACCATATAATGTGATGTGTATCACAAGTAGCCTCTGTATCATATCATATATCATATATCATCTCATCATATATCATATCATATTATATCATATCATATTATATCATATCATGTCATATATCATATATTATATCATATATTATATCATATCATATAATATAAATCATATCATATATCATATATCATATCATATAATATCATACATCATGTCATATATCATATCATATATAATATCATATATCATATCATATATCATATCCATGAGCCAGCTGCAACCTGTACATACTGTGATGGGCCTTTGCTTGCACAGTAAAGATTCAGATCAAGACATTCTGTATTAACACATACACAAGCTACATTGAAATTCTCAGCATTGAAATATTTTGACTCCAAAAGCAATTAACATCACTATACCATATATATATAATACATGTCACTCACTCACTCGGTCGCCCACAGGCAGGCTCAGTATGGCTTTTCAAGTTGCGTACAAACAATAACAACGTCTAGCCTCTGGACTAGGGTGTAACAAGATGAGTTCATTCAAAGTGAATTATTTTAACTTTTTGAATAGTTGAGTTTATCACCGAATTGTTATTTTATGCAGAGCATGGAATCAATGGTAGGATGAGACTGCCGAATGCTGGCACAAAAACTGCACAAATTCATGATCATTTATCCCAGAGTTGCTACACTAGATCTTAAGCATTGTTATCTTTTAAGACTCACACATATTTTCAGTCTTAAAAAAAAATGTTAAATGATATGTAGGCTATAAAACACATTTTAATACATTTTTCTCTCTTTAAATCACATGTTTATTATGCCTTTTAAATGTTACTTATTATCTTTATAACAGTGATGTCATGTGATTTCACTATTAATAATCACTTTAAACATGTAAATACATCCATGACCTGTACTTTAAACAATCCTTTTCTCTCACCAATGATCTCTCAGGCAATTAAGTCCGTTGATTTTTTAACTTTGTTGAAAGTATGAAATCATTTTGTTCAATAACGTGTTAAAGAGTAGGCAGTTTATTTGTGTGAAACTTTAAAAACTTTTGAATCAATTCTTGAAATTAGTATCTCTGCCTTGTCGATCAAAGACAGTGGTTATAAGATTTAATTCAAAGTCACATTCTTGAAGTCTGTTGAAAGTATGAGATCATTTTGTTGAATAACTTGTTGAGAAGGCAGTTTATTGGTATGAAACTTTAAACTCTGGTATTAATTCTAGAACTTGATATCTTTTTCATTTTCATCAAAGGAATAATAATAAGCTAAGATTTAAATCCAAATGACATTTTTGATAATCTGGGTATGTTAAGGATGCCTGTGTACATGTAATGAGTGGTCACTTTTATAAGGCTCCCTTTACATGTATAAAGTACAGGCCTATTTACACTGCGCACCATGAAATATGTTTATAGTCCCAGTTTCAAGTTTATGAATAATTTTTTTCCTCAAAGTGATTAAAATTGATGAAGAGCCAAGGGCGGATCCAGGGGGCAACGCCCCCCTCCCCCAATAAACAAACTCATTTTTTATTTCTTATTTTTTAAGTGACATCGCAATAAAGGCCAGCACTGCATACACCACCATCGTTTCTTCCAAAAAAATTGGTAAAAGTGCTCAGACCGCACCACAGAGCATCTAGAATTCAAAAATTAAGTGGGTCCCAAACCCAACGGCATAATTTTTGGAGCCACTTTTTGGGGGACCCAAATTTTTTCAGGGGGGGGGGGACCCCAATAAATTGTGTTCTGGATCCGCCCTTGTAAAGAGCAAAACTGAAACCACAATTTCCAAACTTTTCAAATCCTTTATTCTATTTAATTGTCCATTGTAACTTTAAGGATATCTGGAATCATTTTTCTCTTTACATAGAATGTGAATTTTAAAAGGTTAACATATCATATCAGAAGTGGTTTTTTTACAGTCCTTTTTTCACACAATTTGGAAATGAATGCTTTCTTAACTGATGAAAAACGCTCTCATGATAGCTCTAATTGGAAGTATGTTTAATTTCTAGGAGTTTTCAATCATTAAAAAAAACATTTTCGATTTTTAAAAACAATTCTACAAGTGGAGTCCCTTCTTTTCCACGAAGTCCTCTCATCTTTTTCATCCACACCATGTGGAAATCTCTTTTAGGAAGATGTGTGGTTTTGAAAAGAAACAGTTGGTAAAAATCTTACTATCAATATCGAGGAACATTTGATTGGAAATCACAGCACGTTGTGACTCCCCAGAAGCAAGGTGATTTTCATACTTCAATGACAAATTTTATACAGCAAATTTGCTTGTTAGTATTCCCGGAATGGATCTAGCTTTTTTTAAGGGAAAAAAAGGCGGGGGGGGGGGGTTTATGAAGGGTGGCTGAGTGAGGGTGTGCAAAGGCACGGTCTGTTAGGGAGGTCCAGGTGCATGCTCTCTGTCTTACCACCACCCCCCCCCCAAAAAAAATCAATCCACCACTGTATTTTGTGCATGTATGAGTAAATATGGCATTTATTGGCTAACAAATGGCTTACACAGAAAATTCAGGTCAAATACTTTTGAGGTACTTTTCTTTCTTGAATATAGATATAAGAGGGAATTAAATCCACACCATTCATAATTATCTTCATTTGTGCTTTTGCTTCATGGTCCAAATCTGTCTAAACATACTCTTTTTAGCAGGCTTTAATAGCACTATTAACTGCCATGTGAGGTTAACTATTTCTATTGCTGCACGGTGAGGAAATGAGCTTTTGTGGATCCGAAAATCAGTATTACTACCATCACACTGACAAACTCTGCATACATGAACAACAATGTACAGTCCCCTCTGTGACCCTAGGTCAGTGCACATGCATAATCAATGAGTAAAGGCTATTGTTGAATCAGAAAGTTTCCCCTAAATACACCTAGTTCTTGCAACATACCAGACAGACTGCTCTCTATACCCGGCTGCTACACCAGTAATGTTCAAATGCGCCCGTTTGAATGAGATACCGTGATTATTTTTGACATTTCAACTGGACAGTTTGGATGCCACCATAATTTAATTGAACATTTCAGGAACGCTACCTGCATTTTGGGTAAGTTATTTATTTTCTGACATACATTTTGGATGACAAATGACTATAGCTCAGTGGGTTTACCAGTCAATGAACATTAGTATGCAACTAACAAATTGCAATTTCTTTACAACATGTTTTACAGATTTGCTCACCTTGCATTGTTTGCAATATTTGAACATTTTTGTGGATACAAAGTTATTACTGAATACCGTATGAATTTGCATGGGTTTCACTTTCACAACTATTTGTGCAAAAACCTCACACAATTTACTTTCATTTGACAAATTAGTTGTGAAGATATTAATAAGCTTGAAAGCAAGTTTAAGCAAAGTCTTCTGCTTATTGTAAGAATTCCTGAACTTTACTTCCAAATTTTATACCAAGCTTTCCCTCGGCAGAAATATTAACCGGTTTTTGCTTTTTTGTTTTTTGACTACATCATTGTGGAATTTTTTTATAGTTTTTCTTCTCTTACTGCAAGCAAAACTTGCATGGAGTGAGTGAGTGGTCAAAGACAAAGTTTCCAAATTGAAGTCTTATTGGACAATAAATCTCTTTTGACAAATCTCTTTTGCGAGTATGTGTGGTTCTAAAAAGAAGCAGAGGGTTTTAAATCGGGATTATTTTTATCTGATTGTTTCTCTATTGTTAAGCGCTTTGAGGAATCTTTGATTCATATTGCGCTATAAAAATGTTGTTTTATTATTACTATTATTATTACTCAACGTTTCAGACAGTATGCTCTGCCTGTCATCAGGACACTGAGAGATTCCAGCTAGGAATTCAAGTTGTCTTATACACATGTTTTTCTTGTTATTACTCAGTTTTGGACATCTCTAACAAAGAAAGATGGCATCCAGACAGCCTGATGTCACAGTTCAGTCTGTGTTGGGTAAGATCAGTCGAGATCATCTGGAATGTCCCATTTGCTCCGACCGTTTCACTGAACCTAAGGTTCTCGACTGTCTGCACAGTTTCTGTCTCAAATGTCTCAAAGAAGTCAGACAGAGTCAACATCCACAAGATCCAAAACTTGTGTGTCCCCTATGCAGACAAGAAACCATACTAAAGGGTGACGTTTCCAATTTGCCAAGCGACTTCAAACTGAGCACCTTGGTGGATGAGGTCAACGTCTATGAAAAGGTACTTGAAGGTCAAAGGTCAGACATCAAATGTCAAGCCTGTGATGAAGAGAATCAGGCTGTGTCAAGATGCATGGACTGTGATCATTTTCTCTGTAACGAATGCCAAGCAGCACACAAGCGTGTGACTTTAACAAAATCACATCAAATCTACACACTGGCCCAGCTTCAATCAGGAGACGTAACTTACAAGAGTAAAATTAGAGAGTACACTCCAAAATGTGCCAAGCATTCCGATCAAAATCTCAACATTTACTGTAACACATGTGAGAAGTTGGTATGCACAACTTGTGCTGTTGTAGATCATGAGAGACACTCTCGTGTTGATCTACCCGAAGCTGTCGATCAGTGCAAACGAGATATTGCTAGAATGTCTGAAAAAGCTGAACTGAATAAAGCAAAACTGAAAACGAACATAAGGCATGTAGATGACAACTACAGAAAGCTGAATGCCATGCATGCAGACACCACCAAGAAAATCTCCAGTAAGGCTGACAAGGAGGTTGCTATAAAAACGAAGGAGATTTCAGGGATCAGAGAGGAAGAGCAGAAATTGAAGCAAGAGGCAGATACAATCCTCAAAGATAGAGCCAAAACATTGGAAACTGCTCGTGCCACAAACAGCAGTCGTCTGAGTCAGGCAGAGAAAAAACTTGATGAGGTGAACCAATTCATGGTTCAAGCAAGTTGCTACGAGATTCTGGATTTCAAGCCTTAACTCCTGTTTAACCTGAAAGAATTGACAGAGGAACAATATGAGCAAGGGCCAGACAATTTGCCCACCATTATGGATTTGGAGGAAGGTTCTGGGAGGTCACTTGGGAGGCTGGTGCTGGAACATACACCAATATCCAGCTCAGATGCCACAGCTGAGGGTTCACAGAGACCTATCAGATGGGAGCTGAAAAGACAAATGAAGACATTTGGACCAAAAAAAAAAAAAGGGTTCCAAGTTGCTGAGGCAATTGCAGCATTCTCTAACAATGATATTGTCACATTAGACAGTAAGCGTAAAAAGTTGATTACTTTCTTAACCAATGACAACCTTCAGTCTGATGCAATTTCACAAGAACTCCAACTTGCGGGTCTTACTGAACCAACTGATGTTTCAGTTAACAGGGATGATGAAATCATTGTTCTTGACAAACCTGCTGTCAAGATCTTCAATAAAGGTTACCAACCCTGTCTCCATCAGTTCCTACCAGGTGGGGAGACAGGCAACATCCCAACCTGCCTTGCAGTGGATGGTGGGGATGTGATAGCAGTGGGTTATATGGGCAAAGACGAGATCTCACTGCACAAGAGAGATGGATCCCTCATCAGGAGAATACCTGCTCCAAACATGGGATCAAAGTTGACAATCTATAAGCAGCACCTGTTCTACACTTGCAATGGAGATAATAACGAAAGACTTCTATCGTCAGTTGACAGCTATGGTCACATGTTTTTTTCAGTTGATATTCCCAGCAATATTCAAGGGAAGTGGTTTGCTTTAGGTTTGTGTTGTGACAAAGATGGCAATATTTATGTTGCTGTATCCGGGTGGCCTTTAGCAAATAAACAAGGTGAAATTCAGCATTTCAGTCGTGATGGACAGTACATTGGCTGTGTCATCAGTAAATGTGGTTGTCCATTCGACATCACATACTTATGTACACCAGCTGGTGAACTGGCTGTGGCAGCAGTAGAAAGTGTTAAAGTCTATCATCGAGTGTAAAAATTGACAATGAATGTCAAAATAACAACATAACACGAAGAACTCATACAAACAATAGCCAGTTGTTCCACGTGTACAGTTAACAAAATATGTGAGACTTGCAAAACAGTGCTGGCTGTGTGTCATCATATCAATGTGTTCATCCAATGGACATCATACTCAAGATATCTGAGCCGGTGATGGCAGAAATGGACTGGGTTAAAGTCTATCATGACTCTAAAGCCAACATCAAATAATCAAAGAGAAATGAATGTAACTGAAACAATGAAATGTGCACGTATTTGCAGGAAACATGATAAAGTACATATAAATGTACTGAACCATTAATTAACCATTCAAAAAATGTATCTCTAAAGTTGAGGGATCTGATACACCGTGCCCTCTGGAGACGTGCACACAATAGGGAACAAAAGATTGTATACGTCTCCAAAGGGCAATTTCTATAGATGAATACGTCTCCACAAGATCTTCACGAAATAGATATATGGATTTTACTCAAAAACTAGGAATTTCCAAGGTAGGTTGATCCATTGCAAATGGAAGAGTTTTAGAAAAGGGATACTAAGTTCTAATTTCAGCCAAGGAAATTAATTCTGGTTAAAATAAGAGCATTTTGAAACTTCACTTTCAAACTTGAAAACTTTACTACACGAGAACAAAGAAATGTCTCCACAAGAATACAAATTTCGGTATGGGTGTACAAAAAAAAATTTGTTGGACAGTCACATGTTGCACGAACATACATGCACACCATGTTAATGACCTGTAAATTAATACACAAAGGTGCAACATGTCAAACAGCTGCTATATAACTGACATAAATTTCAAGGGACACGTTCGACCGGATTGCGCCAATTAAGGCTCTTAATGCATTTTTCACAGATTTTAATAATCATAGCTGGAACGACTGTTAACAAGTGGAAAATCAAAGTGAAAGGCACAAAACTATACCTTTAAAATTGCAGTTTCTGTGTAATTATTGCGCAAGGGATTTTCAATAAACAAAATTATGGCCCTCAGAAATCAAGTGATGGCAGTAATAATAGTTTGGACTGTCCCAACTACAGTTGGTGTAATCACAACTATACTTGGGAGGATCCCAACTACAATTGGGATAATGATATACCATAACAAGATGAGCTCATTCGAAGTGAATTATTACAACTTTTTTAATAGTTAATTTATCACTGAGGTGTAATTTTATGCAGAGTCTAGAATTAATGGTAGGATGAGACCACCGAATGCTGGCACAAAAACCGCTGACACTCATGATCATAATTGGTAGACTAGATGTCCATTTGTAAGCGTTAGTTGTTGCATTGAGACTCAAAGCGTTGACATATTTTGAGTCGTAAAAAAGGTAGAACAAATATAAGTAGTCCATAACTTTGTTTTTTAAAAATACATTCATCTCTCTTTGAATGGAGTGTTTATGATACTTTTTAAATGTTAATTGATTATTATCATTTTTAGCAGTAATGGCATGTGATTTTACAATTAATAGAGTATAACTTTCAACATGTACATACATCCCATGATTTTATCTTAAATGATCCCTACTATCTCACTATTGATCTGTCAGACAATTAGGGCCGAAGTCTGTTGATTCATGAAATCTGTTGAAAGTATGAAATCATTTTGTTGAATCACCTGTTGAGTAGGCAGTTTATTTGTGTGAAACTTTAAACTCTGGTATTAATTCTAGAACTTGGCATCTCTTTCTTGTTCATTAAAAAAAATAATTAGCTAAGATTTGATTCAAAATCGAATTGGTGATAATCTGAAGGTGTTAAATGTAATGAGTAGTCAGTTTTATACGGCTCGTTTTGTCTGTATAAAGAACGGGCCTATTTACACTGCGCACCATAATGGGATTCAAGGCAGATGAAAAATGAGAATGTTCTGGTTTTAAAGAACCCATTTACACTCTAGGCATACATACAGCTGGTCTGAATACCAGTGGCACACCAGGGGGAAGAGGGGGCTTGGGCCTACCCCAAGAGGTTGTCATTTTTTTTTTTTTTGGTCCCACGATTTGGCCTTGGCGATATGAATGTGGCCTGTTTTCAAGTAGTATAATCGGGGTGTAAGTGGCGCCACCAACGTCAAAATAGGCCACCCCTAAATAAACCAATTTTTTCTGCGGCCAAAAATGTTTGGCAAAATTGTTGGGAAAAAATTCAACTTTTAACAAATTTGTAAAAAAAAAAAAAATTGAGCCCCCCTCCCCAAACCAAATCCTGGGTGCGCCACTTCTGAATACCACTCGTTATCCATGGAGCCCAGTCTCCTGTCTAGCGTCTGATATATCTAAGCATGCGTGACGTAATTTCATTCAAAAATCAGGACTAAGATTGTGATTGGTCAATTTCGATGCTGCCTTTTTGTAATACAACTAACTACCTGTACAAAAATGCTACTCATCATGGGCATTACGTTTACGCATGCAGGGAGCTCGAATTATGCACTTATAGAAGGCGCCTGCTGATTGGTCCGTTTCTCAAGGTCATATACAGCCTAGTTGCATAATTAATCGCCGAATCTGTTTACGTATCATAGACCATCGGCTTAGCCAAGAGGGCCAGCATCTATTAATATGACTCACATACTGCGAGGTAGATTGATAAACAGATGTGCTTAGAAACTGCAGCAATTTTACCAAAATACTGGCCAATAAATTTGCATTCTGACTAATCAGCGCATGGGTGGTTATGACGTTATTGAGCTTGTATGGCAATTAATGACGTTCTCTGTAAAACTGTCATTAATTGGCGTCAATTAATGTCATACCGCAAGGTTTATCTGCCCAAGTGAAAATGTTTACCTCTGTGCGGCATACTGCTTTTTGTTTCTCCTCCCATTATAGTGCTTCTGTGTAATTAGGCCCAAAATATGGCTTTTCAGCTTGTAAATAAGCAGCAGCGAAAAACAGCTAAAAAATATATTGATTGAATTTTCTACCTTGTATGACTTTACATGTGGAATATTATTTTGAAGCACAGGTAACAAAATGATTTTAACATTAACAGAATAACACCCCCAAAAGAGATATTTGAAAGAAATAATTGTGTAATATTTAAGCAACCAGGGCTGGTTTTATCTGTACCAAGTTTAAAGGTGGATCGTGACATAAATTTTTTTATCTGGGAGCTAAATTATGAGAGAGATTTGACAAGTTTGCTCCAGCACTGCAATATTGTATGTCTTATATCATAACCAAACCAGCCAGCAAACCCAAGCAATATCACTAGTTGTGTAGAATAAAGATGCCACAATTAGCAAACACAAGTCCGATTTGCAAGTTTGTGATTTTTTTCTTCAAACATTCTCAGACAGTAAAGAGTTAACAGTGATTAAAATCAATGAAGAGCAAAACCTAAACAACAATTTCCAAAACTCATTATTCCATCACAAATACCTATTGTATCCTTTTTAAGGCAGTATCATTTCGTCACCCTTTTCACGAAGAGCCACATTATGTCGAGTTTGAAGAAAAAGCGTTTTCGAAATAATCGCAAAAGAAGTTTCTCATATTTTAAAACTGCAAAAAATACCACTTTGCAACTACTTTGTGCAGCAAGGAAACCATCAAACGATTCTACGAGAGCTAAATTTTTACATGAACCCAGTATTTAGACTTAATATGTTAGTTAATTGGTGAAAATTAATTAGTAAAGATATGTGGCTCTTCGTGAAAACGCAAATTCAGGTTTCCGACATATTGGCCCTCTCTGTTCAGCGTGTATTTCAATAGGCGCATGTGGGTACGCGCGCGCAGCTGAAAATTTAACAAAGATATATGGCTCTTCGTGAAAACGCAAATCTCATTGGACCTTCTTTTACGTATTTCTGTACGCGTTCAAAGGGCCAAAATGTATGTGGCTCTTCGTGAAAACGCAAAATGCATATATCAACACTTGCCCCTTGCAACATTAATGTGACTTAGAAATAATAAATGATGTTTTGCTTACAGAAACATGTCAAAATGGTTAAGTTCATTGTTTTAATGCAAAATATTGAAGAAAAAAAATCAAAATCGTAATTTTTGACCCATTGATGGTTGTGCCTTACCCTGCCCTAGCTCCCTTCTTTACAATATGGAACCTCTTTTTCTCCTCCCGTATTTCAGGAGTTTTTATGTCTTCTGATTTCGCACAATTTGTAAAAAAATCCTTTCCTGATGAACAACTCTCTAATAAAAAGCATCATGACTCTGTTGTAGTTTTGAATACACTGAGACAATTAAAACATAATTTGAGTGTAACTGCAGCGATATTAAAACAATCGGCATCAGTCGGCGCTCAAAACAATCAACGGTTGCAAGAGTAGAAAAATGTCAACTTCTGCAACGTGTTCCGCGACCATCGTGTGATGATCGCATTAATTTCTCAGTTCTGTGATGTGAGCATTATTTTTCTACATGATGCCGACGGTTACGTCATGGCGCAAGAAAATCGTGGGTTGACCTGAAGCCGGCTTAAGTCTTTTTATCATGGTCGTATAGAATTATTGACTGCTTTGTTAGTTTAACTAGTTTTATTGCTGCACGTTGAGGAAATGAATTGCATGTGGATCTGAAAATCAGTATTTCTATTCATTACACTGACAAATACGTCTGTATACATACAGTCCCCTCTGTGACCTTAGTCAGTGCACATGCATAACGAATGAGTAAAGGCAATTGTTAAATCAGAAAGTTGCCCCTAAACACACCTAGTTCCTGCAACGTACCAGACAGACAGCTCTCTCTACCTGGCTACTATACACCTGAAATGTTCAAATACGCCCGTTTGTGGCATTTGAATGGGACACCGTGATTATTTGTGAAATTTCAACAGGACAGTTTGGATGCCACCTTAATGATACTTGAACATTTCAGGAACTTTTCAGGTAGGTTCTCAAAGAGAACAAACATATGTATTTTCTGACACACATTTTTGATGACAAATGACAACAGCACAGTGGGTTTACCAGTCAATGAACATTAGTATGCAACTAATAAATTGCAATTTCTTTACATGTTTTACAGATTTGCTCACCTTGCATTGTTTGCAATATTTGAACATTTTTGTCGATACAAAGTTTGAATGGGGATCTCCTCAAAGTGAATACCGTATGAATTTGCATGGGTTTCACTTTCACAACTATTTGTGCACAAACCTCACTCAGTTTACTTTAGTTTGACGTACTAGTTGTGAGGATAAGCTTGAAAGCAAGTTTAAGCAAAGTATTCTGCTTATTGTAAGAATGCCTGAACTTTACTTCCAAATTTTATACCAAGCTTTCCCTTGGCAGATATATTAACCGTTTTTGCTTCTGGAATTTTTTTATAGTTTTTTCTTGTCGTACTGCAAGCAAAACATGCATGGAGTGAGTGGTCAAAGACAAAGTTTCCAAATTTAAAGTCTAACTGGACAATAAAATCATCATTCAATTCATTGTATTTTTTTTGCACTTTTATTCCAAGGCAATATTAGGTGTTGATAAGATCAGTTGTTAGCGGAAGCACCGTGTGACGAATCTCTTTTGTGAGTTTTTTGAGATTCTGAAATGAACTCCAACTAGGAATCCTAGTTGTCTAATAGGTGTCTTTTTGTTTTTACTCAGTTTTGGACATCTCTAACAAAGAAAGATGGCATCCAGGCAGCCTGATGTCACAGTTCAATCTGTGTTGGGTAAGATCAGTCGAGATCATCTGCAATGTCCCATTTGCTCCGACCGTTTCACTGAACCTAAGGTTCTTGACTGTCTGCACACTTTCTGTCTTAAATGTCTCAAAGAATTCAGACAGAGTAAACATCCACAAGATCAACAACTTGTGTGTCCCCTCTGCAGACATGAAACCATACTAAAGGGAGACGTTTCTGATTTGCCAAGTGATTTCAAACTGAGTGCCTTAGTGGATGAGGTCATCGTCTATGAAAAGCTACTTGAAGGTCAAAGGTCGGAGATCAAATGTCAAGACTGTGATGAAGAGAATCAGGCGGTGTCAAGATGCATGGACTGTGATCATTTTCTCTGTAACGAATGCCAAGCAGCACACAAGCGTGTGA
This sequence comes from Patiria pectinifera, assembly GCA_029964075.1. Taxonomy (NCBI): domain Eukaryota; kingdom Metazoa; phylum Echinodermata; class Asteroidea; order Valvatida; family Asterinidae; genus Patiria; species Patiria pectinifera. The sequence goes on along the minus strand of CM057147.1, from coordinate 21,927,181 downwards.
CTTTAACAAAATCGCATCAAATCTACACCCTGGCCCAGCTTCAATCAGGAGAGGTAACTTACAAGAGTAAGATTAGAGAGTACACTCCGAAATGTGGCAAGCATTCCGATCAAAATCTCACTATTTACTGCAACACATGTGAGCAGTTGGTATGCACGACTTGTGCTATTCTAGATCATGAGAAACACACTCGTGTTGATCTACCTCAAGCTGTCGATAAGTGCAAACAAGATGTTGCTAGAATGTCTGTAAAAGCTGAACAGAACAAAGCAAAACTGAAAACAAACATAAGTGAAGTAGATGCCAAGTACAGAAAGCTGAATGCCATGTATGAAGACACCACCAAGAAAATCTCCAGTAAGGCTGACAAGGAGGTAGCTAGAATTGAAGAGGAGATTTCAAGGATCAGAGGAGAAGAGCAGAAACTGAAGCAAGAGGCGCATACCTTCTTCAAAGTCAATGCCAAGACATTGGAAACTGCTAGTGCCACAAACAACAGTCGTCTGACCAAGACTGAGAAAAAACTGGGTGAGGTCAACCAATTCGTGACTCTAGGAAGTTGCTATGAGATTCTGGATTTCCAAACTAAACTAATGAATAAGCTGGAAGAATTGACTGAAGAACAAACTGACAATGGGCTGGACAGTTTGTCCCCCATTATGGACTTTGAGGAAGGTTCTGGGACGTCACTTGGGAGACTTGTGCTGGAAAATACACAAATACCCAGCTCACAGGGACCCGTAAAATGGGAGCTAAAAAAACAGAAAGTACTTGGCAATGTTGATGGAATTGCAGCATTCTCTAACAATGAATTTGTTGCTTTAGTCAAGCAGCATAAGATGTTGATCACTTTCTCAAATGACCTCCAGTCTGGTGCACAAGAACTCAAACTTCCAGGTCTTAATAAACCAACACATGTTTCAGTAAACAGGGATGATGAAATCATTGTTCTTGACAAACCTGCTGTCAAGATCTTCAAGAAGGGTGAGCAGTCCTGCTTCCATCATGATCAGTTCCTACCAGGTGGGGAGACAGGCAGCACCCCAACCTGCCTTGCAGTGGATAGTGGGGATGTGATAGCAGTGGGTTATCAGAAACAGGAAATGATCTCACTGCACAAGAGAGATGGATCCCTCATCAGGAGAATACCTGCTCCAGAAATTGGATCAAACTTGACAATCTATAGGCAGCAGCTTTTCTACCTTTGCAGAGGATATAAGGCCGCACTATCATCAGTTGACAGCCATGGTAATAAGGTATTTTCAGTTGATATTCCATGTGATATTCCAAACAAATCTACTTGGTTTGCTGCATGTTTGTGTTGTGACAAAGATGGCAACATCTATGTTGCTTTACATAAGTTGGGTTTAAAACCACCATATGCAATTCAGCATTTCAGCCGTGATGGACAGCACATTGGCTGTATCATCAATGATTGTGGTGAGCCACGTCACATCACATGTACACCAGCAGGAGAGCTGGTTTTGGCAACACAATTTAGTGTTAAATCCTATCATCAAGTGTAAAAATTGACAATGAATGTCAAAATAATTAAATAACACAAAGAACTGATACAAACAGTAGAAAAGTGTTCCACACCTACAGTAAGCAAAACGGGGCCGCATCATAAGTCCGACGGATCATAAGTCCGACGCCTCATAGGAAAGTAATTTTCCAGAAACATCTGGTTGGTTTGCTGCATTTTTATGTTGTGACAAAGATGGCAACATCTATGTTGCTTTACATGTGTTTGGTTTAACACCACAACATGCAATTCATCATTTCAGCCACTATTGACGGCACATTGGCTGTATCATCGATGATTGTGGTGAGCCACGTCACATCACATGTACACCAGCAGGAGAGCTGCTTTTGGCAACACTTTATAGTGTAAAAGTCTATCATCAAAAGTAAAAATTGACAATGAATGCCAAAATAATTAAATAACAGAAAGAATGATACAAACAATAATCGATTGTTCCACACCTACAGTTAACAAAAAATGAGAAATTTTGTAAACAGTGCTGGCATGTGTGTCATCATATCAATGTGTTTATCCTATGGACATGCTTACTCAAGATATCTGAGCTGGTGATGGTAGAAATGGACCAGGGTTAAAGACTATTATGGGTTTTAACGCTATCATCAAATAATCAAGGAAAATGACCATATAACTGAAAAAAATTGATCTACATGTACCGGTAGTTATAATGTACATATTTTTATAAACATAAAAACATTATAGTGCTTCTGTGTACTTATAGGCCCAAAATGTGGCTTTTCAGTGTGGCTTTTCAGCTTGTAAATAAGCAACAGAAAACACAGCAAAAAATGTATTGACTGAATTTTCCATGTTGCATATGTCTACATGTAGAATATTAGTTTGTAACATAGCTACAAAAAAATTCTCTGAAACAAAAAGAATTCCACCCTAAAAAGAAATATTCTGATGAAATAATCGTGTAATATTTAAGCAACAATTAGGCTGTATCTGTTTTTATCTGTACTACCTTCAGCAGTGCATCATCAAGAGGGGGAGGGGGCAGTAGGGGGATCGACCCCTCCCAAGGGTGTCATTCGCTTTTCAGAAGTGGGTGGGACATACGTTAATCAGAACTAATGCGAGCACAAAAAACGTCCTATTGGCATGGGGATTTGTTGGATTTTGTACCCTCTGTGATGCAATCTGAGCCAATTTCTTTCACTTTTTGTTTAGCAAAAGATCATCATTTAAACCTCTTTTAAACATCACTTTCGAGTTTGGAGTAATTTAATCAGCTATTCTGAGCTATAGAATCCTATGCACTGGTAGGCTACCATTTTTATTCTGGAATGAAAAAAGTGTGGGGAAGACAAACAATAATATAACCACACTTTAAAAGTGGAGGAGGACTTGTCCCCCCTGTCTCCCCCGCACATTTAGGTCCACCACTATAAAAAAAGTCCTTGAAATGTTGCAATTGCCGAAAGTAAACATGTACAATGCCTATTGGCATTCATGATATCGCTACAATAACTTAAGAAGACAACAAATCAGCACAAACAAACAATCAAAACTTTTACCTGCAACTATGCCGAAAAATCAAAAACAAAAAGAAACGTTACGGATGTGCTGTCAGAGAGTTTGTGAGAGAGATTTCACAAGTTTGCTCAGCAATATTGTATATATAGCCTTATATCATAACCAAACCAGCCAACCAACCCAAGCAATATCAGTGCTTTTGTATTTTAAAGTTGTCTTCACTAACAAACACAAATTAGTTTACAAGTTCCTGTTGCAAGTTTGTGAATTGATTCCTCATGCATTCTCAGACAGTAACGAGTTTACAGTGATTAAAATCAATGAAGAGTAAAACCTAAACCACATTTTCCAAACTCATTATTCCATTCAAATGTCTATTGTAACATTTCTAAGGCTGTATATCATTTTTATGTTCGTTGTGCCTTAATACCGTACCCTGGGGGTCCCTTCTTTATATATACGGAATCCCTTTTTTTTTTTATCTGTTGTTACAATGTGAATATAAAGGTTGATGTATAATTCAGTATTTTTTTTTAGTCCTTGTATTTTGCACAATTTGAAAATAAATGCTTACCTGCACAAACAAATCTGTCACAAGAGTTCTAATAAGGAGAACGTTTATTTGTTAAAGTTTTAAACGAAATGAGACAATTTCAAAATATGTCAAAGTTTTCCAATCAATTCTACATGTAAATGCTGGCCTGCCTTCTTTTTCACGTAGTCCTCCTACCTGTTTCATCTACCAATGTTGATCAATGTTCGATTAATAGTTACAGCATGTTGGACTCCCCAGAATCACGGTGATTTGCAATGACAAATTTTTAACACAGTAAATTTACTAAATGTACATGGATTTCAAGAAGGGGGGGGGTATGAAAGTGGGAGTTATGGAGGGGGGGGGGGGGCATTCAGGGAAGGTGTGCCAAGGCTTGGAATGTCTGGGTGTGCATACTCCCCCTCCTACCCCCCCCCCCCCACCCCCACCCTTTCCTGAAATGTTGAAATGTATAATGCTTTTTACCTTATTGTAAGGCAACTTTAGAATAAACTAAAGAACTTTAGTATTCCATTTATATTTAGGCCCATGTTACTAGTATTAATCTGGCCGGGGGGGGGGGGATAAGATCCGTGAAGTCACGCATGCCAAAGTTAATTTGGCTTTTTATTGCCTTGCAAATGGGTTACACGGTAAATTAAGGACAAAATACTTGGATGTAGTTTTCTTTCTTGAATACAAATATCAGAAGGAATTAAATCCATGCAGTTAATTGTCTTCAATCATGCTTTTGCTTCATGGTCCAAATCTGTCTAGCACCTCTGTCTGACATAGCAGGATATATTTCTATGTGAGCCTGCTAAAACGAGTCTTTTGTGATGAGGTTAAATATTTTTAATGCTGCAGGGTTAGGAACTGTTGTTGTAGATCTGAAAATCGGTACACAGACAAACAAGTATGCATGTACAGTCCCTCCATGTACAGACCCAAGGTCAGTGCACATGCGTAACGGATGAAAAAAAAGACTTTTGTTAAACCAGAAATTTTCCAGTGAATACTCCCACATTGTCCTCCTGTAGCGTACCGCTACCAGACCTCTCCATCTGACTACCACACCTGTACTTTTGAATGCGCCCGTTAGAATGAGTCACCGTCATCACTTTTGATATTGCAACAGGGGAGTTTGGATGCCACCTTAATGTACTTGAACATTTCAAGAACTCTACCTGCTTTTCAGGTAAGTTATTTTTTAACTCTCAAAGAGAACAAACATGTATTTTCTGTTATGTATCCTTGTTTCTTTTCTTTTTTTCTTTTTTGTGTGATCGGGTACGACCCAATCACCTTTTTGAAATGGTGAGAATGAATTTTTGTTTCCCCCAGGACAAACATTCTCCATGGCTTTTCTTCTCAACAGTTGATGGTATAAACTTGAAACTGCAGTCAGCAAATATCGACCCTGATCACCTAGACGTCATGATGATGTCATTGCGTGCCAAATTACGGTGTTACCGGAAATGCAATGACAATTGAATGTAACTTGAGAACAGAAGCATTTTACTACAATTAAACAAATTATGGAAATGTTTAGTGAAAAATGCCAAGCCAAAAAAAAAATATGGCACGGTTATGTCATAGCCCGAAACAGCGCCCCCTATTGCTACGTCAAGAAAATATTTTTAAAAAATTAAATTTATAAACCATTTGTCAAAATGTTTACATATTGCCCCCAGATATTCTTTGGACCGTGTTTTTTTTAAATTTAAATCCAACATTTGACCCGTGTCCAATGACTGTTCGTAGCACAAATAATGATATCCAGTACAATGTTAACCTTGGGCTGCAAACTGATGTGACATCATCAAACTGGAAGAAAGGTGTTATTAATGCATTCACTTAACCAGTTCGCGCCAGGATTATTTTGACATTGACCAGACCCAGGCGCGGAATTGTTTCAATGCCAATCGGGTTCAGGCCGTAATCTGCTGGTAGCACACCCTGATATAAATCAGAGATGAAACTGGCATATATGGGAAAAAATCGGGAAATAGGCCTAACAAAAAATGTGTCCATAAGGCAACAAAAAAAAAGTCTCCGGTTTCTGGAATGGAGCTTGCCCAAAAAGTGGTGTGGCGACGCGGCTTTTTTTTTTTTTTACCTGATTTTTTTGCTTCAAATGTCAGCTGATGACTGCAAATGGTGCCCGACTAAACTTAGTGCAAATATATGGGAGTCCAGAGAGGCCACATAAAGCTTATTCTCGACCATAACCCAATCTAAAAACACGTTAAAATTGGGCAGCAGCAGGATTCCAGTCAAACCAGTGAGTTTGGCGGTTTTGAGACATCATCTTTCATTGAAATTTTTTTTTTTTTTTTTGCCGACGCGCATGGCTACGGCGACGCGCGCACATACCAGAAACCGGAGACTTTTTTGGGGGGCCTAATCTGGGCCACGCAAGTATATGTACAATACACTTCATGCCCAATTTCAGGACACCGGCTCCTGTTTTAATTTCAATCCAAAGGAATTTTACGATGAAAAAAATGGTCAGTGTTTTCATAAAATAAAAATGCCAGAACTATGGTTTAACAGACTCATCAACAAAGAAGTATACTTTCTTACTTGAGAAAGGTGAGAAAAAAGTCCAAAAGATAAGGGCAACATTCATGACACGTACACTTCAATCATGTCCATGATTCAACCATACAACTACACTACTCCGCTTGTATTCGTATCGTCCGTGGGAAAAAAATTGGGCATTGTCATCTTTTTCTTCCAACAAATTCCAGTGAAATGTATCACTAATTCTCTCTTCGCCATCCTCAAGATAATCATCGGGATTTTTAAAGCACTGCATTTTATACAGCTAAATCCAAATCCTTTGACTTCGCACATGTTGGATTTTATCCACTGAATCGTTCATGAGCAAATGACGCAGACCCGACCGGCCATGTGCTAGCGGGTGGCGCGGTACGTACATGTACGTTGGTACCCTTGCGTATCATTGTGTGCAGCAGTATTGTACTACAAGCACACTTCACGAACTGTGTGACGCAATATTTTTCCATGTGACACTGGTCAATGCATAACCTTTTATCCAGCCGGAAAAGGCTCCGATCAGTGTTGGCCTAGGTGTTTCCACCATAGAAACATTCCATTAACGACTGGTGAAAGAGATTAAAACTATGCTCGCGATAATTTTTACGTGCCGTTTTCATCGACTTTTCATCAGTTTTTTTTGGAAATTATAATCTAAAACAAAATCACATTTTGTGGGATAATCATAAAAAAAAATCAACTTTGGTTGGACAAACCGTAAAAGAATCAGAAAGTTTGTTGGAAAAGTAAAAAAAGTTGGATCACCAATTAGAATCTGGAAAGTTTCATCTCTGTGATATTTCCAGTCTCACTCTCCTCAGCCTTGCTCGTTGCATGTTTATCCGTCATCCGTTCCAAATACCGCAAAACATTTGCGTATCACACGTCATCTGACTTGAACTGGTAAAACGTTCATTAGAATTTTCATATTTGCAGAAGTTGTTTTCACTTCAAGGTGAACATGTATTCTCTCTGAGCTAAATCAGAATTCAGTTTGCACATTTTAACTGATGATGCCATGAAATCAGATATAATGTGTACGTGTACATAAAATGTATTGAAATGTATAATACTCCAAAAGATGCCTTTTTAAACCTAAAAAAACATAATTTGACTGGAAAGGCTGAATTTCATGATCCTTTTTCTGTTCTGACATATTCACAACTGGACAATGTCCTATGGAATAGTTTTTCGGCCTGATCACCCAGCATTTGTAACTCAATAAATGCAAATCTCTTGTTTTGTTTTTTGAAATGCTACTACATGTATGCCTGACTAAATGTGTAGTTTTTCTTTTCTTCCTGCAAAGAATGTTAACTTGCATGGAGTGGTCAAGCTACATTCTCCAAAGTTAATACATAATTAGTCAATTATCTACATCATTCAATTAAATGTAGAGTTGTGCACTTTGATTTCAAGGTATCTTTTTGTTTTTTCCCTTCAGTTTTTGGACCTCACAAAGAAGGAAAGATGGCAGCAAGACAGCCTGATGTCACAGTTCAATGTGTGTTGGGTAAGATCAGTCGAGATCATCTGGAGTGCCCCATTTGCTCTGACCGTTTCACTGAGCCTAAGGTGCTTGACTGTCTGCACTCTTTTTGCCAGAAATGTCTCAAAAAAGTCAGACAGAGTCAACGTTCACAGGATGCAAAACTTGTGTGTCCTCTCTGCAGACGTGACACCAAACTAAAGGGAGACGTTTCCGATTTGCCAAGTGACTTCAAACTGAGCGCCTTGGTGGATGAGGTCAACGTCTATGAAAAGCTAATTGAAGGTCAAAGGTCGGAAATCAAATGTCAAGCCTGTGATGAAGAGAATCAGGCTGTGTCAAGATGCATGGACTGTGATCATTTTCTCTGCAAACAATGCCAGGCAGCACACAAGCGTTTGTCTTTTATTTTAATCGCATCAAATCTACACACTGGCCCAGCTTCAATCAGGAGAGGTAACTTACAAGAGTAAGATTAGAGAGTACACTCCAAAATGTGGCAAGCATTCCGATCAAAATCTCACTATTTACTGTAACACATGTGAGAAGTTGGTGTGCACAACTTGTGCTATTGTAGATCATGAGAGACACTCTCGTGTTGATCTACCTGAAGCTGTCGATAAGTGCAAACGAGATGTTGCTAGAATGTCTGTAAAAGCTGAACAGAACAAAGCAAAACTGAAAACAAACATAAGTGAAGTAGATGACAACTACAGAAAGCTGAATGCCATGCATGCAGACACCACCAAGAAAATCTCCAGTAAGGCTGACAAGGAGGTAGCTAGAATCATGGAGGAGATTTCAAGGATCAGAGAGGAAGAGCAGAAATTGAAGGAGGAGGCAGATACAGTCTTGAAAGACAGAGCCAAGACATTGGAAACTGCTCGTGCTACAAATGACAGTCATCTGACTGACACTGAGAAAAAGCTGGATGAGGTCAACCAATTCATGGTTCAAGCAAGTTGCTACGAGATTCTGGATTTCAAGCCTAAACTCTTGTTTAACCTGAAAGAATTGACTGAAGAACAACCTGAGATAGAGCTGGATAGTTTGTCCTCCATTATGGATTTTGAGGAGGCGGAGGGTAATGGGAGGCCACTTGGGTGGCTGGTGCTGGACAATACACAAACACCCATCCCAGATGCCACAGCTACGGGTTCACAGAGACCTGCAAGATGGAAGCTGAAAAGACAGATGAAGACATTTGGACTAACGAAGAAAGCATTTGGCAATGTTGATGGAATCGCAGCATTCTCTAATAATGACATTGTCGCATTAGACAGGGGGCATAACAAGGTGATCACTTTCTTAACCAATGACGACCTTCAGTCTGATGTAATTTCACAAGAGCTCCAAATTGCAGGTCTTAATCATCCATCCCATGTTTCAGTAAACAAGGATGATGAAATCATTGTTCTTGATGACCCTAAAGTCATGACCTTCAAGAAGGATTTGCCTCCCTGTCTCAATCAGTTCCTCCCGGGTAACTACAGGGAGATGGACAGCACCCCAACCTGCCTTGCAGTGGATGACGGGGATATGATAGCAGTGGGTTATGAGGAAGACAAAGAGATCTCACTGCACAAGAGAGACGGATCCCTCATCAGGAGAATACCTGCTCCAAAGATTGGGTCAAATTTGATTATCTATAAGCAGCAGCTTGTCTACACATGCAAAAACAAAAAACAACTATCGTCAGTTGACAGCTGGGGTCACAGAGTATTTTCAGTTGATATTCCCAGCCATGATAATAAGCAAGGGAAGTGGTACGCTAATGGTCTGTGTTGCGACAAAGATGGCAACATCTACGTTGCTGTACATGGGTGGCATTTTATGCATGAACAAGGCGAAGTTCAGCACTTCAGTCATGATGGACAGTATATAGGCTGTGTCATCAAGGAGTGTGGTCATCCATATGGTATCTCATGTACACCAGCTGGTGAACTGGTTCTGGCTTCAGGAAGTTGTATTCTAGTTTATCATCAAGTGTAAACATTGACAACGAATGTCAAAAACAAATGGGGGGGGGGGAACAACCTGTGTTCACAGGAACGGAGTGCCCATCTCTCATTCGCGATTGGGACAGACTCATATGCTGCTGTGGGGGATCGCCACACCTCCTCCACAGCGAGTCTGTTACCTTCCCAGCATTGAATAATGCCGGTACCCATTTAACACCTGGGTTGAGAGAAGTAATTGAAGCGCCTTACTCAAGGGCACAACACGCATGGCCACAGTGGGGCTCAAACTCACAACCTCTCGATCACGAATCCTGTGCTCCACTCCAAAAACAAAAACAAAACATTTACATACACAAAGAACTAACAGAAACAAAAGCCAATTGTTTTGCATGTACAGCAGACTTGCAAAACGATGCTGGCTATGTGTCATCATATCAATGTCATCATATGGACATCATACTCAAAATATCTGAGCTGCTGATGGCAGACATGGACTGGGTTAAAGTTTATCACGTGTTTAAAGCTATCATCAAATAATCATTGAGAAATGACTGTATAACTGAAACATGATATAGTTGTAATGTACAAATGTATTTACAGAAACATGATAAAGTTTTCATACATCTTTAACCATGTAAAGAAATATAGTGCAAAAAGCAATTGTGGGAGGGTCACAGCATTGCAAATATCAGCAAAACATAGAATGTAGTAAATATGCTACAAAGATCCTTTCTTTTCGAGTTGCGTGTAGCTTCTTTCAAACAAACCAAAAACAAACTTTAGAATCTCCAATCAAATTCTAGAAATAGGTATCTCTGACTTTACTATCAAAGACAAATGACTAGGTTTAATGCAAAATCACACTGTCGATTATCAGGAGAACGAAAAATGGTTTTGAGATTGCGGTAGAGAGTGTTAGGCTAAATGCAACAGAAGCAAAGATCCAGGAATTTCAAAGAAGGGGTGGGAACACTCTCAGGGATAAAATCAGTTTTGACAGTGCATGAGAGCACCGGCAAAACAATATCTTGGGTTTGGACCTATAATATCTATAAGTTTGTGAGACCTGTGAGTCTACTTAGAAATGTGTAAAGTACATGTAAATATGGTTTTTTAGCTTGTCAATAGGCAAACAAGAAAAAAAAAAGATTTGATTGATTTTTGTACCTTATATTTAAGCTTAAAGATGTATTGTCCCTGCTGGTTTTGAGTTTCACCCCAAAAAATTATATGCAGCCAAGGAACAATTCAGCGCTGGCATGTTAGACTGGTTCCTACCTCCCTTTTAGATTTGATAATGTGGGGATTGGTAACCAGTCTACTCACAGGGTGGATCTGTGTGCAACAGCTACCCAATATAACAGATTTTGTTTCAGAGGGTTGCAAACTTGCACAAAATTAAAGAAAAAGAAGAAAATCAAAACCAGTTTTTTCATAAAAAAAATTTAAAAGGCAAAAGTTAAAATTTATTGGGAAAGAATCAAAGTTGGTGACAAGCACAGACAGTACATCTTCATATGTTGATTACCAGTGTGTAACAGAGCTACAAAAATTATAATTACATTACTGGAAAGGATGTAACACCATCTGTACTGCTAGGCAAAAGATTGATATACTCCAAGTATAGCAATGACTTTAATTATTGAGTTTGGACAGTCCCAGTTATCTGATTCGTTAGTAAAACGTCATACATGCGCGCGCACCTCTGATTACTAGCGCCCATAGATAAACGCTCGAGATGCGTTAACTTCCGGTTCCATTCGTGCTGAATGCCAACCTGAAACGTCATACACGGGCGCGCACCACTGATTACTAGCGCCCATTGGATAAACGCTCGAGATGCGTTAACTTCCGGTTCCATTCATGCTTTGCTACACCAAGCGAAGTACGCATGGTTGAATTGAGATGACGTCAGACTAACGAACCGGATAGTTGGTGCAATCCCAACTATACTTGGAACGATCCCAACTATAATTGGGATTTTCAAAACTGTAGTTGAGATGATGCTACACACGTGTACCTTGTGTAAACAAAATGAATTCATTCGAAGTGAATATATTAACTTTTTTAATAGTGAATTTTATCACTGAGGTGTAATTTTATGAGTCTGGAATTCATGGTAGAAGACTGCCAAATGCTGTCTCAAAAAATGCAGACACTCATCATTAGTTTTAGCCAGAGTTGCTACACTAGATCTCCATTTGTAAGCATTGTTACTTTTAGGACTTACATGTATAGCGTTGACATATTAGATTTTTTGTCCTTAAAAATGAAGAAAAAAAGATATGTATAGACTATTACATTTTTCAAATACATTTATCTCTCTTTGAATAAAGTGTTAATGGTGCCTTTTAAATGTCATCTATGTATAGACCAAGTTTAACTCGGCCTCCAAGTAATGTTTGCTCCTGAACGGTCTCCCGCCATGCCAAAATCGCTCCACGTCCGTGAAAAAATATGGAGGGTGTCTTCCACCGGGTCGGACACTTCGGGTCCTCCTAATTTTTCCGTACGAACCGGCGATCCGTTTCGTCGATTTTTCGTGACTGCATTTTTGCACAGGAATTGCCGTCATGTGCGCTTTCACGTTGACTGCCTGGCCACCCTCTGTGTTGGCTTTATTTCGAGTCAAGACTGGGTGTGGTCAGCAGCTTCAACGTAGGGGCTCCGTTTACGTGTTCTACTTGCCCGTTCTACAACAGTGTTCACCAAACAGTAGTCTGGGGTGACCTTGGCAAAAAAAAAATTTCTCCATGGTGCGTGGCCACCAAGTGTCCCCATTGTTTCCTAAGCTTTGCTTGCCGCCCTTACGCTGATGAGTGCCATGAATACTTAGAAGGACCACACATTAGTATACCTTGCGCGGTCTGCATCAGACCAATCTAAAGCCTGCACTGCGTACTTCCAAGCTATGCGTAAAACCGTCGATGTCAACGCGTACTGCAGCCTGCTCGACACCCCGGAAACGAGGTTGGGTCTACATTGGAGGCTCGCTATGTTAAGTACAAGCGTGTGACATAATAGAGTGCTGTTGCTTCCAACTACGCCCTACCCAATCTATGATCGGGCAAATCAGCTTGTTTCTCATAAAGATGGAATTGGTGTCATAGTAATGTGAATTTAGAGATTCAAATATATTTCAGGAATTTATTTCCCGAAGTCTTCCTATTTTACATAATTTATCCCTGACCCTACTTCATACAAAACAGAGCAATTGGGAATTGTCAGGTCAGGAAACTAGACTAGCTTGCACCCATTCACGGATGTGTAACCGATTCCAACCAAACTGTGAATTAACTAAATTTGGTAAAATTGGAAGCAGTTATTTTTTTTTGAAAGTTAGTTTTTTCCATCAGCGGTCAGCCGACCATCATTGGAAATTGACACAAAAATTCCCAGTTTTCTTGAAAATTACAGGTGCATTTTGTAATAATTTGGTAGTTTTGTATTGTGATGTTTGCAAATAAATTGTATATGATATTTTAAAGGTGAGCTGTGAGTTTCAAAGTCATCCACTTTTGAATGTGACAACAGAACAATTTGGATATACTTTCAGTAACAGATAAATTACTTCGGGAAACTTAGAATTATTTGTTGGCCAACAATAATCCAGCTCTTGCAGGGTAGACTGGTTCCTACATCCCTTTTATAATACATAATGTGGCGATTGGGAACCAGTCTTCTCACAGGGTGGATTTGTTTGCGTGCAATAGCACCCAAATAAAAAAAAACCAAAATAGAAACAAACAAAAAACACACAATTTCTTTTCCTGTAGAGACAAAACAAACAGAGGCCCGACTCCATTCTGAAAAAAAGTTGAATTTTTTGAAGAACATATACAGTACATCATCATATGTAGGATTCTAGTTTGTAACACAGCTACAAAACTATCGGTTTAAACAATAAAAACAGATATTTGAATGAAATAGTTTGTAGTTGTTTAGCAACAACGGCTTATGGAGTCACTGGAAATATAAAAATAACTTCCCGCTATCATGATGTCATACATTCAGGTACTCTACCTGCACTTGCAAAGTAATACACTGGTTCAGTGCACAAGCTTAACATAAAGTGTATTGTTAAATCGCAAGTCTCGCTCTGGGATTTTGTTTTTTAAGCATGCCACTTCCTGGTACATTCCAGGGAGAGCTCCAACGTGTCAAAATTGAGACACTGTCTCTGTATTTTCCACCCGATTCAACCTGGCAAATGACGAAACTTCAGAAAACATCTTTACAACAGTACACGTAAGTTTGATCGCTGGGTTCAGATTATCCAAACAGATGCAAAAAACAGGCCATGCATTCAGCTCGGCAGATTGAGAGTGTTTGTCATGGACAAGATTTTGGTCTACTTTTCTCTTTGCGGTAAATGGACAATAAGCCCGAACGTTATGTATCACCGAATTTGGATAAAAGAAAACCTTGGAATTAGAAAGAATCTTCATTGTACATGGGCTTGTAACTCTGTTCTAATTTATGATTGGTGGACTTCTCCATTTGGGTCATTCCAAGAAACATCTGACATCTTTGATTTGTATAATTGTGATCCACTCCTTAATGCAGTCATCCTCCAAGAGCGATTATGAAAACTAAATAATGTACCTACAAATAAAATTAAAAATGGATACTTGAATGGCAAATTACAAAGTACCAAACTGTTAGGCACAGGAATGATGTCACACTTTGGACCCTAAACTTATAGAATGACCTGTTTACCTTTTGAAAATGGAAAAAAAAAAGAGTAGAAATTAGATTTGTACTAAATTATGCCTTCAGCCATGTATTTTCCTATTGCTGAATGAGATATTTACAAATGTCATTACTCAGATACTCAAAGAGTAGATAGACAACAAAAAATAGAAAAGATATTTGATATTTTATTTCCATTAAACAATAGTCGCACCTTATATAAGTACTACAGGCTATTGCTATCGCTTTCGAAGAGAAACTTATGAAATCAGTGATCCCCATTCTAAAACCAAACTGAGCAGTTGCCAGAAAAGCTTCTCATAAACTTTTTCCAAATGTTAAGCATAACAAGCAGTACAGCACAAACTGCAGAAGTTGGGGGTGCACAAGATTTTACCTCTGACAAGTTTGTAACTACACATAAAGAAGTGAAACAAATCTCCCCTCCCTCCCTTCCCCCTCCCTCCCTTCCCCCAAAAGTAGATGCTTACAAAATAAAAAAATCAAACACCACAAAACAAATTACTAACTTCAGTCTGATTTGAGGAACACATGTCACTATCTCTAAAGCATTTTTGGTATAACAAAATTATTTTCTATTGCTTGAAATATTGGTTTGGTAATTTTATTCAAATAAACTTTCATGAAGACAAGAAGTTGGCAGCCTCATTTTGTGTTTGGTTTGATCTGTCGGGGTCATCTTAACTCCATCTACTCAAAAAGTTCTTGGAGTAAAAGCTGAAGTTCAACATGAAATGACTTAAAGACCTCAGACAAAAAGTTGTGAACATCATCAGGAGACTGGACTATAGAATCAAATCAAAGATTTTTACGGACATTTTACTGGAAGCGTTACATGTATTTATTGCCTATGATCAGGAAACAGTTCATACTTAGAGATGATGGCATCTAATAAGTCACGACAGATTTTGAGAAGGAGAGGGGTTAACAATCTAGATGGACTGCAGATTTCAGAATGCATGCAAGGTAAAGTTAGATTTAGATTTTAAAGATAATTTATATAAGGCTTGGTTGCGTGTGTTTGGAATATACATTTGATCCTCCTTAAAGATGTACTTCCCATGCTATTTAAACTTTGACGCCGAAAAATAGATTTGGTTTTTTTTCAACTTTTATTTTCCTAGCATGTAAAAAGCTATTCACTTGTATGCAAAATTGAGCAAAACAAAATCCACCAACGTTTACTTATTGAACTGTTTCACAAAAATCAAATTATTTGCAGCTGGCCTTGTTATTCGGCCCTCGAAAGGATGGTTTTATACTGGTGGGCAAAATGAAAGCCCTTTTTTAGGTGCAGGCACAAAACAAAACATACAAATTGAAAATTTGTTAGGAGAAAACATATATTTTTAAGAGCATGGGGCACGCCTCTTTAGAAGTGTAAATGGAGAAGAAAAAAAAGCTACAAAGTTGCAAAAACAGACTTGCAGTAATTTGGGGGGGAAAGCGTTCAATCACATTTAAAAACAAATTGATCAACAGAATGCAAGCTCAACCTAACCATGTATTGATGACAAACTTCAAAGGAACTAATGTGCACATTTGAAGATCTCAAGTATCTTTGGTACAAATATTTCATGTTTAAAATCATGACTTAGGTGTACAGATCGGAGGAGGCATTTTATGATGTATGTGTAAATGAACTTGCAGCTTGAAGCCTAGGTCAATGTAAATCCTTCTGAATCTGTCCAAATCAAAATCTGTTAGAAGGCAGCCATTTAAAATGTGTTTAAACACCTAATGGATAATGTGTGCAAGTAACCCCAAAACGGTTACGAATGGCAAGTTGGGGGAGACCACTTTGATGGACAGTCGAGCACACTGCCAATGGCCCCTGACATGCTAAAACACTACACTCATTTGTGAAGTTACAGAACACAATTGGTTGTGCAAACTTTGTGCCTGTAAGTGTAAACCAGTGTTTGCGAAGGATATATCAGGTTTTGGAAAGTGCTCACAGAGTGCCATCTAAATTGTACCATTCATGGAGAATCACAATGTGACCAATTACCTAGGATCTTTGTACAGGAATACAGTTCTGTTCACAAGAAATCGTTTCCAATCTGGAGATTCAAGTGAAAAGTTTTTTTTATTTTATATTTCTGTTCTATAAAGGTGCTGCTCAGGCTGCACTCTATCCAGGCACTCATCAGGAACCGTCACCTGTGTTTCCACCAAACTCGCCTGTCAAAGCTGTTAATAGTCCCATCTTTCTGGGTTCTTCTGAAGGAAATACTTTCAATTACTACAATCTTGTGTTTCCCAACAAAGGTAAATATGTCTACATTTTGCTTGCGACTGAAAACCCAGGTCAATAGGATGAAATAAAATGTTTTGTTTGAAATAAAATGAGGGGGGGGGGGGGAATAGTTTTTCAAACTGCTCAAAAAAATGTTGTTCTGTTTCTGGAAAATCTGTTAGGACAAACTAAGATACACCAAGAAAGCAATTTTCAGTTCATTTGATACCAAAAAGGTCATATTTTGTTCGATTTTTTTAGGCTGGTATTGCCATGCTGGATCCCCACATTCACAATTATTCTTCAAAGCATTCTCCAAGAAAATGTTTGAGTCAAATTAACTTCTGACTCTTTCTAATATGGCTCCTATACCCCAACGGCCAACTCCACTAACCCCCCCCCCCCCCACCAATGTTCACACAGGTTTCATTCTACATTTCAACAGGATACAGAAAAAAGTACCGAGTGCCCACCCATGAAATTTAAATTCACACAGTTCACTGGTTATAAAAAGAGGCCCCAAAGGAACCCTTTTTGTGCTCCACTTACATTTCTCACTACAAAAAAGAGCTGAAACACGTAATGCGTTCTTCAGTGAATAGGGAAAAACAGCCTGTGTGGTGAGTGGGTGGATATTGTGAACAGGAAAGGTGAACAAGTTCAAATTTCCCATATAGTCAATGTGCTGTGCCAACTCCACATATCAGTTAAACACATGTACACCCAATTTATTTCCTTATTTTTCAGTAAATTCTCACTGCCTTTGCACTTTGGTTAAAATCGTTTCCTCTTGTTACTAAGCATGTCCTTTCATGTCATGTCTTGTTTATTTCACTATGTAGGGGAAAAAATATGACGATGAAACTGTCACCAAATATCACTACTAGTCAGTTGGCTTATGGTAACAAAATTTCTCCCATGCAATTTTGGATGCAATTTTTGATACATTCTTTAAACATTTCAGGGATTATTAATGAAACACTACAAAAACCCAAATCTACTTGTTGCCTTTTTTTCCTACACCAGAAAAGTGTTTTTCCAGGTATTGTTTTTGAGCCGAAATGAAGAATGTACAATTGAATACCCATTACCCTGACATTTTGTGGGCGGGGCGTCCATTTGGAAAAGTGGGCGAAATAAACCCAAAAGGAGAGTCAGTTATCGACACTTTTGCAGCAGATGAAAATTTGAATTTAGAATTACATGTTGAAACAAAGGTTTGGACAACATTTTTCTTCAGTGGATGGGGACACTTTTCATAATTTGGGGATGGGGCAAAGTGAAATTACAAGATACATGTACTACGACATTAATCCAAACTCATGTCAATTTGTTTACTGAATATGGCCTTGGCAGTCTAAGCAGTAAATTGTAAGGCAACATTTCAAATTGTATTTTGCTTTTATGCAAGAGGAAATACTTTTTTTTTATTAAAGGGAAAATACAACATTTGCAAACATCAAAAAATAAAACTACCAAATCATTTTGAAATACCTTGCTGGACTGTTAGTGAATGACAGTGCAAAGCATCCTGTAAAATCATGGCACCTGGTATACTGTCATTTTCAAGAAAAGTGGTATTTTTGTATCAATTTCCAACGCTGATCGGCCGATCAGTGTTGGAAAAAACTGGCTTTTTTTTCAAATACTGGCCCCAATTGACCATCGCACTTGTTTGCAATCGATTACACACCTATGAACGGGTACAAGCCAGCGTACTGGTTCCCTGACCTTACAATTCCCCAATGTATGTAAACTGCTCTGTTTCTTCTTAAATGGAGTCAGGGAACCAGGCTACAGGAAAATGATTGTTTTTCTTGGTTTTTATAGCATTTTTTAACCCAAAACCTCAAAAAAGTCAGTGTAACTATATTTGCTATATATTTCCAACTTCCCAATTCCATCCAAGCAAATGATGTATAATTCCCTTTAAGAAAGGGAATAAGCAAATTCTGCACATAAATGGAAAACTTTAGGGTGTGTTAAAAAATAAAATATAGGAGGCACAAAAAAAGAGTGAAATTGATGTAACCATCAAATCTGAATGTCAATTTCAGTTGTTAAATGAACAGAAAGCAATTTGAGATAAATTTACAGATGTATAATAATACAAACTTTTATTTTGCCGATTTCAGAACCCCCCCAAAACCCCCCCCCCCCGACATGTTTATGTGAATTTTGTGAAATCACTCTTTTCCTACCACATTTGGAAATTTAGTTTAACGCCTAAAGAACAATTACATGCCAGCTAAAATTTCATAGAAACAATACTCGGCTTCAAAGGTTTGTTTATTTAATGTCTTAATTATCAAGACTTGCGTTAGATGTTTTTTGCTCACATGCAAGACGCATGTGACACACCCCAAAGGGGAACAAAAAGTTTATGATTTGTCAAGTAAATATTCTATCCACCCCTGTTCATTATACTGGATGGGGAAAAACACCAAGATTGCATGTTACAGCTTGATTTTCTGTTAACATCATTTGTTCCCTAATTTTATAAAATGTGGCCCGACCCCAAAAGAGGCAAAATTCTGGAATTTTTTTATTCTCATGATGTAACACTTGGGTGGACTTTCCAAATGCCAAAAAGAAAAGTGAAATTATCTGAATCATGTTTTACACGCTAAGCCCCCCTCTTTTTAATGTCATGGCCCCGCCCATAAAAGGTTCAGAAAAAAATGGCATCAAGTGGTTTTGAACTTGTTTAAAAATGTACCCAAAAATGGGCCCCACAAATCACTGACTAATGTATTGGAAATATAATTTCATATGTATTAACATACATTTATTTTCTTTCTCCCTTTCTCTTTTTTCAAAAAGATATTCCGGACCAACTCCAACTAGGAGACACTGCAGGGGGTGAGTTGGCTCAGCTTCCCCACAGTGAGGCTGGATGGGAAAAGCTCAAGGCAAAGGCAAAGGGATGGGATGGAAAGAGAGAAATAACGACCTTTGGGACACAAGAGAGAGAATTTGGACTGGTGGATGACGTTACAGCTTTTTCCACCAATGAAATTGTTGTACTGGACAGGGTGCATAAACAGTTGATTACTATCTTACAGAGCAGCAAGCACACAATCATGTCGCAAGAGCTGCAACTTGGTCTTACTAACCCGTCTCACGTGTCCGTGACTAACGAGGACCATCTTGTCGTTCTAGATTGTTTTGAAGTCAAGATCTTCAATAGGGGCTATCAGCGCTGCCTCGAGCAGTTCAAGCCAGGACGAGATTTGCAGAGCATTCCATCATGCTTTGCGGTGTATGGCAATCTGATAGCCGTGGGTTACATGGACCAGGAAAAGATATCCCTACACAACCTAAATGGAAGCCTGATCAAAGAGCTGTCGGCTCCAATGATGGGTGAACACCTGTCAATCCACAAGCAACAGTTTGTCTACATCACCAGTGACAAGAAAAAGCTTCAAGCAGTCGACATAAAGGGCAATGTGATCTTTCAGTCAGATATCCAGGGTAACTTTTCTGACAGCCAAGCTCACGGTTTGTGTCACGACTGTGAGGGCAGTATTTATGTTGCTGTGCATGCTGGTCGGCTAGAGGAAGGTGAAATACAGCATTTCAGTCCAGACGGCACCTACACTAGATGTGTGCATCGAGTGCGTGGCTACCCAGCTGGTATCGCATTCACACCAACAGGCGATCTTGCGATAGCTTCCGAAAGAATCATCAAAATCTACCCCAGTGGGCCGGCTATTTATCGGCAGAATGCCTTACGCAAATAAATTCTACTAACTAAACAATGGAGATGAAGTCTACTAAACATCCTCGCAGGATTCAGAATGTACAACAGAGCTCAAAAGACAACTTTACAAGAGCGAAACATAATTAATGTAGAATGCATAAATAAATACCTGCTGAATCAAGACATCTAGGAAGGGTAGAATCATGCCCTGGCCT
This sequence comes from Patiria pectinifera, assembly GCA_029964075.1. Taxonomy (NCBI): domain Eukaryota; kingdom Metazoa; phylum Echinodermata; class Asteroidea; order Valvatida; family Asterinidae; genus Patiria; species Patiria pectinifera. The sequence goes on along the minus strand of CM057147.1, from coordinate 21,906,742 downwards.
AGGAAGATCTTATCCAATGTTGTGGCTATCTCTTGTAAATACATGTAAATTGACATTGAGCACAGTATTCTTGATCTTTTGTACATTGTTTTCAAACTTACTTGATTGTCGGAGCTCCTGTTGAATCAAGACATCCAGGAAGGGTAGAATCATGCCCTGGCCTAGGAAGATCTTATCCAATGTTGTGGCTATCTCCAATCGGTCAAGGGTCATGACCTCTTCGAGCATGCTCAGTGGAGTGGAGCGGCACTGTTATACACAAGAGTAAAATTGAGCCTGGTTCAGACATGGCAGAAATTCACATCTGTGACATCATGTCTTTCTCCAAAGTCTAGTGTTGTGCATTTTTCATGAAGTCAAATTGGCTTTGCATTGAATTTGTCTGAAATACAATAAAGCCTTTTCTAAATCATTATTATCTGATTTCACGTTGCCCTTACGAGGCCTGTAGCATAATTTCTCTGTTGCCTGCAATGAAGGGTCTTTGACTTTCCTATTAAAGGGCCCACGAAATGTAATTTTGTTTAATGCAATCCTTGAAAATGCACCTTTGCTTCCACCTTATTTTCAATTATCATTTTGCCATTTTCAAGGATATTTTGGTGTGTTTTGATTTTTAAATGTAAATTTCCATATTCATGAGCAAAAGTGTGATGTCATTTCATTGTTACGGCTATTTCAGTATCAAAAGTTGACAGTATTTGGAATATTTTGCTGTCGTACATTTTCCTTTTTTTGGTGATTCGTTGTGTAATTACATGGCAGTTAGCCAATGAACAAACTTTTCTGACAAATGTTTTCCATGAGCAAATTTTAAGGTTCGCAATTTGAACAGAAAACCCTTAAATTGAATAGTGTCTTCCTGAAATGACATCACAACAACAGCGTCCTCAGTTATCCAGAAAAGCATGAAAATTTGTTTAAATGTTTAAAGAAGTGCACTTTTCAATAAAATCAACGAAAAGGGATGTGAAATACATGTACTTTTCATTCATTTAAGAGGAACTGAACAGGGATGTGATTGGTCTGTGACAAAAAATATCCTGAAAATTGTATGCATGAAGTGCAAACTCCGGCGAGCGTGAAGTGTGAAGCCATTACGGGGTGGGCCGGGTCCAGGTTCTGCTTAAGGGCCCCGGGAAATTTTGGATTCTAGATGCTCTGTGGTGCAATCTGAGGCGATTACTGGGCACTAGCAACTGTCCATTGGAAAGTTGCTAAAAATGTGTTCATCGGAAAAATTAATCTCATGGACCCTTTAAAAGCATGTTTTAGAAGCATGCTATCTCACAGATTATTTCAGCTGCCGAGGGTGAGTTTGCAAAGGGATTACTGTAGTGCGTAGATTCTACCAACTATTTTTACAGACTGTGGGTCCCATGTACAGTGTTTATCGGGACAACCATTGTTCATAACACGTGAGTGCATGTCAGTATTTGCTTAGCACTGAAAGCAGAAGCTCTCTGGCTACAATGCAGGGCGCATTCCATTAGCTTTCCTGGGCCCAGTTTACAGCCTTGGCCACTCAAGTGGCATTTATCAAAACAGGGTTTGCCCTGCGTGAGCTACAAGGATGGCCTCGTAGCTCACACTGGGCAACCACGACAAACCCTGTTTTTTTTTCAGTTGAGTTGTGACAGCATTGCATCAGAAGACATGCGCTTGCTGCATTACAATGATTTAAGATTTTAGGTTTGCATGGTGGACAAGGGCGGATCCAGACCACAATTTTTTTGGGGGGGTGGGGCCACAAAAAAAATGGTGCCCAAAAAGTGTGTCGACAAAAATTACGGCGTGGGGTTCGGGGCCCGCTTAAGGGCCCCAAATTTTTGGGGAGGGGGATTCTAGATGCTCTGTGGTGCGATCTGAGTCAATTTCTGACCACTTTAACCAATGTTTTTTAAGGAAACGATGGTAGTGTACCCATTGCCTGCCTTTATTGCGAAGTCACTAAAAAAAAAAAATAATGGATTCGTTTTTTAGGGGGGGGCCATGGCCCTCTTTGGCCCCCCCCCCGATCCGCACTTGATGGTGGAGTATCGTATCGTTTCGGTTTGCGGTAACACCATGTGGTAATGACTACTGCTCAGTAGATATTTAGTTTTATATAACTGACATACAGACCCTTGTCATTTGATTGGTGGAACTCACATCACGTGACATTCGTTATTGCTCTCATTCACGCTTGGGCTCAAAAAGTCCTATTCGCCCATGGGAATGGGAAATACTATAGAACATTTAGGATCGTTCTTGTTCCAAGACGCGGTATTTGTGTGCAAATGCATGCTGGTGTGCGCGTTCAGCATTGCGCGTAGCGCGTATTGTTCCAAAGAGCCAGCGCTACAGAGTTGGGTTCAAATATTTTCCTGAAGGGGTGGATTGAAAGAGAGAAATACATTTCCCATCAATTTTGTAGTTAAACAAAAGTTCAAATATATCAAATAACAAGGATTTATATGTCAGTTATTTTTTAACAAATATTGAGTGGCTTTAAATTGTGAAATTGGAGGAATATTATCGCTCGGTAAAATCTGGACTTTTCCAGTTCACTGGCCGCCTCATGAAATGGACAAGTCCAGATTTTACCTTGCAATAATATTCCTCCCATTCCACTCTGAGCCACTCAATATTTGTATAATATCTACTGAGTAGTTATTACCACATGGCGTTACCGCAAACTAAAACGATGAAGATGACTGTTCCACATTGATCACCCTCTTACCTCGGTGTCCTGTACAGATTCAACAAGCAGGTCCACTAAGGGCTGATAATACTGAGACGGTAAGATTCTCTCCTCGCTGTAACGAGCTCGTATGCGTATAGACCCCAGATTCTTGCTGTAAGTCAAAGACAAAAAAATTGTAATTGTAATAAAGTCCCTTCAGATTGATGTCTGTCCCACGAGATCAATATGTTCATGTTTGTTTTATTTTGTTTTGGTTTTCGTAAGCAAGGGAGGGTGGGTTGCTGGGATGGAGGATTGGAAAGATGAGGCTTAAGCACAGGATCTATACACTAACCCAGTACAATTAGAATTTTCAACTGACTACTAAGATGGTACCAACTAAATCTCAAGAAAGTTGTAAGCCAGCTATTAATGCTCCTTATACAATCTTGGCAAGATGTGTGCATATAGCTCAAGTTGAAGAATGTATTAAATGACATGCACTGCAAGCTTCGCTCTTCAACAGTAATAATTCCACAACAACTTTCAATCCGTGAATTGTCATTTGTACAGGACCATCATTTCCCAGAAATAAGAGGAAATGGAGCCCAATATGAACATGAACAATTTCTCCTCCTTACAGACTTTTCTCAAAGGTCATGCACTGAACCCCAACTCGTTTACATGCAAAACGATACAGGCCTTTGAGACACCCGTCTTTTAGTAGAGAAGACGGCCGAGCCTCGAAGGCCTGTATCATTTCCCAGAAATACAAGAAATTTCTCCTCCATACAGACATTTCTCAAAGGTCGTGCACTGTACCCCGACTCGTTTTCATCTAAAAGATAAAGACCTTCGAGACACCCGTCTATTAGCAGAGAAGAGCCCGATATGAACATGACAAATTTCTCCTCCTTACAGACATTTCTCAAAGGTCGTGGACTGTACCCCGACTCGTTCACATCTAAAAGATAAAGGCCTTCAAGACACCCGTCTATTAGTAGAGAAGACGGCCGAGCCTCAAAGGCCTGTATCATTTCCCAGAAATAAGAGAAATTGGAGCCCGATACGAACATGACAAATTTCTCCTCCTTACAGACATTTCTCAATGGTTGTGCACTGTACCCCGACTCGTTTTCATCTAAAAGATAAAGGCTTTCCAGACACCCGTCTATTAGAGAAGAGCCCGATACAAGCATGACAAATTTCTCCTCCTTACAGACATTTCTCAACAGTCCTGCACTGCATCCCGACTCGTTCACATCTAAAAGATAAAGGCCTTCAAGACACCCGACTCTTAGTAGAGCATACGGTGAGCCTCGAAGGCCCGTATTGTTTTGTACACGAGTACGGGTACAGTGCTCGACTGTTTAGAAATGTCTGTACAGAGGAGATATTTTCATGTTCAGATCGGGCTCCAGTTCCTCTTATTTCTGGGAAATGATGGTCCTGTGCGAATGACAATTCACGGATTGGCATTATGTAAGTAGTTCCTATACCAAATAAATGCACTTTCAGCTCAGAAAACGCCTCTGATGGAAAACAGCAAATAAAAAGTCTTACCGTTGATGGCGGTTGCAAAATGAAGGGGGGGGGGCTGGACACCTTCTGGCTAATTGAGCCCACTTGTTCCCACAGGTGTCATATTTCACAAACGTACGTGACTTCCAAGAATCATAAAAAATCTCACAATCTCCAAGTGTTTGAGACACACGTCAAATTAAAGCTTGTCATCTTTTTACATTTTCTGTTCAATTTTTGGAGGTTAACCATGATTTTGGTAGAAAATTCCATCCAGAGATGATCACCCCTAAAAGTAGTCCTGAAGCCCATCGCCATTTTTAAAAACGATGGCTACGCCCCATTGCAAGAAGCAATTTTAGGGCCTAAAGTTATCCAAATTTCACAAAAATACGAGCTCACAGTCCTCTTCACAGCTTCCACCCCTCTTTTTGACAAACAGTCATGTCCCACAAAATTCACTAATACCAGAGGATTTCAGGGCAAGCAAATCATGATTAGTAGGCAAATCGTAGGCAATTTCGGGCCTATTAACTGGCCTGCACCCTTGAGGCGATGTTTAAAGCAGACAATCTTGGACACTAATGGACAACAGGTGGCGCTCTTTGCCAACAAAAGGGATTCATGGGCGATGAAGTCCCTCCAACATCTACCTTCTAGTGACGCTCATGGTGGTTCATTTGATGACTATTAAAGGTAGGTGACAACTGAGAACAATTATTTGGATTGGGAGGGGGGGGGGGGTTACCCCCTTCCAAGACATGCCTGGTTCACACCATCCCAAAATCAGGCCCAGGTTTGAGAGGAGAAATCAGCCAAATCTAATCACTCATAAGTATTTTCTTTTTAATTGAGAAACGTACCTCGCCTCCAAGTCTCTCTCTTTCTCCGGCCTAGGGTCCAGTCTCAGCCACCGTCGCACCGTCCTCCCCACGGGAAGTTCCGACACCGTCAACGAAGCGCGTCCCATGAAGTCGTCATCCCCCACCCGGTCCCAATCCCACACTGTGATGTCAACAACAGCGCCCTCTAGTGACTCGGGTAGTGTCAGGGTAAACGTCTCGTGCCATCTGGGGAAACGTGTCTTTTTGATGGTCTAAATTTTTCAGGAAGGAGAAAAAAAGAGCTTTTGAAATCATATGATTTGTCATATTAACCCTTTCCTTACCATGCATGGGCGACTTTTGTTGACAAGAAACTACCCTGTAGGCCTGCTGTTTACCATAGGCGACTTCAGTTGACGAGGAAACCATTCTCCGAACACCCACAACACATCTATATTCAATGCTCTTCAAGAAGCTGGTATATTAGTATGTTTTTCCGCCCATACACCAACCATTTATCGGCTGAAAGAGTCTTTTCGGACTGTTTAAATTGTGTAAGTTAAGGAGAATACACAAGAAAGTATGGATTCCTAATTTAAGAATTCACGAGGCGCGAAGCGCCGAGTGAATTTCGTAAAATAAGAATCCACACTTACAAGTGTATTCTCTAACTTTGTCCAGTGAGTGGAGATGAAAGACTTGCATATCTCCTGTACTCGAGTCGTGGCCAGTTAGGGTAATTAACAAGGGAGATTTTAGAGGCTCTTATACGTAATCAAGCATTGTGGCGCATTTAGCATGTGTATCGCCACGCCCGTACAACCAAGTCATTTTGTGTGTAGGCTCCTTACGTCAACATACGACAATTTTCTTTCTGATTTAAAGTAGTTTTTGCAGTGACGGCGGAGAATCTGAGTGTTAAGATGCATCGGTACTTACGGAAGGAATGTTTTCATGCAGACGGTCCTATTAATGCTCATTAAGGAGAACAATTGTCCGACATGTTCAAAGTATGGATTCGTAATTCCGAATCCACATTCTACTATTCGTCGTTTCGAATCCACACTTTGTGACCAGTGTATCGGATTTGTAGTTCCGAATCCACTCTTTTGAAAATATTGTTACGTCATAGCAATGGTTTAATTTATTCTTAGGGTTACCATTATGAAAACCTGAAAAAAATTGCTTCAGAATTATCCATGCAAAATTTAAAATATGGAGTGCCATTCGGTCAATCAACAAAGTGGTGAGGAAAGGGTTTAAGTTAATACTTAAAAGTAAGGGTTACACTTTAAAGCAGCAGACCGGTGTCACAAAATTCCTTCAATCTAAAGACTACAAAAGAAGAAGCATGAGCTTCCTCACTTACATTGTACCTTCTCCTACTTAACAAAATCCACATTTTCACCACGCAACCGCTAACTTGAAAGAGGCACTGTTCACTTTTCTTCCCCCACTGCTCAATGTGAACATATTTGCATTGTCATCTGCATGCACGCCTCCAAGTGTGTCAACAAGGGAGCCAGAGTTGGTTATTCTGTACCAATGCGTCACGCTGATTAAAGGGCTTGGTGCTATGTTGTTATTAATTTATTCCAAGTCAAATTTTGTATGGTACACAGTCTGAAAGGCCTTTCACACTCTCCAAAATCTCTGTGTTGGACGCGGATCTATCCAATACGGACGTTTTGTGAATCCCTCTCACACTAGCTGGAATCCAACAGCTTCTATACGGGTCCTGCCCTCTACACAGGTAAAATTCAACCCTGGTTCGGAGGCCCATGAGAGCTCTACCCAGGTAGAAAATGCAAAATCTACAGCCTATTTTTATACAATCTGGTTTAGTGTGAACAGTACGCTTTTTTCCTACTCATGTTTGATGGTGATGGATCCGGATATGCTTATTGTGGACCCATGTTGATTCAGCACAGGTTGGCAAGACGATAGTCTGAAAAGGCCTTGTTGTAGAGACGGAATTGTACACTCTGGTGTCGTGGTCTAGTGCCAAGGTGCATGGGTTCGAACCCTGATGGGGAACATGGTGCATGTGTTCTTGGGCAAGACACATTACTACAAATGCCTCTTTCCACCCAGGAGTATAAACGGGTACCTGTGAGGGTAGAGACCAGATTGTGCTGATCCCTGCCAAACAGAAGTGGTTCCATGGCCTGATAAACGGGGGTAATAACTGACCTAGCTTTGGTGGAAAGCGCTATATAAGCAACACACATTATTATTATTATTACTTCAAAACTGACAGTGTACATTTAAGTGATCAATTTTGTCTGGGGATTTTTTCTGTCTTGTTTCATCCTCTTCAGTATAAATGCCAAAAAAAGTGTCAGCTTACAGCTTGCCAAAGCTTTTGTAGAGATTATACATTACCATGCTGTTTGACTGCTGTGCAATGACACTGACATGCAACAGATGGATACATATGGCAAGCTGTGGACTGCTTCCTGATTCAGATCGCAAACGTAATAAATTGCCACTCCTACAAGCAAACCTTCAGAGAACCCCGACTATCTCTACAGGATATCTTACCCTGGTGTCAAATTTCTGCTCCTCAAATGTTAATCTTGCAAACGGATCAGATGACCCCGTCTTGTCTTTGACAGCCAGATCCCTGATGAAAGGACGATAAAAACCATCTGTCTTAAACAAATCTGCACAGCTTAAAATCACTGAGAGGCCGACAGAGCAAAACACGTCGGCGACTGTATTTCTGGCCAATGGGACGCGGTCACGGTTCGTAATATATTGTTCTTTAGTGCAATACTTTTGGGGGGACGGGAACAAGACAAGAAACGTGGTCAGGTGAAATAAATAGCCGAGATGGGCTCTTCAAAGGTTGAACTTTAATTAAAATCTTTTCACTTGTGACTCAATGAATATCCATTTCAAAATCAGTGTTCATTTCGGGTAAGACGAGGAAATGGATGTGTAAAATGATGCTGGGACTGAATTTCAAAAGGAAAAGGTTTCAGTAAGGAAAGATTTGGAGGAATTCATTCTCCTTACTAACCCTTTCCATTTCTTGGGACTGTGATATCGAAGCTAAATTTATGGAGTAACTCAAAACCACGCGGGCGAGTTCATCATATTTCTCATAACCCATTCGACCCTCTCAACAGGATCAAAATGATCATTGACATTTTATTGAAAATGAAATCTCAATGATTTATTAAAAACTGGGGGGGGGGGGAGACCAAAGAGAAATTTCTTTCATTTGTGGATATTTGACGTTACCCTCAAAGCCTCTTGAGTTGAACAACCAACGAAATTACCTTTTTCTCCTCAAGGATTTTTTTTTCATATTTCTGGATACTTGACAACAGCAACATAGAAAACGCCAGGATTTGTAGGTTTCTCAAATATCAAAGGGCCCATGTCATGTTAATTTTAAAACAATACTTGAAAATGCACCTTTGTGTTCCATTACACATATCCTTATTTTCAATTTGCCATTTTTATAAGTATTTTTGTTTTTATGCCAATTTTGCATATTTATTTCATATTCATGAGCAAAAGTATGTCATTTCAGGCAGAAACCTCAATGTTACAGCTATTTCAGTCAGAATTTTAGATATTTTGCTTTCGTAAATTTTATTTCTTTGGTGATTCGTTGTTGTTTTAGAATACATGACAGTTAAAATTTTCTCACAAATATTTTAAAAGAGCAAATATTTGGGTTCACAATTTGAACAGAAAACCTCTAATAATAAGTGAAAGTGTCTGCCTGAAATGACATTAGAGCAACAGCGCCCTCATTTGTCAAGAAAAGCACAGGGAATTTTAAATGTTTTAAAAAGTGCACTCTTCAATAGAATTAGCCAAAATGGAATGCCAAATATACATTGAATCAAGAGGAGTAGAAAGTTGCACAAAATATCTTCCCAAGTACGATTCATGTCATGAGCCCTTTAAAGAGTCCTCTCCCCTCAAAGTCCGAGTGCATTTGTTTTACCTTGCTTCTAGCAGTTCAATCTTGAGGTTCTTGTGACCTCCTTCAGCTTCCAGCAAAGTGGCTTCAATGTGGATTTCCCCCTGCACTTCGGTATCTCGGTCCACCTTGACCAGTTGGAGCCATTTCTCTAAACCTGGTGCAGAAAAGAGAAGGGCAAAGTTGAACTGGTCATGTTTTGAAATTGACATGGACTGACAAGCTTTGTGACCTGCAAATTGTTCATTTCATTTTAAAATGGGAGAAAATAGGTGAAAATAGGTGAATTCTCTTCCGGTGTGTTTTGTGGGGAAAGCAGTAAAAGTTGCCTAGATCATTTTCTTGTATCTACCGGGATTTATGATTTGCATTGTACAATTTGTAGATGAATTCAACGTTTGCATTTTCTTGTTTTTGTTGGTTTTTGTTCATAACTTGAATTGGAAGGGCAAATGGAGGGGGGTTGGCAGAGGGTGGTTGAGCTCTCAATAAGTGCGGGCCTGGAGATGGAAAGAGGCCTTTCAAAAGCAAATGCAATACCTTAAAACTATGCGATATATGTATTCATTTCAGATCCTCATGTCAGATTTTAATCTTCGTGTCAGAATCCTTCAAAAAAATACTAAAGTTGCTCTATTAGCAAAAAAATATTCCCCTCGATTCCCTAGAGGCTAGATGGATCCCAACATCTTATTATACATCTCAGGCTAACTCCTACAATCTAGTTAGGTATGTCTTGCCGAGGGCGAGACTTAATCACCCCGACAAAATCAGTCCAGCGTTTAAATCCACTGATTAGATCAGTGTAAGGAAGGTGCATCCATGCACTTAACTACCGGAGTACGGTAGACATCATCAAAGGATTCGGGGGGGGGGGGTGGCTAGAGGCTGATGGGATTAAATTGAATTTCCTTGAGACGATGGATTTGGGCAGACCACCTGACAAATATTGACTTCTGCGGTGACTGTATGATCGGAATCGAGTTCTAATCCTGCTTGCAAAAAAATGTTATTACTGATAATTTTCTTTTCTCAAACATGAATCTTCCGCAAGCCTGGACTATATTGTCATAATTATAAACTAAATTTTCAAATAATTGTTCACGCATAATCATTGATAAACCATCTGAAGTAGCATGTAGCTAGTATTCTTCACGGTTGTTTCATAGGGTTTTTTTCTGGCATTTGGAATAATTGAGAGTAAGGCCAAAAAAAAAGTCTTCGGTTTCTGGTATGTGCGCGCATCGCCGTAGCCATGCGCTTCGGCAAAATCAAAACGTTTTTTTTCAAAGTAAGATGATGTCTCAAAACCGCCAAACTCACTGGTTTGACTGGAATCCTGCTGCTGCACAATTTTAACCGTAACGTGTTTTCAGATGGGGTTACGATCGAGTATAAACTTTATGTGGCCTCTCTGGGCTCCAATACATTTTGCACTAAATTTAGTCTGGCACCATTTGCAGTCATCTGCCGACATTTGAAGGGAAAAAAAAGTAAAAAGTAAAAAAAAAAAAAAAGGCCGCGTCGCCGCACCACTTTGGGGGCAAGCTCCACTTTTGGGGCAAGCTCCACTAAAGAAGTACAGAGAGCAAAAAACCTAACAGATATTTGCATTAAGCAAGTTATATATGCTATGGCATTGCTAACTTTTTTTGGAGGGGGGTGTTCCAAAGAGGAGGGTAACCCCAAACCTCCTCCCCATTTCTACGCCAATGATTAAGTTCTACAAGAAATACACACCACTCACAAGGATTCGTGTTGAATGAGGTCTGTATGCATATTGAAGTATCAATTACATATAATGTATCCCCAAGGGAGTTATTCAGCACAGTGCATGAAGAGAGGAAAATGTCTGTATAAAAAAAAAGAATTAACACTGCAGAACGAAAGAGTCAACCTTAAATACATTTTGGTCATTCCATAAAGTTGGGGTCCACTTTTTTTCCGGTCCCTATTAGTATTACATAGATCTGACATCTATGATTCAGGCAGGCAACTGGGAAATCACAAAAGAGGAAATTCAAATTTTTCCCAGACTTTGTACAGTGTTTTTCTATTTTCAATGGCACACCTGGGAAGTAAAAAACGAGGAAATCAGCTGATCTGAGGAAAAGTTGCATGCCTGATGATTTTATAATTCTGATGCACTCCTTAATTAATGCAGTCATCCTCCATGAGCGATTATACACTCATCCTAAAAGAAAGTCCCCCTACTTTTTGTCTAACTCAAAAAAATACTGCGCACATCTTGCTCAAATTACGACTAATCAGTACAGAAATTCCTTAACAAGTGTGAACCACAACTTTTTTCATAATTCTCCTCATAAAACCTCATAAAACCCTGCCTTCTTTCTACAAAGTAACCCTGCTGATATTTAACACTGTATTATCTTAGGGAACTATTAAGTGAGTCCCAAAACATTTTGTATGCGTGCAAGGTAAGTGTGAACCACAACTTGCATGTATACAAATGTGCAACTGTTTCCAGTATCATTTGTCATAAATTGCATAATTTCGTACACATTATCACTGTTTTGGGCCAAATAAAGAGTATGGCTGGATTGCCAAGGAATTTCTATACTGATTAGTCATTATTTGAGCAAGAGGTGCTCAGTAGTTTTTGAGTTACACAAAAAAGATTGGAAGGGGGGACTTCTGTTTTTGGTTGAGTGCAATCTATCTACCCTTTTTTTTTAATCGTTTGAAGTCATTCTTAATGATACTTGAATTGCAATTTACACAAAGTAACAGGGACAGGCAAAATGTCACACATTGGCCCTAAATTTATAGACTGACCCATTTAAATTTTACAAATTTATATAAGTTACACAAGCCCACACCCCCGTACAAAAAAACCTGGAATACAGTAGTTACAAAATCACCTCTTGCGGTTTTTTGCAGGATTTCTTTATCCACTGACACCTTGCCGATGATATCATCTTCACTGTGGGAGGAAGAGAAAAAAAAACATCAAAAGGTCACAGGTAAGCTGGCTCGATCTTCCAGGCTTATACTGGGGATTTCAACCCACGTAATGAAGGGAAAAGAAGGAGGAAAAAACAGAATTGTTTTCTTGAGTATTTTTCGCCTGGTTTGACTTCAGGCTGCCGTCCCTGCAGTAATTGCTGGCTGTTTGCATTGAAATAATAGTTTTAGCAGTGGCGCTTTTTGCAGTACACAATGCCACAGGGTACAACAAACGAGTGCCGTTTTGATTAGCTGTTTGGCTGCAGGCTATTATTGAATTTTCCGCAAAACAAATTTTCCATATTGCACAGACGTAGGGTGTGAAAAATGGCTAGTGTGGGCAAAATATTGCAGTTTTGATATTATGATAAACAAGTAAGCTATAACAAACAAGTTAAGAAATTCATAATAGTTCAAGTACATGTATTTACAAATATAAGATTTGAAGGTTTGAATGGTGAAGATGGCAATAAGACGAAGATTTACGATAAGCACCATGTAACAAATCTCTTTTGTGAGTTTGGGAGATTCTGAAAAGAACCACCTGGGGGAAATTCAACGTTTCAGACAGTATAACAGGTAGAGTATACTGCCCAAAACGTTGAGTTTCCCCTGATTCTTTTCAGAATTTCACAAACTCGCAAAAGAGATTTGTCACACGGTGCTACTGTAAATCTTGATAACATTTTAAACAAGATAAAATACTCTAATTAAAAAACAAACAAACAAAATGTGACCGAGCAATCACAGTGAAAAATAAACAGAGAGATAAAAATCTGAATATAAGTACTATCCATTTTAGACAACTTGAAGGATTTTTTTTTAAGGAAGCTTTTTTTTTTATGGAGTCTCGGATGTGCTGGGGGATCCGATTTCATTCTTTGGGACCTGCGAATGAAGATGCTTTGTCACTTGCATCCTTTGTGCTTATTGTCACATGCAAATGGGATGTATCAGATGAAGACCTATCAAGTTGTGAACAAACTTCAGAAATAGTCCCGTGAAATTTAATGACCCCAAAACGAAGCTGAGTAGAAGTTAATGAGTAGGCCTGATCAATTTGTACAGATTTCAGTATAAGTTGTAAATGCTGTGACATGATGTTGTAAATTAATTGTCAACAAAGGGACAGAAAGTAACCAAAACAAAGAATTGATGATTAAATCACATCTGGGCATTTGATTAACAAAGATAAATAACTGAAACGGATTCGAACTTCTAACCTTCGAAACATTGTACCTCTGCTTTTAACTTCACTAAATATCCTTAGCTTTCAGTCTCCCAATTTGCATATAAATGTGTTTACTTTTGTGATGGAAGCCAGAAACACGACACCCCATCCATATCCACTTAAGGCCATGGATCACACGCAAACTCAAGATTCTAGCACCAGTGAACATTAAGGCCAAAAAAAAAAAATCTCCGGTTTCTGGTATGCGCGCCAGTCGCCATAGCCATGCGCGTCGGCAAAATGAAAAAGGTTTTTTTTTCAATAAAATATGTCTCAAAACCGCCAAACTCACTGGTTTGACTGGAATTCTGCTGCTGCACAATTCTAACGTGTTTTTAGATGGGGTTATGATCGAGAATAAGCTTTATGTGGCCTCTCCGGACTCCCATATATTTGCACTAAGTTTAGTCGGGCACCATTTGCAGTCATCAGCCGACATTTGAAGCAAAAAAGACAGGTAAAAAAAAAAAAAAGCCGCGTCGCCGCACCACTTTTTGGGCAAGCTCCATACCAGAAACCGGAGCCTTTTTTTTTTGGCCTAAAGGAAACTTCTGTGGATTATCTGTGACCTTCACCTTTGAAATATGACTCATTTGAATATGTACAATATGAAACACTAGATTTGGGCAATTCCGGGATAAGCGTACGTTTATGCAAACCATGGGAGTGGCGCAGGCTAATTAGTCACTCACATACACATTTTTTTTTTTATTTCCAATAATGGAACCACTGTGAGAATGGATACATTGCTCATGGAGATTCAATTCCAATCAGTTTTTAGTCGAACCGAGATGACAATTCTCCGGTAAAGTAAAGTATGGGGCAGGGGCGACAACCCGGGGTTACACGTATATCTCCCGACATATGGGCTATTGGACCGGTTCCCCCACCCCCAACCTTTTTTGGTGAAAAGAAACAAGAAAAGGCGGATTTTGAGGTGTTTTTTGGAACTACCAACAACCAAAATGTTGAATAGTACTGAAAAAGGGAGGGCCATTTTGATGTAAGGTTAATTGGTGTAAGTAAACATAGCATGTACATCTGTATCATGAACAGCGCCCCTAGTATCATGTGGTGTCCAGAAAGCCCCCTCCCGGCACAGATTTACGCCACTGGTATGGGCACGGAGGAATAAGATCACATGGGGTATAATTGATAATTTTTAAAAAAAAGGTAAAAAAACCCATTGCAACGGCTGCATGAACGCCCGTCCAAACTGTCAAGCCGCCTCCTTGAAGAGGATAAGATGAATCCCTAAGGCCTATCTCTCTCGTTCGTCCTCGTCTCTACACTTGTCAAGGCAAACTGCCACCAGCCCGTACAAAAAAACGGAAGGATTTAGTACATTAGCCAGACATGCCCACGCATCAGAGGAGGCCGATAGCTCGCTGTCAGCGTGAAGTGTGACAGAGAAGCCTAGGCCAAACAAAAAAATTCTGCTTCCGATTACATGGCATTTGAAAATAGGGTAGGTAGGTAGGTAGGGAATTTTTTTATTTTTTTGGGGGGGCCAATTTTTGTGTGCACGATCATATGGAGGCGACTGCGTGTAGTCAAGGGTAAAAGGTAGAAATTGATGGTTTTCTGGGTTTTTTCCTCCTTTTCTCATAAAAAATTAGGGCAGAATAGGGTAGGTAGGGAAACCAGAAGCAGAACTATTTTATTTTATTTTATTTTTTGTTTGGCTTTACTGATCTGAAAAATTACTCATGAACACATCCCATCTTCCACTGGATGTTGGATGGCAGAAACACCCACTAAAATTGCCCACAGATCAAACACTAGACCAATTACTGTCACTAAAAAGGTCTAATTTATTTGGGAGGGGGGGGTGCCCTCTAAGATGGCGGCTACACATAAGGTCTAGATGGAGTAACAGACAGGGTTGTTTGGGACAGTACAAGAATTAATGGGTTAGACTCAATCTTTTCGAAAAGGAAAACAAGTACACTGTACATAGTACCGTATGTAATATGTACATGTATGCCTTTGTGTACCAAAGTGACTTTGTACTATTGTACACCTCACTTAGAGATTTTGGGAGCCTCTAAAAGATGGGAAAAGTACTCCTCACTGTAGACTTGTGTCAGATTCCTTATTAAAACAACATATTTACGAAATAAGCATTTGTTCATATTAAGCCTGTATAGGCCCAAAAAAAAAGTCTCCGGTTTCTGGTATGCGCGCGCGTCGCCGTAGCCATGCGCGTCGGCAAAATGAAAACGTTTTTTTTTTCAATGAAAGATGATGTCTCAAAACCGCCAAACTCACTGGTTTGACTGGAATCCTGCTGCTGCACAATTTTAACGTGTTTTTAGATTGGGTTATAGTCGAGAATAAGCTTTATGTGGCCTCTCTGGACTCCCATATATTTGCACTAAGTTTAGTCGGGCACCATTTGCAGTCATCAGCGGACATTTGAAGCAAAAAAAAAAAAAAAAAACAGGTAAAAAAAAAAAAAAAGCCGCGTCGCCGCACCACTTTTGGGGCAAGCTCCATACCAGAAACCGGAGACTTTTTTTTTTGGCCATAGACATTAACTATAATATTTTATTCTGTAAAAGCAACTTTCTGTTCCCAGTACTTCCTCTATCCTACCTGACCGTATCTTCATCAAAGACGTAAACAGAGAGATTTTGGAAGCCTCCGGGAAGATGGAAAAAGTACTCCTCGCCCCAGAACGGTGTCAGAGTCTTCCAGACAGTGGCAGTCCTAAATAGACAGGGACAGAAGGAGCAAAAAGAGATAAGTAATGGCAAAACCTGGGCCCGAGGATAAATGAGAGACAAAGGTTGTGGAGATGTCGGTTGATCGATCGCCACTAGTGACCCTATCTTTGCAATCATCAAGAACACATCAACTGTGTGTACACATGGTGCTCACAGCTCGATAAGGTTTTGGTAAGTACAGGCAAGATGTCCTCATGCGGTCAGGCAAAGCCTGGGCCCAATTCCCATGGATGCGCTTACCATTAGCAAAAAATCCCTGCTTACTGTAGCAAACAAATTCTGTACTATCGGCAGAAATGTATTTCACAGGTTAGCTAGGAATTATGGCTTAGGGATATGCATACATTCTTTAACTAAAGGATTCTGGGCTTACAGGGTTAAGCAGAGAAATGTTCTGCTAGCGCGGTTAGCACATATTGGTGATTGTGAGCATGGAATTCTGAGGTTAGCAGAGTTATGATGACTCTGCTTACCGTTAACCAAAAATCCCTGCTTAAATGAAGCAGAAAATTATGTGCTTACTACTGTAAGCATATTTCACGGGTTAGCTAGGAATTTTGGCTTCTGCGCATGCGTACATACCAACTATTCTAGTGCTTACAGGGTTAGCACAATTTTTTTTCAGCTAGCGCTGTTAGCACAAAATGGTGATCATAAGCACAAAATTACGTGGTTAGCAGAGCCATGAAATTGTTTATTTTGGTTCAATAAAAAAAATCCTTTTTTTTTTAGGATTGTAGACATCCAATTTTGAAAAAGTAGCTTTTCTTGTAAAAAAAAAAAGAAAATTCATTTTGGAAAAATGATGGAAAAATTGACAAATTCAAACGGAGAGCACAGGGAGCAATTTTGAAGAAGTTCCAATAAAAACTGAAGGTTATTATATATATACAACATGTACTTTTATAATCAAGTCCAAAGAGTGTCCATTGGAAGAGTTCCATAATTACATGTGCATGTAGATCAGCTTTAATCCTCCCTATAATATTGGACACATCTTAAACCAGGACTGGGCACTTAACATTCTCTGCCTCAAACCTGCAAATCTTATGTACATATACAATGTAGCAGTGTATCTGCATCTACATACATTTTTACAAGAAAAAAAATCTGGTGTACTTGGATGTACTGTCCATGGGGAATACAAATACTGTCAGTACGGTAGCATCCCACTTGAAACTGTCCATGCTTGAAAGCTCTACTGCATAGTTGGCTTGTAACATATCATGATGAGTATGTTATCAAATACTGCAACAGATGTCATCGTGGTATGTGTTACTGTAAGGTACCGCATTTCCATAAAAAAAAAACATGTCTACTTTTTTGTATTAGATCCCATGAGGAATATAATCTATTGCTTACTGGAAATAGTATCGCTACATATTGTCTGGTGAGCCAAATTGGAACTGCAACTGCATACAAGCTCGCACAATGCTTTTTAGTCAGTGGCAAGCGGGAAACAATAACACAAATTCAACGAGGTACCCAACAAAATTGTTGACAAAACTTCTACGTATTGAGCAAGCAACAAAGTACACAATCTTTTGGATTGCAACTTGTTTTTTGGGTTTCTTTTTATGTTTGAGGATGTAAGATAATGTTTAGCCGTGCACTATTTGAAGATTTTTGAAGAAACCACACATTTTCCTCCTTCTGTAATCATTAGCCTAAGTCTGAGGCTATGGTAGTCCACAAATTGTATCATTCATCTGTTGTACTCATGTTAGGACTAAATCGATAATCCCTTTTTTTTTAATTACTTGGACCCTTATCCTTTATCATTATCCATGCTTTAATCACTTTATAAAATTTCAAGAATTGCGCCATCCAAGAGAATTGTTCTAGTGAACATCTTCCACTTGTATTTTCATTCCTCCAAATTGATGCCACAGTACAGTACGTATGCCAGTTTAACTTCTTACCAGTGGCATGTTGGGGGGGGGGGGGCGGGCCATGGTGCCATTGCTCTCCCTCCAAAGAGTTAATAAAAACAGGCATTTCACAGCTTTGTTTGCTTGCTGCAACAAAAAGCGCCACCTATTGTTCCATGGTTTCCAATATTGTCCGCTTTGAACAGCGCCTCCAATAATCAGATGATGTCCAGCCCCTCACCCTCCCCCCACCCAACTCTTTGATTTTGCGACAGCCTGCTGACTGGAAAAAAACTCCTAGTTACCTTCCAGTGTGGAGGAGAGTCTGCTCCCCCCCAACTGCTTCTTTCTTTCAATATCTGCTCTCATTTCTTAACTTAACCCTAACGTCCTAGCCATTACTTTGGGATAAAGAACTGAGTACTACAGAATACTATGAGTGTTGTGCACACTTATATGCTGAAGTATTTCATACTACAATTTACTACTTGTAGTATTCTGTAGCTTTAGGTGAGGTTACAGGAAACTGTACCCTGAGAATAATTAAGAAACTTAATCACCGATAACCTATACCTCCTTTCTGCTGTATGTTATCCTAAATAGAATTTCTCATGAACAGAATGTAAAGCGAACCACCAAATCAATGAACACAAAATCAACATCACTGTTTGGAAAAAGATGTTTTGTTTGAAACAAGGTGTATTTTGCATGTGTAGTTTGCCTGAAAGTTCACTGACATGATCAATATACGTGTAAAACACTACCAAACACCACAGGCGATGCACTTTTTCTGATTGCTGAACCTGGCAAATTACCACATGTAATTTGTCCAAATCAATATAATGTAACTTAATAAACTTCTGACTGCATAATGTAAACAGAACCACATGTTATAGGGTGATCAAACTCTTTGTAACAAAGGATTACAGTGAATTTATGATCCACTCATCCATTTAGTTACCGGTTTGGCTTTGAAATCCCAAAACATTCTCAGTGTTTATTGATCGTTCATTGTTGACTTGACAAATGAGGATGTAGGCAGATGGCCATCCCCATTCACTTGTATGAAGAATATCTGTTGAATTAATGCGTAGATTTCCTCTTTCATACAGTAACAATAATGGACGATGAAAGGAAGTGGTGTTTGTGACAATATTTCTTTGAATCAAGTCAATATAGCTATTTTTGGAATACAAACAGTGAACAGTCATGACAATTTACAGCATAAAAATAGGTCAACAACGTATCATCCAGAAAGATGGGTCCATCTCCTGATGGAAAAGTTGGTTTAAAAATAATTGTTCTGTATACGTATCAAAATACTCATTTACCCCTAAGTGATCAAATTATTTATAAGCAGCAAAGTTTGCAATGAATCTACTCCTGTTGGTTAATTGACTATACAAGTTGTTTCTTCAGAGGCTGAGACAAAAGTGACTGCCCACCAACTTTTCCATTCCGCCTAAACTTTCTACTTCTAGGATGTAAAGAACCAACCCTACTTCTCATTGGCCCACAGCTAATGTGCTGCATGCATGATGGATCGGCTGCCCAGATTTCGGTACCTGCCATTTTTTTAATAAAAACCTTCTGGCTGAGGCGTGCACACACAGAATTTTCTGTATTGCTTGTGATTTTTTATTTGTCTGCTTATAAACCAGGTTTGGCAATATTTTGAAGAGGTTCTGTAGACTCCAGTCACCACTATTTGAAGATGCATTCCCTGTGTTATTTTCGAGTCTCATCTACAAGAATAGATTCCTTTTCTAAATTTCCATTTTTCTCTGGCAATACAAAAGTTATTTTGGAATAAGACATCGACTGAAACAAATCAGCCCATGTTTAGATACTGAGTTATTATTATTGAATTATTACTCAATTTTCTAATAATTGGCTGCCAGACAATAGTTCCGTTCTCACAATCAGTATCGAAAACATACAGACAGGGAGCCAGTCTGCTCACAAAGTGGATCTGTTAGTGCCCAAACAAAAAAAAACTTTTCTTTCAGAGGGTTATAGACGACCAAAAAAGAAAAAACTTGTTTTTCTGTTTTTTCTGAAATCAAAAATTGAATTAGTTGTAGAGCACGGGAACATAACTAACCAAAGAATTAGTCCCTGCAATGGTGCACCCAAAGGGGGGGGGGGGGGGCTTCAAGCCCCCCCCCCCTCCCAAGAGGTTGTCAATTTTTTAAATTTTTTTTTTTGGGGGGGGGTTAATTTGTCATTGTAGTCCCACGATTTGACCGTGGTGATATGTATGTGGCCTATTGTTTGCTTCCTTGTTTTAGTGCTTGTATTTGTTCATCCGGTGTTTATGTCTCTCGTTATACAGTTTTTCCTGGTAATTTAGATGCCATTTTGGCTTGTTGTTGATTTTTGCCTTTTTCTTGTTTCTAATGGCTTGTTGTTCGGTGTTGCATTATACATTTTTGATATACATTTTGTGCTTAGTTTTTATGCATTTTTCTTTTGTGGTTTGGTGTTATGTGTTGCATGGTATCTTTTTGCTATCGTCGGCATTTTTCCCCTGTGTTGCATTGGACGTTTCCTACTTTCAGCACTCTTAAGGTGCATGTGGTATTTATAAATAACTGGTATTTTGAATGCTTTTGATTTGGCTTGTTAAAGTTTTTTAGGTTTTAATTGTTTTTTTCTGGCATATTAACTTGCGTTTTAGTTTCGTTTGCTTCTGTGTTTTAGTACTTGTCACTGTAGCACTTTAAGTAACTTTTTTATTTTTATTTTGGTATTTTTATTGCCTATAGGTTTTATAGTTTTCATTGTGAGGCGCTTTGAGGTATTTTTACAGAAAGCAGACTCATCAACAGAAAATATTTTGTTTGAAATGCTGAAGGGTTTGTCTTTGCAAACGTTAGAATTTCAATGTTGTTCTAGTGTTGGAAATTCATAAACTTGACCTTTAAATATTGCAGAGTATGCATGACAAAAACAGGTTTAGTTCAGTACTGCACTGTTGATATACATTATGTACAATAATTGTACCTGCAAAAACACTGTATACCATGAAGTTTGATCATTGCTATTTACAGTACATTTAATGGCACTGCAAAAAGCATATGGCTCTAAAAACACTACTAGTATTAGGGCTGTGCATTTGCAAGTACTGATTGGGAACTGGATGTATACACAAAATTAAGTCAGCATGGCGGGGGGATCGGAATAGAGGCAAAAGCAATTGGTTGCATTCAAAATCTGCCCATGAAAAAGGGACTAATTTTCAAAAAACTATGTCAGACTCCACAAATGGATCAGGCAACTGTTTAGTTAAAATCCATTAGCACAAGTTTGTATTATTACATTGCATTACATTATACAGCCATGGGAGTACAAAAAGTTGAACCCAAACCTCAAAAAATATATTTCATATTTAATTAGAGAAATATGTAGCACCAAAAATAATAATGACTGGAAAGCCAATTTTATAAACTACTTTTAAGTGAAAAAATTATTTAAATTGCTCAATCCGTTCAAAGTATATCACCATTTATACACAATGACCCTAAAACCTTTTTCGTCCAAAAATGCAATTTCAAGAATCGTCGTCACAGTTGTCTTCAAACATCACCAGCGATAAAACCTCAGTTTAACATTTAAAAATATTCAACAAAGTCCTTTGGAAGGCCCGTATTATGAAAAAAAGTGGATTTTACAAATCATATTGTTTGCCTAAGCAGAGTTGTTAATAAAGATATTGTGTACTACAGTTGTTGAAATAAGTATTCTGTGTCATTTTCTTTGTTGTTCCAAACAGTCAGAACACATAATTTTTTTTAATTTTTTTTGACGAAACAGATTTTAGTGTCATTGCGTTTAAATAGTGATATTGTTTGATCGGATTTTAGTACTTTTTTTCATCTAAAAGTAGTTTCTGAAATTGGTTTTCCAGTCATACTGGTGCTACACATTTTTTTAAATATGAAATACATTTTTGGGGGTTTGGGCTCCACTTTAATCTGGCTTGCAAATTCAGCTACACCATTACGGCAGTCAAATCAATCAAGTAACTGTTTGTAGCAGTTAAGGTACCCATGCTAATGTGATATAACCATGCTTTGATATGTGAACTGTACAGGCTACCAGTTACATTGTACCTTGTTTGTCTGTTGATGGAATTTGACTGGTCAAAGTGTTTACATGAATGTGATCCGACTGTTTTTTTACTGGTCTGTATACAAATGCATGGCATTGGAAGTGGAAGAAATTTTTGATTGTGAATGCATGATCAAGCAACAAGAGAGTTTGTTTGTTTTCTCTCAATGAATCCATAAAACAATACAGTACTGCACGGCAGTTCGGAGCGGTTTAAGGAGTAACAGGCAGGGCAGGGTTTTTTTTTGGGGGGGGGGGGGGGGGGCTGGGAGCGTAATTTTTATTCCTAGGAGGGTTAGGGGCAATGTCATGAATAATTCATGTTTATCCATGAGAACGGACAATGACATCAACAGCATTGTTGTTAGTTACTCAACTAGTTACAATACATTAAAGCATTTTAAAGAACGGTTGTCGTCGAGCTACCACACAGTAGCCTAGTGGATAGCGAGATGAGCTATGGATACAAAGATCCCTGGTTCGAATCCACGTCGTCGCTGCTCATTTTTATTAGCTATTTTTCTTCTTCAAATTTATCACTGAGATAATTTTAAATTAAGGGGAAAATAGAACGAGAACCTAAGTCTTGCAATGATTCAAAGGAAAAACTGCTAGGGAAAAAAATTACGCGGACTGGGACTAGCTAGTTAAAGGTCATGAACTTCACTACTTTGTCATGTGGCTGCAACTTGTTGGCACTTTGATGACTGTCAAAAGGCACATACTCTACAAATCTGGATAAATTGCCAAATGCACCTTGCAAACTAAATTTTGCTTTTAGTGTCTGCGCAATAAGCTAGTTCGGTAACTCAATGAAGTAGTCCATGTCAAAGGTCATTCGGGATAAAATTGCTGACATTATGATACGCGATGTTACGCGGACGCCCATTCTGCTTGTAATTAACAAGCGCGCGTCGTACGCCCGGGTCAGTGCGCGTTCATCCGCCTTTGATGAGCGTTCGATTATCCTGACTGACCCGTGACCTTTTGTGCATGATCATGATGTACAGTTGAAATACCGAGCTGGCTTATTTGGCCACTTTTTGTACAATGCAATCACTCTCTCGTAGTTTTTTTTATTTTTTTTTAGATAAACTAGACACTAATTGGCAAGGTCATTTCAACCTAGTGATTAATAATCACAAGTGACATTTCATTTCCGCCCCATATCACCATGACGTGATGTGGTGAGTAATGGCTTTTCTACTGACAACAACAGCTCGATAACGATTCTAATGGCTGGGTTTTTTTTATGTTTTTATTTTGAATGGGGGTGTTGTTTTATTTTTTTGGCTATGAATCCTTTATGTACAGAATGCTATTTCATGGAAAGTAAATTTATGGACGCTTTGAAGCATTCATTGAAACAATTTATCAAACGATGGTACACTGGTTTATAAACAATTTGTTTGCTATTGCAGTTTCTTTTTTATATCCTTAGCCAAAGAAGGTTAATGAGTCCTTTTTAAAATATTCTCTGATTTTGATTAACAAACCTTTTCATTTTTTAAAATTTCTTGATTGAAAGACCACTGACACATCTGCTGGGCATTGATTAAATTCTGCCATGTCTACACATGAACATTTGTGTCTGCCTTCTGCACATCTGTTGTAATGAGTCTGGAAATTTGTAATTAAAAATTGGCTGAGAGTTTCCACTTTAAAATGCAGGTTATGCTTTTGTGAGTTTGTGGTGTAACGGTGCAATGTACATGCCATGATTTATAATACTGTAGATGGAATTGACACAATGTACATGTATGACACATTTATTTTCAGTGAGTCAAAGACCCCTAAACTACTTTAGCGTGCAGGGGCATAAATCCCGGGGGATGGGGGTATATATCCCTCCACTTTTTGACAAGGGAGGATGGGCTATTGGATCTTTCCCCCCCCCCTTCCTCCCACACTTTTTCGTGGTGAGAAACCAAAAAAGGTGATTTTGAGGGATTTTACAAACTTCCCTACAACCAAAATGTATTCAAAAGTACTGAAAAAGAGAGAATAAGAACAAAGCTTTAAAGCGACGGTTACATGATAAGCCCTTTTCACACTAGACAAATCTCGGGGTTGACGCAGGGTTGAAAACATGCATCATTTCACACTTGAAGAATTTCAACCCTGCGTCAACTCTTCGTCAACCCCGAGATTGATGTTGCCCCGGGTTGAACTCAACCCTGCTCCAGACCAGGGTTGAGATATTCAACCCGGACCGGGTTGAAAATCTTGCCAGGGTTTAAAACGGTAGTAACTGAGCATGATAAGCTTGATTAGCATGAAACAAGTGTGAAACGATGCGGGGTTGAAAACTGGGTTGAAAAATCAAAAACTCAACCCAGGGCGGGACTAGGTTCACCCAGGGTTGAGTTCAACCCGGGTTGAGAGGCTCTAGTGTAAAAAGGGCTTAAGTGGCGTAAGGGGCGTAAGTATACACAAGATGTGCAGGTCTGTATCATGAACAGCGCCTCCTAGTGTCATGTGGTAGCCAAGCAAAGCCTCCCCCTCCCTCCCCCATCTCCTCCCGTGGCTTTTCGAATTTCCACGGCCAAGCCATATCCCGCTTTTCAAATTTCCACAGCCGGGCAATTTTTTATTGTTAGTCATCCCCCATCCCCAACCCCCAAACCCCAGCACAGATTTATGCCACTGTCAGCATGAAACAAATCCGGCTTTCAATCATGTATTAATTAAATTCCAAGGGCAATCAGGCAAGACCGATCTCACGAGAATTAAATTACAGGAAAATACGGCCACAATCATGATTAATCACACAAAAGCAGCGCATGCATGGTTTAATTTGCAGTAATGAAAGACTATTTCTGCGCGTACATACACATGTAAACTACAGTGTTGCAAATTTTGTTTTCTAGTTCCAATTTATTTAATTCAGTTCTTTCTTACAAGCAGTTCGTTTGATATTACCATACTGAACCAAAATGCTCTGGATTTTATTTTCAAACAATTTTTATCTTTCTTCTTTTAGGATGTTTGTACAAGCACACAAATTTATGTTTGTTTTACTAAGTGGAAGTCATCAATGCAATGAACTTTGATCTATTGCGTAGTTGCAGGTGTACAGTGTATACATTCACCAGTCTTCACGCAATCGAGTGCCGGGTGTCGTCAGCAATGCTTTCAAACGTCTCTCCTAAATTTCCCTTTCTTGAGAGGGTACAGTGCATGGAGCCTGACCAGATGTCAGTACCACCTGTGAGGTTGCAAAACTTTCGTTGATATTTCTCAGACATTTAGAATGAATAAGACCGGGAAATGAGATGGTGCTTTGTAACCGACTGTAATTATCACTCAGAACGTGACAGATTCTTTTATTTTTCTTGTCTCACCGATCAAAAATTGATGAAAAAGTTGGTACCTTGCTAACGCTACGTTAGGCCAGGTTTTGTGTAGACACATCATCTGGGCAGCATATGACCCTGGCAGCGTTCGACGTAACTGCTATGACGTACAGATGCATAGTTTAGTCAAGTTCAACATGCATGTTGACCAAATCACAAAACACAATGAATTTTTGAATATACTGACAAAGTCTAGAATAACCGAAAAAGGCGTCTACCTTCAATCTGTACTTCTTTATTCTGTGACCAAGTAACTGTTTACAACGGGGGTGTGAGTGACCACTGATAAAAAGAGCTGAAAACACCTGAAAAAGGTGTAAAAAAGCCGACCTTCGGAAATCTCCTATACTTTTGTACACAGCAAGTGAGGGAAAAAAGCTGAAATCCAAAAACAAAAAAAAGTTGAAATCAGCTTTAAAGCTGAGATTTCACACCCCTATAAATAGTCAATGTTTTTGGTCAACCTGCCTCCACACTCCCAGCCCCGGACTTCTTAATCAAACATAATGTCAAATCCTCTTTTTTAAACTTTCGGTCCGAGAATACTACTAGCCTCATTTCCTTTCATCATTCCCCCCTGGCCTTCGCCCTTTATTTTTATTTTCTCACCTGATCAGCATCTAACACTTCTGAATGATTTGGTTATTTGGCAAACACAGAGCGTGTCAATTTAGAATCTCCGTGCTTTGCAAGTGTCAAATTGAGGGTGGAAATTGGCTAGCTACACAGGAATTCGCTGGCATTTGTGAAACTCAGATGTTAGCTAATGGTACTCGAGGCACAACAACGCTGGTCTGAGCTGAGGTAATCATAGACGTTGTGATGGCTGTGGGCAATGCATGCGAGTTATTTTATCATTTGACAAAACAATGCTACGATGTTTGCTCCCAGATGAAAACAAAATAGGAAAACAAACTCATTCGGGCAGGGCTCAAAACACATTTCCTTTGCCACTGGAGTTTCAAAACCTAAAATGCTGTTCGGGGAAATTTTCTGACAAATGACCGCACAGTTATTTATATACTATTGGATGGCTTTAAGCGATACAAGAATATATTGCACGAGCTATAACAATATAGCACGAGTCAAAGACAAGTGTGATATTGTCATAGTGAGTGCAATATATTCTCGTATCCCCCGAAAAAAGCCATCCAATATATTATTATTAAGAAATACATTTCAGGACACTGTCTTCATTTCTCCTATTTCGTTGAATTATTCTTCACAAGTTTACCGAAACAACTTTCGCGCCGCTTGAAGCTGCCAATGTTGTGGTTGTTGACAACCCTGCTTTGCGCTGCGTGCGTGTCCGCATGCAAGGGTACTGCGCGCTACGCTCTGTTGACTGGTTGAAAACTGCGAGCTTCTAAGCTCTTGGTCGTGCAGGAACCAGCGAAAATGCCTGGATGAGGGCAATATCAAAAGTAATATTGTTCTCATCTCTGGGCACTTTTACTGACAATACTGCTGTCATCCGGGTACTTTCTATGAAAGCATACAATGCGGCGATTTATTTTTACTGCTGGAAGCCTGATATATATAACAATGGTTAATGGCTTGGAAAAAAATCAATGGCACGTAAACAAGAATGAGAAAAATATTCTTAGTTTAAATTTAAATGACCTGATATGTATCCAAACTACACTGTACCTTTACTTATTTATTGATATTTTAAATGCTTTTCGTCGAGATCAAAACATTATGGTTCATTTAAGAGAAAAAAAAGATCAAAACATGGCAGTGACTGTAACAGGCTGCTTTCAGTTTCTTTAATACATCTACATGGATAAATTGTCACAAAAGGATACTCTCTGTGTACATTTGTTTGGAATCAAATGCAAATATTTTCATTCATTTGTACAATCTGCACCTGCGAATTGATTTTGCTCCAGCTGCATGGAGGCCTTTTATTTGTGTAAATTCAGCCTCAAATTTTCTCCCTGAAAGATCTCTCCTTTCTGATGAGTGACGACTGTGTCAGAAGCGGCCTGTTCTTTGTGGAGGACTACCATCCTTGACATTTAAAGCCTAAGTGGACCAAATGGAGTTAGGCTTTCCAGGTTTAGCAAAAACGTACAGCCAGGCGTAAACATCCTCGCCAAATTGACATTCTGTTATGGTAAAATGTCTGTTTTTTAAAAACCACCTATTTTCCCATTCAGTGACTGTGAAGACAGAGTGTTGATGTTTCGGTTAGCTTCGTGCTGAAGGGAAGGTCTAGAACTGGAAAGGGCTTACCTTGCGTGGGGGATTTATAGGGGCGGCCATTAGTATTCAGTTCAAAGGGAAGGAATCAAGGTGAATGTAGCAGTCAAGGGACCCGATGTGTGCCTGGAATACATTTTATAAATCCTCACAGGAAACAAGCTCCAGTTGGCCAATTTGGGTCAGGGTTCTGTTTGGATGTTTTTGCCTGTTAAACCCGGAGTCCATCATTTGCAGCTATCCAAAAAAGTAACTGGCGTAATTATTGTTGAAAAGCATACTGGTTGAAAGATAGTGAGGGGACTAAACTCCCTGTGAAGTAATTCTTTCTGGCAAGCTCTCATTTTGAAGAAATCAACGAAAGAAGGCATTTCCAACAGTGCGTCTTAAGAAGCACCGTAGGAAAATTTATATTAGTAGTTCGTTTTGTTATTCGGCGCAGCGCGCGCAAGCATTGGCACGACGCACAGGCGCGCGCGGTTGCTATAATTCGTCAGATCAGTGTGCGACATCGCGTAAAGCTGCAATTCAAAACTATTCAAAACATGATTTAGCAACTTTTGATTTGAAATTGAGATCCTAGAATGCTGTTTTTCTCGGAATATACAGCTGAAGCTGAGCTGAAATTTCATCAGGTTAGTTTGTTCAGTATCCCTCATTAGATTTTGAACACTTTTGTTGCTTCAAACGAACAAAATGCACAAATTACAAATGATGGACTATGTCTTCAACTGATATTATATTGGTCTTTGGAAGACTACATAATACATCAACCCCAACTCCCAACTGTCTTTTACTAAGTCCTGGGCCAAGTCTGCCAAAATCCATCAATCATACTGCCTCCAATGCATGCTTTGCTTTATGTAGGCCTCCAGGCCCAAGTCCATCATACATGTACTCCATCAATATTTAGCCAAAGCAGGCCGGGCCGGCCTGCAGGACAAAGTCCCCCAAAATCCACCAAAATGGGGGGATGGATTTTGATGGAGTTGGGGCGGTTAGGGGTAACCCTATCCCTCCCTAGGCATTTTTGCTGGGATGCAACCTCAATCCTGCAAACTTCTCCAACTACCGTACCTCCATGTATACAGCCTCAATCCTCCAAATTGTCTTTTATTTCTTGAATGTGGTCGTTGGAGAGGTGACCGCTGCCTCAATCCTGCAGCAATCACTATCGATATATCTGTTGAGGCAGAGCCAATGAGATTCTGGAGCAGTACGGAGGATCTCAAGTATAATGTAGACCTAGATTTACGCACCACTGATCACAAGCAACACAAGGTTCGGCCCAAGACCTTGACATCCAGCTGATTTGGGAAGGCTAGGATAATAATCAGACCCATGATAACGGCAATTGTATCCTAAGTAAATCTAAAGACCCCTTTATTTGAAAGCAAGATGACAGGAACAGACAAGTTAAGGTTGGGGAGGGAAGGGGAAGATGTTTAAGTGTAGCCTCCATTCCTAACTACAGCCTCCCCCACCACCACCACCACCAAAAGAACAACATTTCTGCATTTTTATCCCAAAAAAATTAAATCTCTTTTTCTTCTTAAAGACATTTACAGAGTGAGTGGGAACATGTATTCACTTAGCCCTGGTTTATCCATACTATTTTTGATTGAGTTTCTTCCTAAATAACAGGTTTTGATCGTTAAATTTGGAAGAAAAAAATTTCAGCAGTACCATTAATACTGTTGAAATAGACAAGTTAAATAAAACAAAAGTCACTTTTAGTATTTTATAATTGTCTTTACAACTTCAGTTGTATTTATTTACTGCCTGACAATAATTTAGTATCTGAGTAAAACCGTAACGTGTGCATTTTTTTTTTTTTTTGAGACACCAAAAGTGCTCAAAATCTAAACAAAGATGTTTAACAACTAACCCAATGAAGTTTTAGCTCTGTGATTGCTGTATATTTCCATAACAAAATATTTTGGATCTTGATTTCAGTTTGAAAGTTGCAATGTCATTTTTAAATTGCGCCCTTCCATGACGCAATCCCGAATTCAGCATTCAAGACATGATTCTCTTTCAGCCAATTGTAACTTTATGATGTCAAACACTGAACCAATGAATAGCAGACGCACGCGCATACATGTGTGTCGTGTCATCGCATGCACCAATTCAGGGATTCGCCCAATCACAAACCAACTACAAATGGAAATTACTAAAAATATGTCACTTGACACATCTTTGGAGATTACCTACTTTTATTGGTTTCTTCAAAATGACAGCATGCCAGAAGGAATAATTTCATAGGGAGTTTAGTGTCATTACTGTCTTTAAAACCAAGTAAGCTTTTTAACAATAATTTGGTCGGTTACTTTTGGACAGCTGCAAATTGTCATCCCTACCTTTAAGAGCACGGACAGTGCAGTACATGCACATCTTTCTATTTATGGATTTTTGAAGACATGTACATTCCATTTAGTTTGGGTTATAAATCGAATAAAATGACAAGTGGCATTTGGCATTTCAGAAACAATCTCCCATCATCCCATGACAAATGGCTCTGCGGTAGAACCATGAATTTATAAATAATAGTGGCTTCGGAAGTGCATTTTGGAGATTTTGCCTCCGATAGCCTGCCACAGTTAACTGATTTCGCTAATTCTGATGGCTTTGAATAATTTGAATAATTTATCTAGAATTTAGAGAGAGAGCTTAATGGAAAATCCGCAGCCGCTGTGTGGATTACATGTACGCTGAAAAGTAAATGTTACAAATTGAATTGCGAAGTGAAAAAAATGCTGCTCAATGATTAATTCAAATTATTGCATTGATACATTCCTTAACTGTTTTTTCAAATGTTGTATTAGTTATACATTACTTAAGAGATTTGGAATTTATCAAGGATCAGGAATTTATCAAGGTTTTATCAGGAATAACTTCTGACATTAAAAAAGGAAGCATGTACATACATGTACATGTTAAGTGAATAAACAACTTCACAATGTAAATTTACACATCTGAATAATAACCTGCTACGCAAAGATTAAAGGTGGAGTACATTATTTGTCATTGTCAATATTTTTGTTTGGAGCGACAAAAGAAAAGTACTCAAAATCGAAAGACGGGTGCTTAACAACTAACCTGATGAAGTTTCAGCTCAGTGAATGCTGAGTATTCTGAGAAAACAATATTCTAGGATCTCAATTTCAATGTAAAAGTTGCCAAATCATGTTTTGAATTGTGCCCGAAATCATCTCTGACATTTAGCTGATTGCTCTACACAATGTCACAAACTGAACTGACGAATTGTAGCAACTGCGCACGCGTGTGCGTCGTGTCAACGCTTGCGGACTCCAGTCGCTGAATTTAAAATGAATTACTAAGCCTCTTTAGACGCATCTTTGGAAATAAGGCCTACCTTCTTTTATTGTTTTCTTAAATATAACGGCATGCCAGAAAGAATAATTTCACAGGGAGTTTAGTGCTGTTACTACATTTATCTTCAAACCAAGTAAGTTTTAAAATGCAGTAAATACATGTATACCAATCTGGGCATGCTTATCAGTTCTATCACAGAGGCCCCCTTAAAGGGAAAATACAACATTTGCAAACATCAAAAAATAAAACTACCAAATCATTTTGAAATACCTTGCTGGACTGTTAGTGAATGACAGTGTAAAGCATCCTGTAAAATCATGGCACCTGGTATACTGTCATTTTCAAGAAAAGTGGTATTTTTGTATCAATTTCCAACGCTGGTCGGCCGACCAGCGTTGGAAAAAACTGGCTTTTTTTCAAATACTGGCCCCATTTGACCATCGCACTTGTTTGCAATCGATTACACACCTATGGTAGCAGACCAGTAAATAAACTTCCATAGACCCCAATGGTAAATGCTCCCACTTCAAAAATTCGGGAAAAATACTCACAACTGTCCAAGGTGTTCGAGACACACATCAAATTAAAGCTTATTTCATCATCTTTCATTTTCTTTTCAATTTTCGGGGGGTCAACTGATGACTTTTAGGAGAAATTTCCATCTGAAGATGATCACCACTGAAAATAGTCCTGAAGCCCATCGCCATTTTGAAAAACGATGCCTACACTCCATTGCAAAGTAGAGCGCTTTTAGGATCCAAATTACATCAAATTGCCGAAATTGCCTGCGCCGGCCAAATCACGATTCGCATGCCCTCAAAATCTGCAGTATTTGAGCATGCTGTGGGCCATGAACTTGAGGGTTTGTAAAAAATATGGGTGGAAGCCGTGCACAGGACTGGGAGCTTGCAGTTCTGTGTAATTTGGATGTAATTTGGACCCTAAAAGCGCTCTATTTTGCAACGGAGTGTAGGCATCGTTTTTCAAAATGGCGATGGGCTTCAGGACTATTTTCAGGGGTGATAATCTTCAGATGGAAATTTCTCCTAAAAGTCATCAGTTGACCCCCCCCCCCCCCGAAAATTGAAAAGAAAATGAAAGATGATGCAATAAGCTTTAATTTGATGTGTGTCTCGAACACCTTGGAGAGTTGTGAGTATTTTTCCCGAATTTTTGAAGTGGGAGCATTTACCATTGGGGTCTATGGAAGTTTATTTACTGGTCTGCTACCTATATGTGCTTGTAGCAATTTTTAAAAAACTGATCTACACGTGTCAGTGCTAATAGACTTGTAAACCATACTTATGCACAGCCTTCTACATAGACCCTTGGCACAGTGCGTTGCACAGGTTTTGTTACAATGAAAGCACAAAGTACACGTCTAGTCAAGTGTACCACACAGGTTCAAAGACCTGCCCACTGTCATGGCGCACCGGGCAAAGGGTCTATAGTCAGCGAACATGAAACTCACAAGCCCTTTAAGGATACAATCTGATAGTGTATGTTGTTTACACAACAGAGCAGTACAGACATTAAAAACAAACATGTGTGTGCAGGCCGACATACCAGCATTTATGGGAAAACAATGAATAAACTAAAATAAATTCTGAACTGGATAGAAAGAAAATACATAGAACTTACAGGTAATGTGAAAAATGATTTACTTCATGTACAAAATTGTTTAACAGCACTTTCAACTAATTAGAGGGCCCATGCAATGTAATTTTTTAATGCAATCCTTGAAAATGCACCTATGAGAGCCTTTTAACCTCATTTTCAATTTTTGTTGTGCCGTTTTCAAGGTTATTTTAGTGCCTTTGGGGTTTTTATTAGTGCAAATTTCCATATTCATGAGCAAAAGTGTAATGTCATTTCAGGAAGAAACCTCAATGTTCAAGCTAATTTGTTTATAATGAACAAGTGTTTGGGTTCACAATTTGAACAGAAAACCCCTAAAATAACCAGTGTCTTCCTGAAATGACATCGCAGCAACAGCGCCCGCGGTTGTCCGGAAAAGCATGGACATTTTTTTAATGCTTAAAGAAGTGCAGTTTTCAATAAAACATAACCAAAAAGGAATGTCAATAGTTCTCATGCATTTAAGAACAACATATGTTCCTGAGGAAATTCATTTAATAACTCCTTTAATTAAGTCTTCATCATCACTGGCACACATTTCTAATCAGCGTAGGTTCCATTATGGTTCACATACAATGTAAAGGTAATTTGGGAGAGTGTGCACTTCCTGACAAAATAGTGATAGAAAAAAAAATCACAATCTGTCAAAAAAAAAACACTCACTTTAATAAAAATGCTAAAGAAGCATCACATACAATGTTCCTGCACAAACAAATGACGCACAACTGTATTTGTCTGGGATTCAAGGTTTTTTTCCCCCTTTTTGAAGATTGTACTTACTTCCCCAGACCAGCACAACATTTGCATAGTGTATGCCTACTACTCAGTTTCAAGGGCCACTTCAAAGGCTCCTTGAAACGATGCACGCAAACTGCTAGCTGCATTATTGATTTACATCTGTAAGTGCTGTCCAGTAATTTGTTTGAAATTAATTTGGACGTCTTATTCATGTGAACCACGTGTGAACAAAGGACAGTTAATTGTAATTATTCAGTCGTATTTGATTATCTAGATGGCTGCAAATGCCAGTTTGTTAATGCTATGGTCGTGAGGACCTTACAAAAAAATGGTGATAAATTTTTTATCTACATGTATGTGCAGGGTTTGCTCTTAACTTTGTTTTTCACTAGCCAGCCGGACTAGTAAAACAGACTCTTCTCTAGTCCTAGGGTCTTTTAACTAGTCCGCATTCGAAATTTTTAAGTTTTTGCTGCAGAAAGTCGTAAACAACCATGTTGTTTACAATAATTTTGACTCGCCTGGCGGACTACTTAGAAAATGGTTTTGACTAGTCCACCGCTGTTTTTACTCGCATTTGATGAACGAACTACTGCTGAGGTCCAACCCTGTCTACGGTACATGTACACTGTATATAATGGTGATTTTAATTTTAAAGAGGTTGTGGAATGCTCGAAGACATTTCCGTCATTTTTCGGGTATATGTAGCCTAAGGTGTGATGAAATAAAAACGACTATTGTTTCTGTCATGAAATGAGTACAAAAGGTACTTTTGAGAGCTGTTTTTCAGGTCCAGTTTCGACCCGAACGTGCAACTGTGTAAAGTCGTCGTTGCGGGCAGCAAACAAAACACAGTAAATCGTGACGTAATAAACAGGACTCCCGATGCACAGTAGCATACACAAGTCCTGTTTATTACGTCACGATTTACTGTGTTTTGTTTGCTGCCCGCAACGACGACTTTTACACAGTTGCACGTTCGGGTCAAAACTGGACCTGAAAAACAGCTCTCAAAAGTACCTTTTGTACTCATTTCAAGACAGAAACAATAGTCGTTTTTATTTCATCACACCTTAGGCTACATATACCCGGAAAATGACGGAAATGTCTTCGAGCATTCCACAACCTCTTTAACAGGAGTAGTCCCATTCTTCAAAACTAATCACTGTTAATCAAATTACAGCAGTTATATTTTATTCTAAATACCAGCCAAAACTTGGAAGGTTGATTTTAGAAATGGACAATTCAGCGTTATGATCAAGGAAGTGCATTGTCTGTGACAGAGACAATTATCTGTGATGTCTAATTAAAAATTCAGAGAAATGATCCAAAACTCCTAGTCTGTTATCTCCTTGACCATTACTAGATGATGGATGTATAAGATATTTTCAGGTTTATTCACTGAGCTCTTAAAAGCAACAACAACGCTGGAATTGCCTAAAATGTCGTGACACTTTCATTTAGCATTAATGATATAATATGGACTTTGACAGACAATATTTGGAGAAGCTAGCAAACTAGGACACGTGTAAACACAAGTCATTTCCCGCACGTGTTCGTTTTGCTTTCATTTCATTGTGTACACTGAGTTAGGACACGGATATCAACAAAAGCATGTCAAACAAGCACCGGAGCCTCCGAAGACCAAGATTCTTGTAAAATGTGTTACTGGCAACTTTTGTGATTTTTTTTCCATTCACAAATTGCCTCTTCTTGACTGGAATAGGGTAATTTTAATTAAATACCGGTACAAAACTGTAGTTACAATAATTAGCTGCATTTACAATTGAACAGGTTCACATACAATGCACGAGAGTGTACCATCGTTGGCATCCTTCGATCTCGTGAGATCATGGATCTCCGCCTGGAAGGTAGAGGTTATATACGAGAGTGTACCACCTTCTAAATAAAAGTTTACCAAAGGTAAGGCCAAAAAGTCTCCGGTTTCTGGTATGGAGCTTGCCCAAGAAGTGATGCGGCGACGCAATTTTTTTTTTTTTTTTACCTGATTTTTTGCTTCAAATGTGTGCTGATGACTGCAAATGGTGCCCGACTAAACTTAGTGCAAATATATGGGAGTCCAGAGAGGCCACATAAAGCTTATTCTCGACCATAACCCAATCTAAAAACACGTTAAAATTGTGCAGCAGCAGTATTCCAGTCAAACCAGTGAGTTTGGCGGTTTTGGGACATCATCTTTCATTAAAAAAAAAACTTTTTCATTTTGCCGACGCTCATGGCTACGGCGACGCGCGCGCATACCAGAAACCGGAGACTTTTTTTGTTTCGGCCTTGATCAAATTAAAGCAGTTATATTTTATTCTAAATACCAGCCACAACTTGGAAGGCTGGTTTTAGAAATGGGCAATTCCAGCATAATGATCAAGGACGCGCAATGTCTGTGACAGAGACAATTATCCGTGATGTCTAACTAATAATTCAGAGAAATGATCCAAAACTCCTAGTCTGTAATCTCCTTGACCATTACTAGATGATGGATGTATAAGATATTTTCAGGTTTATGAAAAGCAACAACAACGCTGGAATTGCCTAAATGTCGTGACACTTTCATTTAGCGTTAATGATATAACATGGACTTTGACTGACAATATTTGGAAAAGCCAGCATACTAGGACACGCGTAAACAAATAAGTCATTTCCCGCACGTGTTCGTTTTGCTTTCATTTCACTGTGTACACTGAGTTAGGACACGGATATCAACAAAAGCATGTCAAACAAGCACCGGAGCCTCCGAAGACCAAGATTCTTGTAAAATGTGTTACTGGCAACTTTTGTGATTTTTTTTCCCTTCACAAATTGCCTCTTCTTGACTGGAATGGGGTACCTTTAATTAAATACCGGTACAAAACTGTAGTTACAATAATTAGCTGCATTTACAATTGAACAGGTTCACATACAACGCACGAGAGTGTACCATCGTTGGCATCCTTCGATCTCATGAGATCATGAATCTGCGCCTGGAAGGTAGAGGTTATATATGAGGGTGTACCACCTTCCAGAGTTGTAATGACTCGAGTCAATGACTCGACTCGAGTCCGACTCGAGTCACATATTTTGGTGACTCGACTCGACTCGAGTCCCTAAAGGCAAATGACTCGACTCGAGTCGAGTCACTGCGAGCAGATGACTCGACTCGACTCGATTCCCTCATCAGAATGACTCGACTCGACTCGAGGAAGGCTAATAAGACTTGAGTCCCAAAAATAAAAACAAAACTTTGCGAAAAATATCTGCAATGACTTACGCCGCTGCCGGTTTTTGTTCACGTCACTTTAGAATGTTTGCAAATAAGGTATACATGCATACGTGGTTTGATCAGTGTCCCCATTAGTTGAATGACGATCAGCTAGCATCCCCTTTTTATTTTCATTAAGAGGCAAAAGTGGTGTCGCCACATGTAGTAGCCTGCCATGTAATATTTAAAAAGCCAAAAAAATGACTTTCTCTGTGTATTTATTGTATAGTGTTCAAATATTTGTGACTCGAATTGACTCGAGCTAAATACATGACTCGACTCGACTCGACCCGACTACATCTGTGACTCGACTCGACTCGATTCGACCTTCTTCACCTAATGACTCGACTCGACTCGAGTCACTTCTTTAAAATGACTCCACTCGACTCGAGTCACAAAAATCAGTGACTCGTTACAACTCTGCCACCTTCTAAATAAAAGTTTACCAAAGGTAACCTAGCCTTTCTTTGGTTTTAACCTGATTGCAAGACTGTAATCAGGTGTCACACTTCAATTTGATGGACAGGTTGATGGATCTTTTTAAACAAGCTTTTTCAAGATTTTAGAAAATCGAACAATTGTAAAAATGCTCCGCATTACAGTTTAGTACAATTTCACGATGCTCCCTATTCTAAATTGGGTGTTCTCTAAAATCCCACCATAACTGATTACCCCTGGATAAAGCATAGCACCAATTTTCTGCTAACCATAGAATTCTGTGCTTAATTAAATACAGCATACAATAACAGCATACAGCACCAGCAAAGAAATTCTTCACCAAACCTGTTAAGCAGATAATCCAAGGTTACTTACAGAATATGCACACACACACAAGCAAAAAGTTCCATGCTAACTATATGCTCAAGTACTTACAGACTTTTCAGCAAGAGGGAAGACTATTTTTTTCACAGTGAAAGAAATATGAAAATGGACTTTGATCATCACAGCCCTACTAAGTACAAGTAATCATACCACTGTCCTACCTTGCAACAACCTCATTGTCAATCTTGATCAGGCAGTAGGGATCGCTGCTTCGAGATCTGAATTAAAAATAAATAGGACATGCACAAATTATAGTTAACAATGAGTGTTTGAATGCAATAAACATAACGAGCATATACTGACTGGCCCATAGACACTTGCCCACTTTCAACATGGGCATGCCCCCCTTTGAAAAATGGGTATGCCCTCTTTTTTAAAATGTGCATTCTTTTTCAATTTTTTTTATTTTTTTTGGAAAATTGGACGTGTCCATTTTTTAAAATCTGGGCAAGTGATAAAAATGGGCACATTCTCCAATTCTTCTTAGAACAGCGTTTTCTTCAATGGTGAGAGTAACTTTGATGATGTATCCCCAAACCACCTTCCAGTTGTACTCTCCATCCCGCAAAGCTTAAAATCTCATTTGAAGTGGGCACTACCGTAAGTTAAATCACTGCATTGGAAACTTTGGCACTGCGATCCAAGAACTGCCTCTACAGCATGCCTCACTTGTGCTACATATTCAAACTAATGTGCGTGAGGCATGCTCCAAGCTTCTTGGGTTCCAGTGTCAATCTTCCAAGGACTTGATTTGATTCAACTCGTTGAAACTGCCATCTGTGGCTGCAGCAGCTTGACTGTGCTTACAAAGGACTAGCTGCATAGGGGGGCGGGGGGGGGGGGGCGGAATCTGAATCCAGTGATGGACGTGAACCCAGTGATGGACCTTGTCTTAGGACCAAATGTTTAAGTGTGGAGAGTCGCACTGTGTTACACCCCAACTATGGCACCATCCCAACTATAGTTTGGATGGTCCCAAGTATTTGTTGGGGTAGCCTGATCAACAGTTGAGGAATTCCTCAACTAATGATAATTCTGCCCCAACAAATACTCGGGACTGCCCAACTATAGCTGGCACCACTGCCATAGTTGGGACATAACAACAGTACTTGTGCATGTAAATTTTATGCAACCCGGCACTCCAGCTTGGAGCCACCTTTAGAAGTTGTGAAGACATTTCGAGCAGAAATTTTGCCAAACTATTGAATGGTCAATAACTGCCATATTTTTGTCAAACAACATTGGGTTATCGAATACAAGATAGAAGGCACCCGCTGAAATGCCTGAAGTCAAGACGCAGCGTTGCAGTGTTGTTTTGCTCTGCAAGCATCTATTGAATAGACTTTCTTGGGGAAGAATGTAGTATCCAGACGCAACTTCTTTGGCCGTGTACAGGTACAAAGTCTATGGAGAGTTGAGTGCAAATTCAAAGTGTTTTCCAACAAAATTGGAACTGTTTCTCAGTCCCAAATTCATGTATTGTCAACATTTTTGCAATGTCCAAACCACTAATCACACACTGTATAAACCTGGACTACCAGTGCCACGAATAAAATTAATCTATTCCACATTTAGAATTATTCTTGAAGAATAAGGCCACTCAGTGCCTAACACTAATTAAAACTTTGCAAAAATATTTACGTGATGAAGGGTCAAATGGGGTTGTCTGACCCAATACCCCACCACCCCACCCACTACTCCTAGAACTATATGAGGCTCCACTATACGTGAAGCCTCATAGTTCTAGGAGTACCCACCCACCCCTCCCCTCCAAAACAATACCGTGGAGCTATAAATACAGACTGAGTGTAGCCTGTATGGCAATTTTATACAACACGACATTAAACCATAGACACAGAGAGGACTGCATAAATATGCAGCATTAAAAAGAGAAGACATGCTCATAAATTTTGGAAAGTTTTTTACATGAGGTCTTTTCCTGGCAAGTCCTTCGCCTCTCCAATTCGCACGTACAGCGATGTGTTCTTCACCATGTTGCTGTTTCTGATATGAACAATCTCTAAGCCTATATCTCGGTGTAAAATACAGATATCAAAAACATGTCATTTTGATATCATTTTGCACGTTACACACGTACACTCACTTCTGTTGCCAGCTGTCGTCTGCAAAAAAAATGCTGTGCGCATTCCCATGTGAAATGTTTGTGCTCGGTGCGCATTTGCTGGTACCCGGACCCTTCAACAATGCGTGTGCAAAGTCACCCAAAGTTACCAACGAAGGTTTCTTGATGGAGGGCGCTCGACGAAAAATTCATGAACAAAATAGCAGACGACAAATTTATAAACAGCAAAAATTGTCCTTTTTAGCTGTAAGAAGGTCATTACTTCTGATATAGGATTAATTAACATTCTTCTTCAAAAACGTTCCTCTGAATTTCTTATTTGTTTCTTTAAAGCTGTATCCCAATCCCAATTGACCGTGAAAAAAATATCGAGTTTCTGGGCGCGAGAGCTGCCCATAGACATAAAGAACCTAGGTTCTTTATGTCTATGGAGCTGCCGCTACTGTAAATTTGGTCTAGCGCCCTCAAGAGTTTATTTTTGGCAAACTAAATTCTTCTGTGAAGGGGGAAAGTGGTAACATGTTGAAGGCAAAGATTTTAGTTGTTGGACCATGTGAGGTAGTATTTTTATGTGCAAATGTGCCTTTTGGTTTTTCATTCAATACGTCAGATTTAGTACAAGAGAGATGGCGGTTTTCGTGATATTTACCGCAGTTTTACCATCAAATGTCATGACAACCTGTGCGGTAGTCATGACAGCACGACGCTAGATCTCACTGCCACTCACTGGCAAATGACTGGGACCTGTCTGTGCAGGGGGAAAATGAGGCCAACTTTACTCACTGTTTAGCCAACAAAATTCTCCAAAATTTTCATGAGGCAAAGACCAGGTCCTCAGTATGTCACCAGCCAAGACAAGTTTGATTTCTCAATTCAATTTTTAAAGGAGACTTTTCTTTAACATTTTCTAGTGATTTCAGTTTGAAGCCCAAAACAAAGGCCGGTTCATACATCATGCGATGCGAAATTGACGTGACAAAGCCTTTGCTGCGAAATTCGCCGTAGTTAAAATGGGGTCCTACTAAAGTGCGTCAACAAGCGTCAACAAGCGTCAACAAGCCTCGACGGTCGTCAATGAGCGTCAACAAATTTTGTATAGGCCTAGGCTTTTGAACAATAAAAACAGCTTTATATGGTAGAAAAAGCAATATTGAACATCTTCTGCATATCAATTAAAGTTAAAATTACTTAAAAAGTGGTTTCCAGCGCGAAATCTACGACGGGTTTTTCGGTTTAGTATTGGCCGCCATCTTGTTTGAGATCTACTACTTCTAGCCAACTAGAGCAACTCATACCTTTTCGAAAAAACGTTGTTTGGTCGCAATATTTTTATCCATCTGGCCACAAGACGAATTTCAGTCATCAGATTCCACAAATATCGTCCCCCATGCGATCCCCCATGCGATTTCAAAATGGCGGCCGCGCTGTAATGTATGCAATATGCAGGCGCGCCCACGCAAACTCATGAATATGCATAAACAGTCTGTGACGTATGACCGTACGGCCCCGCCGCACGCACGTCCAAAAAACACAAGGTCATACGTCACAGACTGTTTATGCATATTCATGAGTTTGCGCGGGCGCGCCTGCAAATTGCATACGACTACATTGCTCTACGACTACAAACCTTAACTTTGGAAATTTGTGTCCTGGATGAAAAGATAATCGCGATCGAAAGATGTAGCAAAATCGCTACATCGGCGGCCAACAAAATTCAGTCTCTGTGGAAGCATCGGGCGTCTGGCCGTACTACAGAGCTTGCGATAGTACTGTACGGCCAGACGCAGTCGGGCTAGAGATCTACATACTACACATGCGTGGAGTGTACCATTCACGCATAGGGGTTTCTTTATACAATACGCTTTGCGGTACCTCGTTTGGTTTTTGCATTGGGATTTTTTTGGTGGACATTGTGAACAGTGTCAGTAGGCATATTACCGTTGACCAAGTTTTGCATAATTTATAATTGAAAAAAAAACAGTTTTCCTAATTTCCTCATACACAGTATTGAGATTCCCAAATTTTAGGACTAGATGCTTAGTAAGACACGTAAGACTTAGTAAAATTACCGTGGCTATCGTTTCGGCAATCAACCGTCTAGTTCCCTGACCAGACAATATTTGACGTAAGGATATTTTGGTCTCGGAACCAGACTATCAACCAAATGGTTTTCCGACTTTACTCATTTCACTAGTTTAAAAAAAGCCTGAAAATAATTGAAATAGGTTAAGGACATGAATTAATACCAGGAATAGGATTCAGAATTCAGTTTGATTTTTTTTTTACATTATATTCTGCATTGCAAATTTGTGTGAACATTACTGGTCGCAGGGCGACGAAAATCACTTCCTCTGTGCATTGCTGAAACTGGTTTAATCCAAATTTGAGACATGCTTGTTGACTTTATTCAGACGTTTTCTTCAGAAGCACATCCAACACAAATGTACAAACTTAGTTCAGAAACTGTGTATTACTAGTTACTAATGTAACAAGCAGTTTTGTTTTCATAATCATATCACTAGTTTAATGATGCAGGATTGATGCTTTGTTACTTATGGTTTATGGTTTGTGTATAGAGTGGGAAATCAGTGATTTCCAACTTTCTAGCGGATGCAACGGAGACGTCTGGAGGAGAGTACCATCCCACTCAAGGAGTACGGTAAGAAAGATTACACACCATTGGTCATCTCCATTATGTTTTCTTAGCAGTATCTCAGTACTTGGTACTCTCATACCAAGTGTTGAGAGTCCCTGTGGGGTAACAGGTCTACGGACTACAGTAGTTGTTTGCTTTTGTTGCCCCTAGCCCATCTTGGTGATTAGCTTTTTAACTCTCTTTGATGTAAGTATTGTATTCTATGTCTGTTGTATATTGTATTCTTTTTCTTTGGCTGAGTAAATAATAATAATAATAATAATAATATTACAAGATGTAAATTAACTTTTCTCTGTTCTGTAGTATTTATTCCTTTTATTATTATGGTAGCAGCACCTCACTTAATAAAACTGTAAATTGTTTTCAAAAGGGTTTGGAAATTGTCTTTTTTACCTTTTTTTTTGCAGGATTCTTGAGTTTGAGAGTGGCAGTAATCAGATGGGAGCTCGATCCTCAACAGCTGAGGTGGAATTATGGGATTGCAGTGGAGACCAAAAGTAAGCTTGTTTATAGTGTAACGGCCCTCTTCATTTTTGACAGTTGATTGATGCAGTACTAAAAGGGTTGTTGGACTGGTTGTTTCATATGCAACTATATTGTATCTTAAGTTATGGGATGCTCATACACAGTATTGAGAGTCCCAAATTTACAGACTACCAAAATTCCACTAAGAAGGTGAAATTGTGTATTAGGGGATAAAATCTCAATTGAATACATAGCTTGGCCACAATCCCACAAGGTTGCCAGAAAAATTAATGTCCTGAATAGGGAGCCAAAAAAACCACCAGATAATAAATACTTGTTCGGTTTGCTTGCTAGTTCGCTGTTAAAGTTGCGAAAAGGAAAGATATTTTCTTCCTTGATAAGCTACTGGTAGTTTGGTATCTACTTATATTGTGCATTTCTGAATTGAAAATCGGAAAAGAGAAGATGAAAAAATTCATTTGTCTATTTCTGGGACAAGAACGATCGGTCTTGTTTTTTACTTTCTGTTAGGTTTGATGAGTGCTGGCCAGCCATCATGAAGGATGCCAATGGTGTTGTCATAGTATACAACCCTGATGTCCCCACACATGAAAGAGAACTGGACATGTGGTAAGCTGGTCCAACTTGAACACAGGATATTGAAATTAAAGAACTTGTCCTGAAAGAATATAACCTGCAAAACAAAATCCAGTTCGTTAGTAAAAATGTCACGCGCGCGCACACACAGATCCACTGATTACTAGCACCCATTGGATAAACACTGGAGTTGCGTTAACTTCTGATTCCATTCATGCTATGCTACACCGTGTGAAGTACGCATGGTTGAATTGAGATGACGTCACACTAACAAACTGGATAGAGTGGTCCAGGCATAGCCAGATATTTTTCATCGGGGTTATCAAATTTGTTCACCAAATTTTCAATTTGCCGGGCGACCGCACAAATGATTTACACCTCGTCCACGTATAGCATGCCACAGAGAGCGCCTTGATCCGATGCACAGCTACCCTCCCTTCCCCTCTCCCCCCCCCCCTTTTTTTATAATTTGTGGTTGGCGGGTTTGAACCTCTCCTGTCGCTATGCCCTATATTTTAGAACTCAGAAAGGGTTCCTACGCAGTGATGCAATCTGCAGCATTTTGTCCCGTCAGTGCAACAAGGTCGTAACTCCATTCTGCAACAAAGTCGTATCTTGCGCGAATACGCTCCATGCAACAAGGTTGTATCTCGATGTCCATTGACTTTGTGTTTACATCCGGGTTATTTTAAGTGAGATACAACCTTTTGACATTCTGAAACTCGAGTTTCATGTATGGCCCATTTTTTGAGATACGACCTTGTTGCACGGACAAAGACTCCCAATAGATTTCAAACACTTCAATTCATCCGTGCTTTCTCTGAATTTCTAACCGTTGTTTCTAGGTACAGTCACTTTGTAGTCCAGCAAGCTCTGCGTGAGGCGCAGTGCCTGATCATGGGCCATCACAAACCATCGGCCAAATCTTCATCCACTGTGGAAATACGTAAGCTGAAGTTCTCAGTCACACACTCTTTTCTCATCGTTCATCCGGTCCTTCCCTCATCGCTTCCTCCCTGTCTCTCGCTACTTTTCAGCATCTTAGCTTCCCTCATCTCAAGTGATGTAGTCTTTCCTTTTCAGTCCTGCCGTGAACAGACTTATCCAGCAATTTCCATTGTTATGCCCCAACCGTGTTTTTGTCCCAACTATAGTTGAGAAGTTCCTAACTTAAATTGGGATCTTCCCAACTATAGTTAGGAATTCTCCAACTATTGTTGGGACTCCCTGAAACCATAGTTAGGGCTGTGCATCGGAACCGGGTACCCGAGTACACGACCGTTAATGTCAGGAACCGGTTCCAGATTATGGAATGGAGTACCCGTAACCAACTTTGCAAATTAGTTGGTAACTTCTCAGTCAATGAAAAAGAAATGTTTCGATTGTCAGTGGAAAAATTGAAACAGGATACATGGAAAACCAAAACCAATTTCATGTTTTACTTTTATGATGCTTGCGAAAGTTGCAGTTTTCACCACATAGCTAAAGAGCTCACTGTTTACACCCTATCTAGCCGTATTGCCACACCGATGTGGTAGTATTATCATGCAGACCTTTATGGACAATCTGAACAGCAACTTCCCAGATTTGGATTTT
Organism: Patiria pectinifera; assembly: GCA_029964075.1. NCBI lineage: Eukaryota > Metazoa > Echinodermata > Asteroidea > Valvatida > Asterinidae > Patiria > Patiria pectinifera. The sequence continues at coordinate 21,862,130 of CM057147.1, read as the reverse complement.
TGGCTTGGTTTTCTTTATTAACGGGTATCCGGGAACCCGTATTTTGTTCAATTGGGTACCCGGTTCCTGTACTACCCGAAAATGCACGCATCTAACCATAGTCCAGTCCACACGATGAGTGTTTTCAGGATCTTTGCATAGTTTCCAATCTGAATTTATCTGGGCCTACCAGTTGAATTATTTTTATGATTTTGTCACATTGTGAAATCAACAGCAGGGATGTATTAAAAGCAGTCTTGTTTGAGAGCTAGCTAAATTGTCCATTATCTATTCAAAAAATTCACAAGATGCCATTATTTACTGATTTCACTTTCTTTTCTCTGGACCCACCAGCCTCCTCCATGTCCAAAGTGCATCACATCCAGACCAATCTTGAGGAGGATGCGGAGGGAATCAGGAGGGAGTTCAATCGGTTCCTGGGCAAGTTACTGGGTGGTATGAGCCGCAAACAGGACCAAGAGGAACTCAGTATCATACAGTAGAGACGATCAAATCCTTGAAGTGATGACACTCAAGATGATACCAGTTCTTTATGATCAGGGGGTCCCCACTCTGGGGCTGTTGGCGTAAACGAGCTCCTTATTGTTAACAACCCATTGAGTATCCCCCCCTTCAGGAAATAAGTCCCCCAGGTGCCCCGTTTGAATTTGGTACCCAGTGATGCCACTGCTGATCAGTATTAAAATTTGTAAAACCCAGGCCTGTAACGATGATCAGAACTTTCCCCAAAACCTACAGCAGTCAAGAGCACCGAACTCATGTTCAGGTGTTTCAGAGGCAAGAGTGACGTGGGTTCCAGCCCGTGCACGGACACTTGTGCCCTTCAAGGGCGGATCCAGAACACAATTTGGGGGGGGGGCCCAAAAAAAATTTGGTCCCCCAAAAAAGTGGGTCAAAAAAATTACGGCGTGGGGTTCGGGGCCCGCTTAAGGGCCCCGAAATTTTTTTGGATTCTAGATGCTCTGTGGTGCGATCTGAGGCAATTTCTGACCACTTTAACCAATGTTTTTTTGAGGAAAAGATGGTGGTGTACTCATTGCCTGCCTTTATTGCGATGTCACATAAAAAAAAAAAAATTGGTTTCGTTTTGGGGGGGCCATGCCCCCTTTGGCCCCCCTGGATCCGCCCTTGGTGCCCTTAAGCAAGGCACTTAACCATTCTTGCTTTGTCCTTTGGATGGGACGCAAAGCCGTAGGTCCCGTGTGTTGTATAAGGCCTAACGCACGTAAAAGAACCCAGTAACGCTTATCGCTAAGAGAAGGGGTTCGCCCCGGTGTTTCTTGCAGGAAGGATATATGTATACCCTGCCCGTGTGACCCCTGAGAAGCGGTGTTGGTGCAGTATTCTTCAAGACCCCTACAATTAGGGTCACAGTTAACAATTGTTGACTGCTGTGATGTGGGATACGACGTTTTTAACACCCGAGGGGGGCATAAAAACAGCATATCCCACATCACAGCAGTCAATAATTGTTTTGTTATATCGTGCCAATAACTAAAAAAGATGAATGGTTGTAACTTTCTGTCTGAGAAATCAATTAAATCACTGCGATGTTACCTTTGATAACTGAAGGTTTCGATGTCCTGCCGGACATGAGACTGAGCGTTTGGCAGTGCAGATCTCATTGCGCAAAGCTAGCGGATCGGCAGGTTCCACAAGCCCAACGCGCGCAATAAACGCAGTGCGATATCACCCTCAGTGCGTGACATACATTTTTATTGTCCAGACACGTGGCTGTCCTACGCCAATGAAATTACAGTATCTAAGCACACAATATAACAATATTGATTAGTTTGTCAGTGCTCATATATTAATTCTTTAGGTTTTTTGTTCCCAAACCCATGGACTCTGTGTATAAGAACCCACCCCCATTGGTTTACAAAAGTGAGCTATCCAGCCCTAATTTCCCAATGTCTTTGTTCAAGGGTGCTAGTCAGAAACCATGAACCCATTACATGCCGTGTAGCCAGGGATCACGACCAACGTCACGATGCTAGCAATGTTTGCAGTGCTGCAAACCTTTGTGCTTTAAAACTGCTAACAGTTAAGAGTTGAAAGATTATGAAAGCAATTTATTGAGCGGGTAATATAATGAACAGAAAGATTTCCATATACGAAGTTCACTAATTTTCCTCTGTATTGACTAACAAGCCCCAAGATAGCAATTTCATGTCATCAAAGTCAATTTGAGCAGTGAGAAAATACAAGCATTTTCTTAGAAAACACTTAGAATTTTTCAGTCCAGTCTCATAGGGTTTGTACGCAGGGTGTGGAGTGAACTTCGTATATGGAAATCTTTCCTAATGAACAAGGGCAGTCCTGTGCCTTCATCCCAGTGGTTATCAGACATGGTGCAGGCACTACATGCACTGCCTATAGTCTTTTGGTTCATCATAATCCTCCCTTTGTAGCTTGAGTGACTTGTAAATAACCAAACCTGTGTGTTTTTCATTTTAATTAGGCAAGGATAACCTTTTAGGTTTTATCCATTTGTATATCTTGTTGAAAGAAAGAAATAATTGTGTAAATTTGAAAGTATAAATTTGTCATCATTTTTCATTAGGCAAGTGAAAGGATTTTGTTGTACCTTCATCTATCAGCAGTTCTCCAAAAGGGCAACCGTTATTTATTGAACCTGGATATTATCTCTGATGAAATGTTTTTATGACTTGAATGTGGATAGTATGTAGTATATCCTACAGTAAATGTATATTTTTTTCTGTGTATATTTCTTCTTGTCAATTTGACACACCTTATGACAGATTGTGTATCACTTCTACAGTAAATATATCTTTTCACCGTGTACACTCCTTGTGTTTTGCTTGAAATTCTTTGTATTGAATCGTTCCTGATTGCACAACTTTTTTCTCCAAAAGACGAATCCTGACATGATTGCTGTACACTCACGAGGCCCCCTTTAATGGAGAAACCATTGTGCATGCTATTGTACACAGCAACTGCCCCGACGGATTATCTGAACAATAGCTAGCACAATGCTTTCGCCATTTAAGAGGGCCTCCGTGATAGAATTGATAGCATGGTCAGATTGGTACCCTTGGTTGTTTAAATCGATTTGTCAGCTCGGTCCAAGTATTCCACTCGAGCAACAAATATAAAATTTACTTTTGAAATGCCTTCCCCGTAGAGCCTTATAGTGCCGGCTATATTGTCAATTTAATAAACTTTTCGGATGACAAATCCCGAGTTTACTTGACAGTTAATGCCCATTGCCAGAATATTTATTAAAAGACGACTTCAAATGCTTGCCACGAGAACGATGTTTGCGCGTTTTGACAAACAATTCTTGCAAACTCAACATGTTCAAAAACACTGTCCGTGTTTGACCTTTGATACAATTCCACCGCTCCCCTTCTTATGAACAAAATGCGTGAAACGCCCACTTTAATACTAAAATATGTTTTCAGGAAAAGAATTGTATACACACTCTTATAGAATTTGTTTCGAGTTTAACAAAGAAATTTATTGGAGCACGGTTTGAACCTGCGACCTTAAGTGCCGTTCCGGTACATGCTCTAGCAACTGAGCTATCCAGCCCTATGTTGGTGGTGTCCCAAACATAGAATTAACTTTAGAATTAATTTTAGAATAAAATTTAGAATTTAGAGAAAAAGTGTGAACAACTTTACAAGATCTTAGGAACACTAAAGAACAAAATTACCTACTCTGATCGACCTGTCATGTTTTTGCATGCCCTCAAATATTTACCTAGCTTTCAAAAAGTCTTGATTTTAATTTGTTATAGAGAACTTTTTATAGCAATACACAGTATAGGCTGGATATCGTCACTCTGAACGATGTCAATCATTTTTTTTTACAACCGCACAAATACGTCATTGATAGTGCTGAGTCATATTTATTATGAAATAGAGCGTACTTTGCAACCATCGGTTCTTAATAATAGTCCGTATTATTCCGGTCACTCGTGCTCAGTGAATTACCCCTGAAAACTTTGCGAAGGGTTTGTTCTTTGTTCACTAAAAATGGTCCGTGCGGGGGTCACATATTTTGCAGCAATGGAGAGTTTTGTTGAGTATATTTTAATCCTTCAGTTCACCGGTCACTGAATGAGCTTGGTATCAGGGTCAGGGCCAGTGGCTTTTCTGTTCTATTTTTGGTCGGAATTTCATATTACCGCTCGCCAACCCGTGCTACTGGATCAGTAGGCCCACGCAAATAACTCCAGGAAAAGAGTTTTTATTCTTACAATTCAACAACTAAACTTGGCTTCAGTTTCGTTATATATATATATAAGTATTGGGTTACCGAAAAATATGGCAAAAACCGAGGTAAAAAAACGGCCTCGGCAACTGGTGCGATGAGCTCGTGAGAGATACGCCGGTAACGCCTCCCCACCATCATGCCCACTTCCCCGCCCAGTTCACCACAAAGCTACTCCCTCCACGTTCACTATGAACATCTTCATCCCTTAAAAATCTGTTAAAGGGCCATTTTCCCTTGAAATTACAGTTAACTTAATTTTCACGGATTTTTCAACATATTAAGCCAGATTAGTGTTCGGTGGCTCATGATAGTGCAGATGAATTTCAAATTAACATCCAAATAACCCTCTCTTTTGTGTGTACGTTGAGGGGCAAAAATAGGAAAGGCCCCCAAGTGGCATACAATGTTTCCACTCGATGGCAAATTTGGAGTAAGAGAGCGGCCTAAAGAAAAGATGCTTAAAAAACGTGTAGTATATAGGGTTTATGATTTTCAAATTCCGCATAAAAGGGACCATTTTATGATGTACATTATAGCCTAAATCAGAACGTTGGCGAGCGCCTCTTTTTCATGCATGACTCAGGTATTTACATGCATAGAGCCACCATTTTGGCCCCTCTCCCAACCCCAACCCCTCATTTTTTTTTAAGTGATAGGTATCGGGACAAATGGGACTCAGTTTTGTTATATTGGCTCCGAGAGCTAAAAAGAATCAAGAGAACTTTTGCGTGATGTTTGCTGTAAAAATTACTCCGTATGATAGCTGTTCCGATGAAAAGGAAAGGGTAGGTCCTAGACACTGGAGAAAGAAAGGAAACACGACGACACGCACACCAGCGCCGAGGCCTAATTTATGAGTCGACAAACCTCAACAGCGGGATTTCATATTTGTGTTGTCCCCCGCGAAATAAAATGACCCTTTGTTGGTTTCTTGAAAGGCGGATTCTGCTGGGATCTCTGTTTTTTTCCCTTTCACCGACGTACATGTATAAGAATTGGTGCCACCATTCAGTACCGGGCATCACAGGTTAGTTTGAAGCTAGGAACACGGGAGTTTTGCCCGGGGGGCACTAGACTTACAAAACACGGTAACACAAAAAAAGTCCACACAACTAAAAAGTCCACACAACCTGTTGGAATGAAATATTACCGAAGCTGGAGAATAGAATGCCTCCTTTTTGTTCTTTACAAGCTAGTGTTGGGGTAGTAGTTTTTAAGGCTGGTGTGTTTTACTGCTAGTGTCACTTGCACACACGTAGACCAGACTGGGACAGTCACGCGACGCGATAAGTGCTGTGACACTGTATCAATTTGCCTTCACAACCGAATTAAGTTAACTAACCACAAGTCTGATTAAAACTGGTTGAGGAAAACAATCGTGGATCAACAACCTGCACTGGATTGTTCACCCTTGTTTTCAATCTCTCGACACGGTTTTTATTCCAAAGGAGCAATCATCCATGCCATCCGGTACAACTTTGGGCCATCATCGGTGATCAAAAACAATCGTCAGTGCCAGCTGTTGACTTCTCTTGAGGAATAAAAACACAACGGTTAAAAATAACGACTGACAGTTCAGAGTGAACCATGCGCATCAGTTGACGTCACACGGAGGCTATTTTCGGCGCATTTTCTGACTGGGCGTGGAAGTGTTCCACCCACTTGCTCAAGCTGAAAGTTGCGCATGATTGGACACTTTCACCAACGGTGTTCCGGTGATGGCAGAAACACTATAATCCATAAAAAGGGAGACGAGTTTCAAATCTAAGGGCCATGGCCAATGTTTTTAACTTGAGTTCCCTCTTCCATGAGAACTCGAACTCCGGGGAAGCTACGATGACGGCGACCTCGGGAGCGAAAGCTGGCAGTGAAGGCTACCGGGCATCGGCGAATTCATCGGTTGTAGGTGCGGGACAGGACTCGGTGAAGACAAATGCTTGGGACCGCGAGTCTTGGAGCAGTCATACTCTCACCAGCAAAACCCCAAATGACCAGCCGTCAAAACTAGACTACGCCAGCAGGGTGGAAGAACCCTCCCGCACGGTAAGCGGCCTGCTCGACCCGATCTCTCGCGGGCCCAAGTTGTTCGGCCAAGGCATCATGAGACTGTTCAGCAGCGACGATATCTTGGGTAAGGAGAGATCGTCGGGACTTCACTCGAGGTCCAGATCCTTGGACATGCTGCTTGACGATCAGCAATATGAAGAATTGAACTTTGAAAAAGAGGTAATTATAAGCTGGTTTATTTGCCTCCACTGAGGAGACCAGGACAAATAGTGTAGACTGTTGTGCGGTCTTCCGAGGCGGGCCAGTCAGATTGAGCATAATGCCATCTATCTTTCACCTTGACTTTCCAAGCGTAGGCCTAGTTAAATGCTACCTAAAACCGTTGAAAATCTTGAGTTTATAATGCGGAAGTGTCTGCTCCTTTTCCTACCGAAACAAATATTGTTCCTACCGAAACAAATATTTTATGGGCCTACCCATACTCATGAAAAAGACATCAAAAGAATGCCACTGGAACATAATTCATTTCCACAAAATAATTAAGAATTACTTTCAATATTAAACTGAGCACAAAAAAAAGACTGAGCGCACTGGGGTTTTCTTCCAGTCTTTCCCGTAAAAAGAACAGGGCGCCCTCAACGTCAAGAAGTCTTCAAGGCCAAAGTTTTTTTGGGGGTCTGAAGCCCTGAGTTCTTTTAGTGCAAACGAGGCTTACGTGTGCTTGGGAACCATATCGCGGGACAAAACTTTTTCCCCTCGCCTGCCTGCCTGCAGAACAGGTGTAATAATTTTTATGTTCAATCAATCAATCAAGCTCGCATGAACGCGACTGACTGTGACCATGGTTTCGCTGCGTAGATCGAGCCAAGTTCAACTTGAACTTTGAAGCCTGAATATAGTTTTGTTTTGGAGACGTGAATAAGAAGAACGTGGAAGTCATAACACCTGCACGAGCAAATAAGTTTCATTTTAAAAATTGACGATTCAAGATGCCTTCGATTTGGGTAAGTGAGCGCGGGGTGTGCCTGGATACAGTACTCAGTAGTACTACTGCACTAACGACATTTTATGTAGCTATATCGCAGGCCTCAGTACTGCCATTTACGGCCAATGGCAATGCGTGTATAATCACCAGTAACTGACATGTAGCGTTAGTTTGTTCGTAGGTACAATACCTCCATGTTGTTTGACTGATAATTGTTTTTGGTGGCCGTATAGCCCCACTAGTGTGGCCGTCGGTATGCTGCGCTGAACCTCTGCGCAGTATACCGACGGCCACACTAGTGGGGCTAGTGGCCGTACAACTAATTGTATAAGTTTAGTACCGTCCTGTGTATATTAAACGTGCTGTAATGTAACAAGTTTTCAAACTTTGAGAAAAAGTCTGAAACAGAAAGCAAAAGATCGTTTGCAATTGCAGCTATCTTTGGTGCTAAAGAAGGAATTGCAGTGAATGATATTTTAGTAATATTCATATTTGCACTCATTGTAACTTTACTTTAATTTTACTTTTAGGCTGATGGGAATTGAAAAAGCTAAGCCCTTTGTGACCCCATATCCAATTTCTTAGGCATCAATTTGGTTCTTGAACAGCTAGGTTTGTTGGGCTGCATTCACCACACATTACTGAATTAAATTGTTTCGTAAAAAGAGTCAAAAAGTGGCTGCTGAATATAAAGTGTCTTTTGTATCTTGACATATTTCTCTTGTCATACAGCCTAACTTCACGTCATGCTGTCAACCTGCCACAAGCAGAGAATCTGTAGTGTAGGCACTACACGTAAGAAAAGTGCATCATGATGCATGCATTTATTAGCCATTCTTCCCTCATTTGTGAAAAAAGTTAAATTCAAACAGATACATGTATCTGTTTGCAATTGTCCACCTGAAGAAAATGTTGAGTCTTGCTGTTCTTGCTTCAAGACAACAAAAAACTCATATATTTAAAAAAAAGAAAAGAATGATTTTGCTGTTTTAGTCACAATTTACTCATAAAATAATCAACAGACTGTAGTGTTAGCACTGTATTGTTATGATTTCTTTATGAGATTCTTGTTCTCAAAATGATAGGAATGCTATGAAACCTTGAACACAACCAAAAAAAAAAAAATCTACTTCCAACCAAATAAGAGAATGAAAATTACTGATTTAGAAAGGTTTTAGGGTGTAACAGCATGGAACAAAATGCTACCGTAAATATAAACCGGATTTACTTGGAGATATCTATAAATTTACAAAAATAGGTGACATCTCCCTTTATTATGGATATGATCAATAAAAACACCTGATCAACAGAAATTTAGACAAATATTTTTACACTTATCAAAGTATCCACCTTTGTTTTTGTTTAAATATAATTTTTTTCTTAGATTTGATGTTAATTTTGTGTTAATTGAGCTCAGTGTTGACTTGGACTCGAGTCCAAATTCGAGTCCACTTTTTTACGGACTTGGGATCACTCAGACTTAGACTTGCACTCTAATTGGAATTAGGACTCGGACTCAGACTCGGACTGGGATGTGGTGAACTCAACTACAAGACTAATTGAAATCATGCTATTTGCCCATTGATGTAAATTTCAAAAAATGCAAATACTTTACTCTAGTTTCCTCTTTAGATTTGATCTGAATAATACTTCACATTATTTATGTGCAATGTACATGTTTTCTGACAGATTTCCACAAATCATAGTAGTTTTTCGCGAACAGAATAGAAAGCTTGAAAACTGAAAACAAAGTGTATTTTTAAACAGCGGTACATGTGTATGTATAGGCCTACGTGTACCTTTCTTACTAAGAAAATTCACATATTATGTGTTACTGGGGTGTAACTGTTACTTTCATTTTGTGAATATGATGGAGCAGAGCACATGGAAACGATGTTATTGTGGCTGCATTCATGGTTGGATGCGCCTCAGCGATCGGCAATTTGTGCTCTTGTTATTTTTCATCTATTTTGACAACGCCAAGTTGTAATTTTTTTAATTTGTGAGAGCTGGACCGATTGCACGTAGAATGAAAAATTGTAGTTTCAAAGTCAGAATACCAGTAGTGTACAGTATTTGAAAGGATCTCAAATTAAGTTCGTTCTATGCACACAAGATGTCCTTTTGATAGTCAATAAATATGTGTACTTCCAAAATACTTCCCAAAAGCCCTTCAGTTTTCTCTCAAAAGAAAACTTACAGTGTTGCATTGTTTCCAGGCAACTACAGTGCCAATTGTAGGGGCCATTCAAAGCTGCATAAAATGCACCTGTTTTGATTGAATGTATTATTCCTGCATTGCAACCTGTTGCATCTTGTCGGAGACAATTTTAAACTTGCCAATGTCTATTGTGCTATTGTGAATCTGTTACACATTGTTACACATTGTAAAACATGTGTCGTGACAAGTTGACAGTAATGTGTTTCATGTCAACTGCAGTACAATTGAAGTAGAATTTAACTAGGCTTCAGACTGGAACAAGTCTAAGTTAAAGGTCAGACTTTGGACTTGAAACAGCAAACAGTAAATCAATTTGTGTACGTGAGCTATCAGACTTCTATTTATTATTGACTTAAAGTTGTACTCTGTCAATTTCAATGTCCAATATTGAAACAACACAATTTTTTTGGTAATTTTAAAACGATATGCATGCATGTATGATGTATACATGCACGATTTATCCGTGTACAAATTTGGGATTTTTAATTTATTAAATTCACTGCCATGATCGTAAATTAGCAGATTTAGAAATGAATGAAGGATTTCAATGGGTTTCTTTTTCAAATAGTTTTCAGTATACTTTTACAATGTATTTTTCCTTGCTAGAGCAGAAAATTGGTTTTGCGCGTTTCTATTCAACGACTGTTTCGTCGAGCGGTAAAAACAATCATGAAACATCTATCGAATTGGTAGTTTTGATGCATCTTGCTTGAGATGGGTTTATAGTGAAATCGATCTTAGAACATGTCTTAGCTAAGATGGATCTTAGAGCGGGGACTCGTCTTAAATCCTAAGATGAGGCGCAAGATAAAACGAGTTTCGTGAAATGGGCCCCTGGTCCCTTTTACCCGTGTATTGATTGAATGTTCACAACCGTCATGCGCAATGGCACTGATGAGTACCTGTTTCATAATTCATAGTACATTGGCATCGTCGCATTCTGTGCCACTTATAAGGAGTTGTTTACTACTGGCAAGAGGCACATAACATACATTTTGTAGCTACTAGATGCTGATCATAAACATAGTTTATTTCCTTATAAATTTAAAGGGAATGTACAACATTTGCTTTTGCTGCAATTTTCAAAAATAAATGGATTTGGAGGATTAGTATGTTATAGCAAATATTGTTAAACTGACTTGCTTCACATTTTGGGTTCGGAGATGCTGGAAAATCCAAGAAAACCAACCACGTTCTTGTAGTCTGGTTCCCAGACCTACTTCAGATGAAACGGAGCAATTTATAGACTTTGGGGAATTGTAAGGTCAGAGAATCAGTCTAGCAGGCTTGTACCCCTTCACAGGTGTGTAATCAATTACAAAGAAAATGCGGAATAACTAAATGTGAAAAATTAGGAGCAGTTTTCTCCAACGCTGGTCGGCACACCAGGAGCCACGATTTTACAGGATACTTTAGACTGTCATTCCCTAACAATCCAGTAAGATATTTCGTGATAATTTGATCGTTTTGTTTTTTGATATTTGCAAATGTTGTAGTTTCCCATTAAGTAAACCTGTGCACCATGTGGACACAGTGCTCTCTTTTGACAGCTGTATTTGTTAAATAGATCCCCACTGATGACCATCTAAGTCAACAAAAAACTGAGTGGAACACGTAGTGAAAATGAAACAAGTTTGTTAGGCAGTGCTTTCCCATGGTCAAGAAGATCCAAATTGGGCTATATTATCACAAAGTCAACAATGAAAATATGCCACAGTCGGTTGCTTCCGGCTTTCCCGGTCGTGGCTACGTGCACAAGTGTATGCTTTTTAAGGTGAAATAATCTTTTAAGCATAATCCAACTTCAAATCGGAAACGTTTGATTACAGGTTGTCTATTCCTTCCTCCATGGTTATGCTTACGTGGCTGTTCACTGTTCAGCAGCAAATTATCAGCACTCTGGTTTGTTTAATTTCTTTAATGTTAATGGGAATAAATGTGTGCTGGGGCTGGTTTTAAACACTCTGTTTAAAGCTATAGGCCTAGTCCATCATTTGTAATTTGTGCATTTTGTTCGTTTGAAGCAACAAAAGAGTTCAAAATCTAATGAAGGATACTGAGCAACTAACCTGATGAAGTTTCAGCTAAGCTTCAGCTGTATATTCCGAGAAAAACAGCATTCTAAGATCTCAATTTCAAATCAAAAGTTACTGAATCATGTTTTGAATTGTTTTGAATTGCAGCTATACGCGACGTAGCGCACTGATCCGACGAATTATAACAACCGCGCGCGCGTGTGCGTCGTTCCAAACCTTGTGCGCGCTGCGCTGAATAACAAAATGAACTACTAATTTAAATTTTCCTACGGTGCTTCTTAAGAATCACTGTTGGAAATGCCTTCTTTTGTTGATTACTTCAAAATGACAGCTTCCCAGAAAGAATAATTTCACAGGGAGTTTAGTTCCCTTACTATCTTTCAACCAAGTTTGTTTTTCAACAATAATTACGCCAGTTACTTTTCGGATGGCTGCAAATGATGGACTATAGCTTTAAGACTGGTTGGAGTGGGCTGGTTTTAAACACTCTGTTTAAGACTGGTTTGAGTCTGGATGCATCAGACTCCAACAGAGTGTTAAATACTGGCCAAGCACATATTTATTCCCATTCATATCTTTTCAAAGGAGTCAACATTTCATGTGACACTGGAAAAGTGTTTAAAACCAGCCAGCTCAGTGGTCTTTATCAACCGTTTAAAACCGGCCATGTGACGGGTTCTCGATCAATAGGAATGAGTAAACTGTCTTGGGTATTTATGAATTATGAATGAATGTTTAATGACATTTATGACTTTTTTTATTAGCTAAATTGCCACCCTATAACAAAATAATAAGCCTCTTGCATGGGCATTGTAAACCAGTCCTACATCAACCTCGTCCCCAGGGTGTCGAGCAGTACGCGCCCACCACTTCCTGCTCTCTCACCCTGGTATTGGATCATTTGCATGTGCAAGATTTTTGCAGACGTATGCAAATGAGGAACAGTCTGGTGCCTGGATATGCGTTACACATTAGCGTTTGTTTTTGTATGCGGTGTCTGGGGTAAAAACAGAGTCAATTCTTAGCAGCGCGAGCACGGCGTGAGTTACGAAAACACGATTTTTGAAATCAAACTGTTACGATCTTATCAAGACAACATGCAGTATCATATTTCATATTAATATGAGCAAATTGGAAAGGAAATTAGTATTTTCGAGAAGGCGTGGACGAATGATCGCGAACAACACGTACTGCACGTTGTGAATATATAGCACCAAGTACACGATAAAAATCCATTACTAGCCAATTGCGGTATCCAATCAGGATACAGGAAGAAAGTTTCCTATCCAGGGTTTACTATTGGAAACGCGGTTGGAAATAAAGTAAGCACTGGGGACGAGGTTGGTCCTACATGTACTTGAACATTTTCTGTAACTACATGTAATAAAATGGATCAGATGGAACTCACCTTTCTAACTCTGTGCTGAAATTCTGTCTTTGGATCATGGCTGGTATTTTCTGGTAATAAATTTTGAAAATTGATCATTATGAAATGGCTTTAAATTCATTATTGTACCAAAGTCATTTATAACTTGACCCATAAATACATTTTTAGTTCAGGAAATAGTGAATTGTAGCTATTTTACTTTCTTGTTTTTAAATTGAAATTCTTGAAATATTGTAGAAAATATGTTGTTGGCGCTATACCGGTAGATTTATATTGGGCTGTGTTTTTTATCTGACATTATCAAGCTGACACTTTCAGAGTTTTTTTTTATGTACATTTCAAAGACTCATCTTTTCCGGGCCCATACTAGTCATACCTCATAATACAATATCCGCCTTCCAAGCACAGAACATTTTGCCACAGGCACTCTCGTAACTGACTGTTTCATTAGTCGTTTGTCATTGTGTAAACCTCAAACCATCCCATGATCTGCCCCAGTCAGCAAATAGGCAGCACCCAGTTTTATGGCTTTGCTAAGTTGTTCCAAAGATATGGAATAGGGGGGCCTATATGTTGTAACTTGTAACTTGTAAGGCAATTCTTAGCTGTGTCTGAGTTCTGAGTTACTTGGTTTTTATTTTTTCACTTCAAGCAATCAACTTACACACTGTTATTATTTTTAGTGTAACAGATGTGAAAGCTAGTAGCTTTTTTAAAATTTGAAATTTTGCATTAGGCCAAAAAAAAAAAGTCTCCGGTTTCTGGTATGCGCGCGCGTCGCCGTAGCCATGCACGTCGGCAAAATGAAAAAGTTTTTTTTTCAATGAAAGATGATGTCTCAAAACCGCCAAACTCACTGGTTTGACTGGAATCCTGCTGTTGCACAATTTTAATGTGTTTTTAGATGGGGTTATGATCGAGAATAAGCTTTATGTGGCCTCTCTGGTCTCCCATAATATTTGCACTAAGTTTAGTCGGGCACCATTTGCAGTCATCAGCCGACATTTGAAGCAAAAAAAACGGTAAAAAAAAAAAAAAAGCCGCGTCGCCGCACCACTTTTTGGGCAAGCTCCATATCAGAAACGGGAGACTTTTTTTTTTGGCCTTAGGCTGTCTTTATAATATTCAGCTGACTTTGGAGTATTGGTTAGTAACCATGGTATGGTGAGTGTCTACCAGCAGATTAAGTGGAGATAAGAATTGTATAGTTCTGCTAAACTACGAGCAGACAAGGGGATCACAAGCCTGACTGTCATGTTGGTGCATGTAGGCAGTCGTTTCATAGTGACACTGAATTTCCACTGATGATGTAATTATAGTGGTGTTTTAGTCTTCAGTGTTTCACGTCGTTGTTTTGGGAACAACTTACAAGTCAATGTGAGATCTGCCACACCAAAAGGCTCAGGATGTCTATTTGGGTATGTTTACGATTACGATTTTACTAATAGTGGACTTTTCATTTGTTAATGATTGTACAGTGTGTGCTGAATTGCATGGAAAGTGTAGTCAATTCAAGAGGTTTTTGTTCATTGTGAAAAAGGAAAAAAGGAAACGAAATGAAATCACTTTATGGTAATATAGTGCTGAAACGTATGACAGTGCATGGACAGCTATCAGTGCTTTTTTGCTGAATTCAAATCCCACAGATATGAGCATATTGAACACTGTTGCAATATTCAGTTTAGCCAAATTATTTTTTTGAATAAGACAGAGAACTAACTTAATAACAAATGTTCAAATGCTTGTACCCTTTTTTTCAATGTTAGATTCAGATTGTGGAAGCCAAAATTAACAAATACTGCAGGGTTTGACCTTAACTTTTTTATTCACTAGCCAGCCTGGCTACTGAAACAGACTCTTAACTAGCCCGCGGGCATTTTCACTATCCCGCAAGTTTTCCTTTTATAGAATTGTCTCATAAACAACAGTGTGCATTCATCTAAAACGTGTATCCTGAGGCAATCTTAATTGTCAGTCTTTTAATAAACAGATCTTATAAGTTTACCCTAAACAGTTAATAAAATTAGGCACACATTGAATCAGGTTTGCTTTCTGAATAAAATGATTTATTTCTTCCTGTCCTTTCATCTTGGCCGTAGCACAATAATTTTTGATTCGCCAGCTGGGCTACTTAAGGAATGGTTTGACTAGCCTTCCGTTGTTTTGACTAGCATTTGGCTAGCAAGCTACCGCTAAAGTCGAACCCTGTACTGCTTTTGGCAGTGTTGTAGTAGAGCTGTTTAGCTGTCCTCACAAGTCCTCCATTCTCAATTCAGTCAAAAGTTTGTTTAAACGAAGAGTGACAAAATACACCTTTTTTATTCTCCATCACCTGTAATAATTGTGACTGGACGTCTGAAAGGAAGCAGTTTACTTTTGAGTGGACTTCTGATGGACTCTAATATGACACTGGCTTATTTTTTGGTTTAATACTTGCAACAAAATAGATTGGGTGAAGTTTTTGTTGTACAGTGCATGCACTCCGTGATTTATCCCGGCAGTACCAAAATTGACCACTTTAATGGAAACAGCAGGGACGGGTGCATTGTGTGGCAAAACCTGAGTCGGTGCCAAATTGTTATACAAAGTTATATGGCACATAGTTTGATGGATCATCTTGTCACCTCATGTCCTATGAAAGAAATTGCGTGCCACGGTGTGTGCACATGTTTATGTGTAACTGGAATGAAAAATTGAAAAGTGCTGAATAGAGGTTTGCTGTGTGGAAGAAATTTCTTTGCAAAAAGTTTGCTTTTGGAGAACAAAAAAAAAACTGCAAAAAGGTTTCCTTTTAGAAGTGCATGTACATGGTTATCACAAAAGCATAGAAAGCATGGAGTAAACATGAAGGGCCCAACAGTAGTATTGTCTGGGATGATTGAAATATTTCACAATTTTGACAGTCAAGATATGTGGTAAACAGTTAAGGAACTATTGCAAGGCACAAAAAAATATGCATGAAATTTTTAACAAAACTGCTTTTTATTTGAGGTGTAAATTTGCTGCCAAGGTTGTGCTAAAAATAGGCACCGTGGACGTTACAAAGTTGTCAAAGCCTTTTTGGTGTTTGTGAGTTCAAACACAATATCTGCCGGTGAGAGGTGTTTGGAATGCGTTTAGTCAGTGAAGCGGCATAACTGCCAACTTCGGAACTCTCCACGTTCAATCTCCTATACATAGAAGATAGGGGAAAAAAAGAACTTCAGGGTTCTACTGTGCACTGTGAAGCAAAGTGGCTGAAATTACATACAGGCCCCCGCAAGGGCTAAACAAACAGACCTCCGAACAACACAGCCCGTGACGGAAAACAAGTTTGACGTTTCTGCTGAATAGAAATGAAAATCGCCCCGACCTTGGTCATTCTCCCTCGGTAAATTGCTCGTGTTTAGCATGGATCAACTTGATTGCCCCCGCTGAATGAAAGCGTAATTCCCTGGCTTCGCTCACCGGAAACTTGGTGTGTTCTGACGTTTCAGTGTGTGTGGGAAAACCTGTGTTAACCACAAAATGAAAGCGGTTGGCATATTTCACACGTTCGTGCTTGTCCCTTTGTCTTGTTTTTTAGTTCCGATTTGACTGGCAAGTCCAGATTTTTCTCTTTTTTCACGATGAGTAATTCATTAAACAAGGATGTATACGTGAAATATGCCTCGTCATGATCGATAGTTTCCTGCTTACTGAGACATGATGTATGCATGCCATTATGTAACCTTGTTTTAGAGGTGTCACCCAGAGTATATCAGTAACCAAGGAAAATGGTTTCAAACCGCAAGAAAACCACATGTGGACCTTTTTTCTTGGAGTACAGGATCCCCGATGAACCACACTGTTGTTATAAAACCACAAAAATGTTATCTCAATAATGTAGTCATGTTGACCTACTTATTTTTTTTCTTGACATAGTACCCTCAAAAGTAAACCGTCTGGCCAAAATGAAGTCGGAAGTTGACTACAGTCGACTCTCGTTAGTACAAACTCTGTTAATACAAAATTCTGGTTATAACAAACATAAAGCCTTGGTCCCGACTGTGCATTTATGTGCACAATGAATGGGACTGATGTTCCTCTTAATACAAAATTCTGATATAACAAACAATTTGGCTAGGTCCGAACGAGTTTGTTATAACGAGAGTTGACTGTACTTGTACATAATATACAGATATTTATTAAAGCAAATTTTTGTCTTGTACCCAATGTCCCTGATGTGCTTAATTTAAGAGATCCAATAAATAATGAGCTGCTTGTTACTGCTGGTATAAATCTTCCAAGTATGTTAAGCTCCTGTTTTTTTCAGATTCAGGCAAATACGTGGATAATTAGCACTGGAAATAATTAGAAATTGGTAACAAATGCCACTTTTTTATACCTCATTGTCTTTATTTGTCAGAATATATCAGGATACATGTGTTATGTTCAATCATTTAAAAGTTATCAAATCGAAAAGCTAAGTTTTCTGTTTTAAAACCCTAACAGCCCCTAAAGCTACAAAATACTACTGAGTAGTAACCTGTAGTATGAATTCTTTCCATACAAGTTTAATTAATTGCTTAAACTTAAAAAAACATTCAGATTGCGTTTGGTCAAATATATTTTCGGAAGGTGTTTTCTTAGAAAGTAGTCAAAGTCATACGTGAAGTTTTTTGCTTTGAAACTTTGGCAGTTATGCGCTGAAATCTGTATTCCCTTCACTGTACACATGGTTTATGTCTGAACCTTTTTTCCCCCAAAGTTTATGAAATGCAGATTTGGAGTATAGACATTAACAAATACATTTTTTTCAGAATCAATTTCAAAATTCCTCTTATTTTTCAGGTAACAAACATGGAGCCAGGCTGCAACCACAAACCTGCTCTGAAACCAGAGGTAAAGTAACTTAGTTTCTAAATTTTAATAAGTATGTTTAAATTTTTTGTACACCTGATTTTATATTTTTTTCCCCTCAAAATCAGTTTTTGAATGTATCGGTACGTATTTCACATTTCAATTGCCAGAGAAATGACGATGCCAACACCGCTTCAGAGATATTTATAAAACAAAATTTAAAAAATAATAATACTAACAACCGAAATATAGAGAGACATTCCCATAGACTTGTGCACAAAACTTGTTCCATTTTTCCTGACCCCTAACCCCAATTTCGCCTTATCCTACCTCAACAAATTTTGGTATTTTTATTAACTGGAAAAAATTTGCCTCTAAACAGGAGCTTACAAGGCGACATTGAAATGTCTCCCTAATTCCACATTTTTCCCAAAGGTATTTCTGACGCGAAAGTGTCTCCCAAATGGTATAATTTATGATAGTATGACACAGTGCATTTCTCAATTGAAGCATCATCTATTCAAAATGCACATCTCCGTGAAATGTATAAGCCACAAGTTTAATGACCTGGAATGGAATAAAGCGAAACTAATTGGGCATGATATTGAGGGGTTTGTATTTTTGAACCTTGAAGAGAAATACGAGTTGTTACCGATGTAAACATTGAAGGGACCGTAATTAGTTATTAAAATCAACAATCCAATTCTCCTTTTCTAGTTTGTGGATTTCTACACCAAGTTGTTGCAGACCTTCCTCCATCCCCTTGGGAAAATAAACGCCAGCAATGCAAACCCTCTGCAGTTGGCTGCACATTTGCAAAAGGTAAATATTCCGTCTACAATATGGGCTTGGAATTTCATTGGCAGAAAGTATTTAGTTCCCTCCAAATTGGATTTGAAGGCATTTGCCTCTCATGTGTTTTGTTCGTTTCCAATGGAAACACCACTTACACTCCAAAGAAGAATGTTAAAAACCTAACCTGTTGAAGTTTCAGCTCAAAGGATATTGCACTTTTTGAGAAAACAGTGAGAACCATGCACAATCTTTTGATCAATTAATTTCGTTCATAGCACTCTTCATTTTATAAAATCAGTCAATTGGCTGATCGTTGGAAATCACCTACATTTCTTGATTTCTTCTGAATGACAGCAAGCCAGATAGACTAATTTCACAGGGTGTTTAGTACCAGTATAATCTTTAATCCGAGTAAGCTTTATGATAATTTGGTAGGTTACTTTTGGGACAAATGCAAATGATCCGGTATATGCCTTTCAGACCAAAAGAAAAGTAAAGGGGACATGTAAATGCTTGTTGTGGCACACAGAACAAAGATGTGACTAAATTTGTCAAATAGGAAAAAAATGTGAAAATCATGTTTGCTTTTAATCAGCTATGTGTGTGATACCTAGAGTGGAAAGTTGTAATGTTACAAAAATAAGCATGACACCTTACGAGTAAACTGTGCCAAACTCTGGTCAAATAATAACCCAAAGCCTGGTCAAATTTTATCAGTTATTTACAAAAGATAAATTTGCTTTACTTGTCAGAAATTCACCAGTACCTTTACAAATTTGTTAACCTACCAGTATAAAAACACCAAGACATGCATGTAAACGTAAATAAAAACGTTTTCTGATGCAACATGTTAGTCAAATTGCTTCTTTCGTTTTTTAACCAGGTTTTCAATGTCCCAAATGAGATCCATGTTGATATGATGCAAGATGAACTGAGTAATAAGGTAAATATGGTTTTAATAGCGATATGACTAACTTAATTAGTTGAAAAGTACATGTCAACTCACTGTATATATATATATATATATTTGTATATACTTTCTAACATTATGTTCACATTCATTTTATGGTATGTGCCTTGCGCGAGTAATACTAAGAAATCTCCTTAAATGGAGATTAGTCCGCGCATGTGCGCATACTGCGCGATGTGTTGCAGAATGCAGTGTTGCCGGAAAAAAGTGTTTTAAATTAGTCAATGTTTTATCAACGTTTAAAACAACCCACGTGGGAGGCTCTCGACCAATAGGAATTGATCACTGTCTCGGGTGTTTATGAATATACTTTTAGACTTAAAATGTCAAAAATTATTACAATGAACATGTACTGTTACTTGGATTATCCCATCCCATCACATTTCAACTCCTATCTGCAGTCATTATTAAAAGCAACATTTTCTCAACTGTATGTTGTTGTTTTGTAGCCCCCAGCGTGTATGCTCAAAGTGACAGTGGTTGAGGCTAGGGACATCCTTGGCATGGATGCAAATGGTAAGACTGAAAAAGGGTCTTGATTTCTCTTTCATTAAATTTTTCTCCTACATTTGTAAGTCTGATAAACAGCACCGCAAAATACTGTTTTAAAGGACAAAATTACTAGCATCGGAGCAAACTTTGTTGAAGAGAAGTTGATTGCTAATTCGCATGTAAAAATGTTACAAAACATTTGTATCTTGAATTGCTGAATATGTACATGTATATGGCAGCTCGCGAGACAGTAAAGGGTAGGCCGACTGTGTTGCTAGAATGCATGTGTCCAGTTTTCAAGACAATATGCACAAGCCTGTAGTATCTTCATTGAGTGGAACTCACGCATGGCCACAAGGCAGTCAGTGTGCTGTCAGTATTAACAGTCATGTACTACATTTTTACTACCAAAGGTCCTTTTATGCACCTAGTCTACATAAATCATTCCTTTTTCTTGACTTACATAATGACCAGTTTCTGTTATGAGCTTCCTCTAAAAGTTTAAATTAATTTCTTGCATCTTCTTGATTTTTTCTTCTTCTAGGAATGAGTGATCCCTACTGCCTCCTGACTGTATGCAAGGATGAGCACCACCACTCCCCATCTCACGAGAAGCACCCCCACCTCACCCACTGGAACTCCTTCCCAGATGACCCCACGTGCCCTGCCCCCACGCCCCCAGTCCCCGGCTCCGAGAAGGTCTCCCGGAGGAACTCGGACGGCAGACGGAGCTTCAAGAAAGGAGGGAGGAAGAAATCGGACGACGCCACGTCCAACTCTGTCACCCACCAATTCCAAAAGCAGAGATCGGACACTCTAACGGTGACCAGCAGGCTGCACAAGCGCAAGAATTCTGCGGACGGGAGTGGCATCGCGTCACCGAGGTCTCCCGTACACAGCCAGTCAATGGAGGCAGAGTGCGTCTTCAAGACAACCTGTCAGAAGGCCACGCTGCATCCCGTGTGGAACGAAAGCTTTGACATGTAAGTCAAGTTCTTTTGTCGGTCAGTCTTGTCAAAAAGAGTTTCTCCGTGTAACCCCGGGATATCATTTGTCGATTCAAAATGTAAAAGGGGCTCTTATAGATGAATTAAAATTTTAATCAGGTGCAAAGTCACATCTCGTATCATTGATATCAAATCTGAAATGCGCCATCATTTCGGGCGTTTCGCAATGCAGTGCGCCACCAAGAGTTGGCCGCAGAGAGTTCGTTTTTCCCAGTGCATTGTGGGAGATGGTCGACAAATTTGCAGCGCAGGACATTGGAAATTGGTTTGTTTTCTGGTCAGTTATTTCATGAGTGTGCCTGATTCCAGTATCTGTTTGCCCTTTTCTTTTCTTTTTATCAAAAGTGTGTTTTTTTGTAAGGCGGCAGAACGCTATGCCCAAATTTATAACAAATTATCTCGAGTTGTCTACTGACACTCATTCAGATGGGCCATGCTTTGTCGACCATAAACTTGAAAAATGGATTCTCCATGGCAAACTCTTGGTGGCGCACTGCATTGTGAATTGCCCGAATTGTTGGGCTGGTGAGCTTTAATACATGTTGATCATAAGGTGATCATAGCAATCGCATCCCTCTTTCATCACCTTATCCCTTTTTGTTGTTGAATTGAATCAAATACAGGAATCCCACATTTTCAGTTTTACTTGAATTACCAATATGGCATTGCAAAGTGGTTTTCCCACGGCAAGCAACTATCATTAACCTCTTACACTCTCCCTCATTTCTGCATCCTGTATTTGAAGGTTGGAAATCAGTTGAAATTAATTTGTACACATTCCAAACTGTTTGAAGGGATATTCTATTTTTCTCCAGTTTCTCTATTTTTATAGTTAACTCTTGCTGTCACTCAGTGAAACAATTAAACATTGTCACGCAACTCTTTTTTTTGTTTTTTCTCATTGATGTAAAGCACCTTGCTCCAGGACACAAGAATTACAAATAAACATCAACAGGATTCAAACTCACACTTAAAACTTGAAAAACACTTTAAACTTGAAAAAAAAAAATCACTTACAATCTTACTCAAAGTGGTAAACAGGGTAAGAGGTCTGATTGCATGCAAAAACCTCCAGATGGTCTTATAATCATAATGGTCTTATCAATCCATAATTGTCTGATAATGTCTTAAATTTCTTCGAATTATTTTGTGATTTCTTGTTGATTTATGTCGTTCTGTAGCCCGATAACATCAATACGAGACACGGAGCTGACTCTGACCATGTGGGACATGGACGAGGAAACCAATCTCTGGCAGGCCTGGAAAAGTGTGGAGTCAGACCACAAAATGGCAGGCATTAAAAAGTAAGTTCAGCAAATTTCTCTTTTGCGATCAGAATTTGTCCTCCCAGATTGTGCAGGTGAAATCTTGCCAAAGCAAGCATACCAACAACTTGGGCAACAATGAAGGGGTCATTCCTTCATTATGTCATGTCCGTGACACAAGCTTTTAAGAGCTCATTGAATATTTAACTGGAAAATGTACTTTTCAAATCTTATACATCCATCATCTAGTAATGGTCAAGGAGATTACAGACTAAACCTTTTGGATCATTTCTCTGAGTCAGTTACAGTATTAGACTTCATGGCTAACTGGTTCTGTCATTAACATTACACTTTCTTTCATAACGCTGGAATTGCCTGTAGCAATGTTTAGTTTCTTCCCTTGTCTTAGGACCATAAATTAAAAACTGAAAGCATTTTATGTTTTGAAATGTTATATGATATTCTTTTTCTTCTGTGAATGAAGTAGAAATCTAGCGAAGAAATAAAAAAAAATTAAAACTTAAACATTTCTCATTTTGTAAAAACCAAATGTAAAGAAAAACTAAAATCAATGTCTTTGTCGTTGTAGTCTGTTTCGCCACATCAAGCATGGCATCAACAAGAACACAGACGACTTCTTAGGCCAGGTCGTTATTTCGCTAACTGACCTTCCAGCAGCAACCCGCGTGGATCAGTGGTACACACTGCAGATCAACTCCAAGGGATCGGGACCGAGTAACGGGGGGAAGTGCCACATGCGACTACAGTTTGTACGGGAGGAGGTATGGATATTATAATAAGTTTCAGTTGTCAGATAGACCTTTATCATGCTTCCATCATTTTAGTCATGTTCCCTGTATCCAATAACAGTACTGAATGGTATTTTTTATGCAAAAAGGAATCATACTTTTTTTCCTTCCAGCCTCGCTTTGGTTACATTGATCTGAATGGGAAAAATCAAATGGCTGCAATATGATAATGGTCTATTGGGGCTATACTCAATGCTTTTCAATATAAATAAGCATGTTCTTGTGTTTTATCTCAGTGAAACCCAACAAATTTCAGACTTTCCTTTGTTTGGGACAAATGTCTGCAAATTGTGTACATAAATGGCCACACATTTTGTGACAAAGAAAGATTTTTAAGATTATTTTGGGCATTGACGCAGACATTTTAAAGCATTCCTTCTTCATTTCTTCTCCAGTTTTCTAAAACATTTACACAGTATATTCTTGCATTCACACACTACATTTTGCGAAGTGCAGTAATACAGTACGAGGTTTGGGTTGCGAGGCACCAGAAAGGGACTAAGCATCAACAATTATCAAACCAGGAATTTTCATTCACTTTTATAGGGCCAGAATGACACTACCATATGTTGGCAAAATCCAACTCCGGGACAAAAAAATTTCTAAGGTCTTCGTCTGACCTCAAGTATTGTTCCAGGAATTTCTTTAAAATATGTTATTCATGTTGATGTTCGTATTGATAAAACCTCTAGCACATCCAAAACCTGCAGCCTACAGGTTACATGCAGCGGGGAAAAAAAGAGTTTACACTAGCCAAAAAGGACTGAAATGCAAAGGAAAAAGATTTTTGGACCTAAAATGTACAAGTCACACTATTAAAGATTATAACACACCTCTTGCTGGTTCTTCATCCTGGTAGGTTGAAACATAGCAGCAAGGAACTGTTCCTTGCTCTAAGGTTGAAACGCTGTCACCTAGTGGTTCACTAATATAGGCTAGTGCATGAAATTTGTGTCAGCGTGTACTAGACATGCGTCATCTTGGGCACTATACTCTAAATTTCTGACTGGTTACAGTGCCCTCTAAAAAAAAAAAATCAAAAACTCAACAACTGAATCTCGGGAAACTAAAACCATTCCTTTAATTGTTGAATTGCTCACAGTTGCATTGCTTATGGGTTAATTGTTGAAGTTGAATTATAAAACTCTGAAAAGCCCAGAAGCCCAGATGCAATAGTTGGCAGCGCTACTATTTGGCAGCTCCACTTCAGGCTCCGATCTCTGACTTTGATCGACCTATTCTTCTGCAATTTCTATCATGAGTTTTACACCAAGATACAGATTAGGAACTGCTGATCAGCATGGTTCGCCAAACTTACTGTGATATGATCCCATTTTGGAGAATATTTGGGATCTTTTTCTGGACATTGCTGTGTACTTTGATCATCAGTACAGCAGCCCACGCTCCAGCTTTCACACAACATCGATCACCAACAATAGCGATCAAGAAGACAAGCACCTACAATGGACCACCACCAACAATAGAGATCAAGAAGTCAAGCACTTACAATGGCCCTGCACCTAATCCTCATGGGGAATGCATTGTGCCTCAACACCTACATGGATTAGCCAATTGTCAGCAAGGGGCAGTAATGATGACTTCTGCCCAGGCATTCTGTCTTCAATTAAAGTACCAACCTACAGAGCTCTATTCCCTGTACCAAGGGCCTGATTTCTACACCACATGTCCACTCCAGCCACAGATATGCAGGACAATCACATATTTAAACATCAGACGGACGCCATGCTTGATTCATGCACCAGTGGACGTCACAAAGACAGATGACCCTCGAAAACGCACAACTCTACGCAGACGATCTCGTAGAGGTTGCAAAGCAGGGATTCACAGAAGGAGGCCGACTCCCCAAAGTTTGATTCCAGTAATTATTGGTTATGGAAGACAAACTTCTTTTTCCACTGGTGAATATCATCCGGACTATCTACACAATGGATCTGCGAACTGTTGCCATAGTAACCTAGTGCAGCTTACTGCAAACAAGACAGCGAAAGCAGAACATACTACCTCCTTCTGTATGCTCAATGCAAGATCTCTGAAAATTAAAACCAACGCCTTCGTTGACTTTGTTATCGACAATAAATTTGATATTGTTGGTGTCTGCGAGACATGGCTATCCGCTGACGATGATGCTGTAATTGCAGAACTCAACCCTGGAGGATACACGTTCAAGCACATACCAAGGACAGGTAAACGAGGTGGCGGTGTCGCCTTTCTATATCGGAGTGATTTAACTGTACAAATCCATCCAGCCCTTGATAATATCAGTTCCTTTGAACTGATACAGATGGATATCATCCAGAACTCAAACGCTGTACACCTGGCCATTGTCTACAGACCTCCAGGATCATCAACTCCTTTCAAAGATTTTCTAAATGAGTTCTCGGATGTACTGGACAACTACCTTTTCAAGAAGGCCAGTTTGATTATTTCCGGAGATTTCAACATCCACGTTGATACAACTTCACCTGAGGCCAGAGGTTTCTGTGATGTTCTAAGTGCATATGGCCTTGAGCAACACATCCGTCAGCCAACCCATATACGTGGCCACACTCTAGACCTGCTTATTTCACGGAAAGGGATCGACCCCACAGGACTGTCTGACATTGACATAATTCGTGGTATTTCTGATCACTCCGCCCTTACTTGCAACCTGCATACTCCAAGTCTACGAACTGCCCGAAAGTCTGTTGTGTCACGAAACATTCAGTCTATACAACCTGCTTGCTTCATCGAGGATTTGAATGAAGCGTCATTCACAGAGAAATGCACTGTGAGCAACGCAGATCTGGCTGTCGGCAGCTACAACTCCATTCTGATAGCTACTCTGAACACACATGCTCCTGTCCAACAACGTTCAGTGAAAATTCGACCAAATACTCAATGGTACACCCAGAAAATAGCAGATGGAAAACTTCTTCGTAGGCAGCTTGAGAGGAAGTGGCGATCTTCCAAGCTTGAAATACATCATCAGTTGTATCGCCAACAATGTCAGCGAGTCCAATCGTTAGTTCGTGCTGCAAAAACAGGGTACAACTTGAAACGAATTAACGACTGCTCAGGTGACACGAAAAGACTGTTCAGAGTTGCAAGCGATCTTTTGAACAGAAAGCAGCCTTCCCCTCTTCCAACACATGTTTTCGCTGAAGATCTAGCTGCTCGATTCAGCAACTTCTTCACCAGCAAGATAGAATCTATTCGTGCCAGTCTGCCAGCCATCAATCAAACATCTTCGTCACGTAAAACTCGTGCAGTCTTAGACACTCTTGCTCCTGCATCTACAGATGAAGTTCGTAACATCATGGCAAGGTCACCAGCAAAGTCATGTGAGTTGGACCCGATCCCTACCTCTCTTCTAAAAAAATGTATGTCTGCCATTACTCCAGTCATCACTAACATCATCAATGTGAGCTTGGATACTGGAGTCGTTCCTGAAGTCCTAAAGAGAGCGATTGTTCGACCAACATTAAAGAAACCTGGTATGGACACAAATTCCTTGCAGAGTTACCGTCCAATATCCAACCTTCCATATCTCTCCAAAGTCTTGGAACGTGTGGCATTTTCTCGTCTCTCAGATCATTTGCAGGAACATTCGCTACTTGACAGCAATCAATCAGCATACCGTTCGAATCATAGCGTAGAAACACTTCTCACAAATTTAACGGACAACGTACTTCAACAAATGGATAATGGAAACATCACAGCCCTTGTTCTGCTAAATAAACAGCTAAATAAACTGCAACGCCTCCAAAATTCCGCAGCCAGACTAGTCACTCTCACCAAGAAAGCATGTCACATAACACCTGTCCTTCAGTCTCTTCACTGGCTGCCCGTTGACAAACGCATCACCTTCAAAGTTCTGTTGTTGGTCTACCACGCAGTCCATGGCTCCTCACCAGTCTACTTACAAAACTCAATACAGGCATACCACCCCCCACGCAGGCTTCGATCATCAGACTCCTCCCTTCTTCAAGTTCCCCGATCCCGACACTCTTGGGGTGACCAAAGCTTCTCTCACGCAGGCCCCACTCTCTGGAACAGTCTACCCCTCTCTATCCGTCATGCTCCCTCTTTGATCTCCTTCAAACAAGAACTCAAAACCTATCTGTTCACATTCTAATCTCCTCTTCGGCTTGCACCTTGCACTTCATATGTCTTGAACCTAGCATTTATAATTTGTAGTTTTGTCATTTATAATTTTGTCATTTATAAGTTTTGTAGTTTGTGCTTACTCTTTGTATAGCGCCATGAGCGTCACCTAGTGATGGACCTGTTTGCGCTTAATAAGATGCCACTATTATTATTATTATTATTATTATTATTATCTTGAACAGAGGCGAGTTATAAAACACATATGGACTGGCATAATTCGGTCACTAGTGCATGTCTATGTCTCCCTCAGGCCTGTGAGTGACCTGAGAAGAGGATCCTATTTCCCTCGGCCTTCGAATCACTCACAGTCCCTCGGGGCACATAGACGTGCACTAGTGACCGAATTGCCAGTCTATATGTGTATATACTGGTTCATATGAAGTCTCTCTTTATTTTCCATTGGTTTTAGGATTACTGCAAGGCAGGAAACTCCTCCATGCTGACATTCTATCATCAGTTGGCTTCGAACGTCTACAGATACGAAGGCCAAAAATATATCAGCGTATGTATCACTAGCCATATGAATCGATATAAACTGTCCTTGTTAACAGTTCTTGTTGAGACTGGCTCTCAGGTCCAAGTCCTTTTGCAAATACAGGGTCATGTTTTACTTGAACAGCGAGCTGGGTAGTGTGGTTACATTCTCCAACAAGTTGGAGTCCGTAGACCAAATATAACTGGATATAAATCCAGCGACAAAATAACCAAAATTGTCCGAAAAAGACCACCGCAACCATGTGTATTTGAAAGAGACTGTACAGTTTCTTTCATGTGTCTTGCATACAATGAGGTATTTGTAGTTGAGTGTAATTTAACTCTCTTTTTTTGCATGTTGCAGGAAGCCAAAGGTCCCTGGGATGGTAAGCTGCCTGACATCAGCCGACACTTGCTGAACTGCTTTGCCATACAACAAGGCATCTCCAAACTCTCACAAACACTCATGTACGGATCACTATAGATTCTTATTCTTTTTACTTTCAAATATAAAAGAGCTGATACAGAGAGCCTGTTAACTTAAAAGATGGTGTTGCACAAGCTTAAGCCATTCAATATTGGGAAGTTGTGCACTTTAAATTATTTTTCTGACTAATGACACACGAACAAAGATTTTGTTACAATTTATATTGATTTTTTCTATTGTGTTAGAAAACTTTTTAATGTAAATCCAATGCTTACAATATTAAAAATGGACATTTTGGTGTATAAACCATTGAGAATTCCAGTTAATTGTTGCACAAATCACTGCGAACAGTTAAAACCACGTAGGAATATTTGAAGTTACCCCGAAAAATTACCACTTACGAACACAAATTTTGCTCAAAGTAAAGACAGAACTGGTATCAAATTTTGGAAATGGTATCGTTTTAGAGAAACTAACATTGAAGGTGGTTTCAAAATGGCTGCCCACGGGCACACTTTTTTTATACGTGAGCAGCAAAATCCAGTTTTTGCACATGTTTTCTCTGTTTTCTCAAAACGTTTAGTATCCACTGAACTGAAACTTTAACAGGTTAATTGTTATACTGAGCACCCTACTTAAGATTTTAAACGATTTTGTTGCTTCAAACCAAAAAAAAATGCTCAAAAAGCAAATGATCGTACATACCTTTAATGCACATGTATGTATCACACATCTAATATGTGATTCTTTTTTTGATCTCATTGTGTAGAAATCTCTCGTCCCTGCTGGAGTTTCACCACCACCAGAGCTCCCCGGCCTATGACTTTCTGTCCTTCACAAGGCTGTCCATCAACAGTTTAGGGAGAGACGAGGTGGATTCGGTGTCCGTTAACAGCCTGCCGGAGTCATTGGACAACATCCAGAGGGCCGGGGAGGAGAAAGGACAGAAGGACGTCAATAGCAAACCGGGAGAAGAAAAGGTCATTATAAGTTATTTGTCACGAATGTCACTGTCGTAATTGTTGTTAATTGTCACCATTGTCATGGTATAAATTGTCACATCTGTCACCGTTATTAGTAGGGTTATTGTTGTCGCATCTGTCATCATTGTCATAAGGGTTATTGTTGTCGCACCTGCTACCAAAATGATTAGTGTTACTGTTTATTGTCACAAATGTCACCATTGTCAAAGTTTTAAATGTCACATCTGCGACCGTTGTCATTAGGGTTATTGTTGTCATGTCTATGTGACTATTGTGCTTTAGTGTTACTGCTAATTGTCACAAATGTTGTCACTGTTGTCATGTTAACTGTCTCACCTTCCACAGTTGTCATCAGTGTCACTTGTGATTGTCACGCCTTTCACAATTCTGACCAGTTTTTACTGTTGATTGCCTCATCTGTCATTGTTGTCATTAACGTACATATGTTAATGCCACACCTGTCGCTAATGTCATGAGTGTTGCAGTTATGTCACTTGCCAAAAATTAGGTTTTGCAACAGGCAACACAGTGGCGCAACTATCTTGAAATCGTGAATTGCACAAAAGCAATCTATCACTTGCCTTCAGTGCCCCCCCCCCCCTTGAAAAATTGATGTACCCCAGGTGCCCCTCTACAATTTAACTCTAGTTTTGCCGCTGATTGTACATTTAACAAAAAAATATAATAATTGCATAAGAAATGATTGATATGAATTCAATAAAAGGACAGAAAAAATATAACGTTTCTCTTCCCAATGTCATTCTAAAATGGAATTTCATTCTAAAATGTGTTCTGACCAGTGCCCCCTGAACAAAGACATTGACAAAATGGGAAAGAATTCAGTTGGTAAAGCAATGAATTATTTCTTTTTCTTGAGCTTGAAGGTTCATATCCAGACTAGTTAAGGACGTTTGCAATGTTTTCTTCTACAGGGCAAGGAAGATTCTGATGCCTCTTTGATGGACCGTGCGCTACGTGAGGCCATGTTCCACGTCCATGCTGAAATGATTGCAGAAACCACCTTCTCCATCTACAGCAACGAGGCTAAGGACGTCACTCAAATCTATGCTGAGAACCCACAGTTCCTCTCATATGAGGTAAGACTTCGTTTAGTCTATGATTTCTCTCCCTGCTCAAAACATTAAGGCCATGGGCCGTCTTGATCATTGGGAAGTGTGGCCAAGTGGTTAAGGTCCGTGACTAATGATCAGAGGGTCAGGGGTTCAAATCCATATGTTGTGTCCTTGGGCATGTCACGTCACCCCCACTTGCGTCTCTCCACTCAGGAGTATATAAATGGGTACCATCATTAGCTGGGGCGTGTGCCAGTGTCGATTAAGTTTCAATGTGGAAACCACGCACAGTTAATGGCGCAAAGGGCACAGTCTAATATGTGACATAAGCGCCAGTTTCAGTACAACAAGAACAACAACAAATAAGGAGTAACCTGCTATGCACTGGCTCCTATCCAAGGGGATATTGCAATATTCTCAGTCGTTTCATGCCACTGAAACCGGAGATAAAAGCCGGCCTGATGGGCCATATTGGCTTGTGACAGACTTTGCGTACATCTTGACATTCAGTTTTAAAAAGTGGGGCTGACTTGGAGTCAAGCACATTTCCACTAGGCATAAGTAAGGGAATAAATATGTGCTTTGGAGGTATTAAACAATCTGTTTAAGACCAGTTGGAATCTGGATGCTGATAATTACCCGAGCCAAAAGCGAGGGAAAATGCCATTCATAAATACTTTTTTCGGTCAAAAAAAAAATATCAAAACTTACCGGTCCAAAAGTCAAAACAAGTAAAAAAATATATAATTTTCAACGATTTCGAACAACAATACACCCCTCTAGCTATACAATAGTAACACCCTCAGGTAAACAACTCCTTATATTGAGATTGACGCGCACATCGCGTGTACTGCGTGATGTGGCGCACAACACAGATGTACCGGTGTAGCGTGAATTTAGGACCATGAAATACTGACTCACTGGTAGTATAGCGCAAGCCTACGTGAGGATTGTGAACATTCAACCAACAAAACGGTGCTGGCACCAGATTTCATAGGAGTAACAATTTCATGTGACACTGGAACAGTGTTTAAGACCAGCCAGCCATGTCTTTATCAACCGTTTAAAAACCGGCCACATGACGGGCTCTCGACCAATAGGAATGGGTAAACTGTCTTAGGTATTTCAGAATTCACTTTTAAAATGTGTGCTCGATGATATATATGAAGTCACAGAAGTTCAGCATAGCAAATTGAAGCCATCAACGATAGCATTAAATAAACCCGAGGAAGTGGGTGGAGTTTCGTCCTTCCCCCTCCCTGCTTCCCCCAGCTCTTTTAGGGTTGTATGAATTTCAGTGTTAACTTTAACCAGTCAATTCCAAGTGTACAGAAATACCTTTGCTTTGATTTTACGTGCTGTAGTTTGCCTAGACGTCTTCAAATATATTCAATGTATTTTCCTGGCAGGACTGATATAAACACATGGCTTATGGAACAGACAGCAAGGTGATGATATAACTGGTTGAAGCCCTAACATTTGTCTGTGTTAATCTTGCACAAGTTCTTTCTCGTTTCCTCTGCATGTTTGACTTTGTATAATCTGACTTTGATGAGTTTTACTATGCATGATAATTGTTTTAAGTATTTTGTGCACGATTTGTTTTTGTCTACTCTTCATTTTGCCATCACTCATTGTTTAAATTATTATTTCTTTGCATGAATTTAACAAATCCTCTCAAACTCTTCTTGATTTTTGACATCAAATTAAAATGCCTAAAACTAAAATTGTTTATAGGAATGTTGGTGGTTTTCATGCATGTCATTTATTTTTGTGATATTTATTTATTTTTTCTTGAGTTACATGCATGCCTGAATATAAATAACTAACTTTTCTCCTGCCCTTCCAATTTTTTTTTTCTCCCCGGTTAAACCCTAACAATCCCTAAATCTACCAAAATCTAACAACCTGATTTTACACGATAAAGATGGAATCAGTATCATATGGACTCCTTGCATATAAACAACCCCCTCATCATCGAGACAGAGGTGGGAGACAACTGAGAGGAACTCTTGAGCTCCTTGCTGACAACGCTCACACAAAGACATTTAGAACAAAATTAGTTGTGTGCTTAATTTGCACCATACCAGTATGAGCGTGCAGTGTGTCCTTCCCACTGGAGTTCTTGAAAGTGGTCTCAAAGCACTGTTCTATAGCAATGACTCTATGTTCCCCCCCTGCGCCAACAAAAGAGGGCGCATTTTTACCACTTTGGAGAGCCCCGTGGACAGGATACACAACGTGTGCGTGCTCTGGTTCGCGCACGAAGTACGCACAATTTCCTGAATGTGCCAAAGCGATGGTCTCCCAGACAAATCCCTGCCCCCAATAACTTTGGATCATTGGAAATATGCAGTAGATTGACCGGGAACCAGTCTAGGTCTCCCCCAACTCTCCTTTCCTGGCCGTTGAAGGAGTACTTGTGCGCTGAGCCCATAGCCAGACACCCATACATGGCATCCTAGTTTGGTTTCAAGCCCAGAGAATGTGACATTGTGTCTACTGCACAGTGTTGAGATTTCATGGATTCATCAGAAAGGATCAATTAACAAAAAACAAGGGAGTTAGGATTAATTCTTTAAATTCTGCATTCCCACCCCACCCTGTTGGTTTCTTTCTTTTAAATACCTTGACATTGTCGTATTTGACACAAACATGTACCTATGTCCAGTTTCAAGGATTTTCAAGGAAGTTTCTTATTAATGTTGACTGTTCCATTGATTTTGATCTTTTTTCCCCCGATAACAGCTTGAGGTGACAGAGTCATCGATATCCACCTACATTGACTACTGTATGTCTCCCGTGGTGGACTGCCCGGCCCTCTTCCCTCCCTCCAACGTACAAGTCTTGGACATTCTCAAGTCAAAATGCAGGTACTGAGCTTTGTAGAGTAGCTAGTGTTGTAGTCTAGGTACTTGCGGTGATGAATCACTAATCCAATCACAAGTAAGTCACAAGTCAGGTCATGGGCCCAGTCACGAGAAACGCAGATGACCAGTTACGAAGGAGTGCCTTTGTCAAAGCTCATTTGAATAGTGAGTGAATCAAATTAGGTTTTGCCCTTCACCGACGTATGAACACTCAGTGTGTCACCTCCCGAGTGAAAGTTGGAAAAAATCACTCGGTGAAGGGCAAAACCTAATTTGATTTACATCACCCAGACGCAAAATTCCATATTGTGAATAGTGAGTGAGTTGACTATTAAAAGAGTTGCGATGGACTTGTGATGACTCATGATCAATTTCAAGTACTTCACCAGTGTTAGTGAACACATTTAAGGAGACTTAGTCTTTCATTTTCGTTACACAGTTGTCTCACTAGAAGAGGGAGTAGCAAATTATAAAAGTGTCTTACAGCAGCAAACCGAAGTTTTCACATTCTTTGCTAATTGCAGTTTCCGACCAATTTCATCTATAGACCTTAAAAAATTAAAAATTGTAAAAACCATATTGAAAACGTCGTAAGGGAGGCTACAGTTAACATTCATAATACTGGTTGGTTGGTAAATGATTTGTCCACAATGGCACATTTACACCATCAGTGTGTAGGACAATATATTTTTAGCATTATCTGTTAATTGTATACACTGCATTTCTACAAAATGTTGTTTAACAATTATCCTTTCATTTTGCAAAACGGACAATCCTTAACCCTAAGCTCCTAGGCCCTTTTTGCTAGAAACCATCCTCAACCTCCAAAATCCTATTCCTCATGTTTCTCAAACACCATTCATCCTCGATCCTCGCAAATCCTCCAATACCGACAGGATGATTTTGGAGGATTGAGGTGGGTTAGGGTTAATAATGGCCGTGATATAGCAACAGAAAGCTCCAGTAGTTTAAACTGAAATGTATCCCTATTCAATTATCACAGGTTAAACAACATCTCCAGCCTGCTGCAGATGAAGGTGTGGAAGGATCGCAACTCCATCCCCCACCAGCGAGTCCGTAAACTCTTGGAAGGGGCAATAGAATCCGACACGCAGAGGTGGCTCAGTAACAAGTTGGAGGAGCTACCCCAACCTGAGGGATCACTGGTAAGCACGTCATATAGTCTACAAATATTGACTGGCAGTGCATGAGGTCACTAGTACATGACTATGCATGCAAAGAGACTGTGAGTGACCATAGAAGGTCCTTCTTCCTCGGGCTGAATTCAAGCAACAAAGCTGCCATTTTTTTGTGCTCTGATGAACTTGATGACCTCAGCAGGGCTGTGTAACCAGTCAACACTTACTGAGTATGTTGCCTGATCTGGCACTGTACTTGAGAAATTGCACGCACATGACACATGATGTGTGCCTATGCTTGATACAAATTTCATTTCAAGCACTAGCCTTTATGTACTAATGAACCCCATTTGACCATGCTTTAACCACTTATGACAACGCATTACCAAGAGGTGTGTAATATGTACAAGTATTGACTGCTTTCAGTCGTATAGAAGTTTAGCTCCTCGGACCAAAGTAGTCATACACACTGTATCCCTTACACAGTATGGCTCTCATGAGTATATTGGCCACCACAGCACCGTCTTCAATTTCCGCACAGAATTTTGTTTCAAAATTGGTGTACAGAGATGCAGCTGCATCTGTTGTCAGCAAATTTTCACGTATAAAGTCTAAGAACTAAACAGTTGCCCGAGACAAAAGATTCTGAGGCAGCCTAATTCTCTGAGCCACAGTCAAACTTAATGCTAACAATTACACTACTGTTTGTATTTGATTTTGTTTTACTCATGGTTTTGTTTTTAGAAGCCATCTGATTTGCTGAAGTTGTTGGACAGACTAGGGGAGGGGATGGGCGACATGATGGCTGTACTTAAGCCAACCAAGGAATACCAGAACTTCTTCATGAGGTAAGTCTGAAGAAGAGGGTGATTGACATGTCACATTCATAAATGCAAAGCATATAGCGAGCGTTCACGGTTAGTGCACGCCAAGTGTCCTTCCTGTGAGTTGGCCACACAGCAGAGTCCATAAGGGTGTAGCCAAGTAAATAAATTCCCATAGACACCAGTGATAAATCCCCATACTTCAAAACTTTAACAATACTCAGAACTCTCACAGGTGTTCATCATGCTGTACAGAAATGATGATCATCATGTCATCTTTCATTTTCTTTTCAATTTTTGGTGGGATGACCAATGACTTTTTGGAGAAATTCTAACCCAAAGAAGACCACTCCTAAAATGAACGATATTTCCCAAACTTAAAAGTAGCCATTTTCAAAAAGGATCCCTCCACAACATGGCTAAGTAGCACCGCTTTCGGACCCCACTGCATCCAAAATGCTCTGAATTGGAAGCCCCAAGAGGTGCAGTGCCATACATCTTCCCCCAAATTCCATCGCTCTCAGAACTCTCTAATATAGAATAATTTGAATGCAAAACAATTATTCATGAGCTTGGCGGACTGATTTTTGGGTTGGATTCAGTGGGCAATGGCAGTTCTCATGCACCATTTTTCAACTGTAACAGTAGAACTGTCAACAGACAAATCAGCAGTAGGTTTTACCCCATTAGGAAATACACTTCATTGTATTACATTGTATTACATTGTATTACATTGTACTTATTCCCTGATGAATCCATGAAATGTGCCAGACAGTGCTGGGGCGGTTCAGGGAGTGACAGGCCGGACAATTTGGGTTAAGCTGTAGCATCAAAAATTAGTACTAAACGCTAATGTTCACAAAATTCAAACATATGGCATCATCAATCTTGACAGGTTCACCGTGGACTACAATAAAGTAGTTGCCGGTGAGACGGATCGTATGATCTCAGCCAGTCTGCGAGATGTTCTGAACCAGCTCAACCAGTACCAGGTCCGCTATCAGAAGTTTCCCGAGAACATCGCCGAATCCAGCAAGGCCAGCCTCAAGCTGTACATGACTGTTAAGAAGATGTATTCGGTGTTGAAAGCTAACAACCATACATGGTAGGTATGGTCTTTTCACCAGTGATATAACTCAACAAAATGGCACATTGGATCTAAGGCCAAAAAAAAAAGTCTCCGGTTTCTGGTATGGAGCTCGCCCAAAAAGTGGTGCGGCGACGCGGCTTTTTTTTTTTTTTTTTACCTGTTTTTTTTTGCTTCAGATGTATGCTGATGACTGCAAATGGTGCCCGACTAAACTAAGTGCAAATATATGGGAGTCCAGAGAGGTCACATACAGCTTATTCTCGACCATAACCCAATCTAAAAACACGTTAAAATTGTGCAGCAGCAGGATTTCAGTCAAACAAGCGAGTTTGGCGGTTTTGAGACATCATCTTTCATTGAAAAAAAAACTTTTTCATTTTGCCGACGCGCATGGCAACGGCGACACGCGCGCATACCAGAAACCGGAGACTTTTTTTTTTTTGGCCTAAGAAACCCTTTTTTTTTCTTCAAGATTCCCATCCTTTGTATCCCACAAGTCTATTTCTAGTTATCCAGTCTCATGTCTTGCAAGTCAAGACACAAGCAGTTCAAATGAACTTTTGTTATTGCTCATCCAATGATACTTGTAACCGACTCAACTAGAACACTGATGACATCTTAATCATGATCGCTTGTTTTGTTTCTTTTCTTTTCCTCCTTGCAGTGATGGTCTTGAGATGACCAACTACCACACCTGGTTCCAGGAGGGCCTCATCTTCTGGTTGGTCACCTTCAAGTACGAGACGTTTGACCGCGTCCGCAGAGCTCTGGAAATGGATAAGGATGTTGCGCTGGTCCACAGCGTGGTCAAGTACTCCAACTCGGCCGTCGATGCCCAGTCCTGTTTTGCAAAGGTTTGATTTTTCTATAAATCCTTCTTTTGTTGTACTTCCTTATTTTATAGTGAAAAATAGAATGATTTGCTGTGAAACTGTGACCTCCAGAATGTCAAGCTGGTGCGCCACC
Source organism: Patiria pectinifera (assembly GCA_029964075.1). Classification (NCBI taxonomy): domain Eukaryota; kingdom Metazoa; phylum Echinodermata; class Asteroidea; order Valvatida; family Asterinidae; genus Patiria; species Patiria pectinifera. The sequence continues at coordinate 21,825,080 of CM057147.1, read as the reverse complement.
ATTTGAACTTGTCCAGTCCTTTGGTGGCTAAATATTCGGATATATGGTATATTTGGCACAGCTCTAAAAAATATATTTATTAGTGCTGCGCCTAATATACCAAATATCCAAATATTTTATCATCCATCAAATATCTGAATGGCATTTTTACCAAACACAATATTCAAAACAAATTTGAGCTGTCTTGAGAAGATGACGAAAATAGTTGTGATGTAATTTTATTCATATAAGTTAAGAGATGTTATTGTTTGTTATATGACACACATTTTTGTGGACAGCCACTTTAAATGTATGATTTAAGAGCTTCAGTGAGAAATATTAGTCTTAATTTGCTTCTTAAAAATCTGTCAAACATTAGCTAGTCAGCTATCTCTGAAAAATATATTGATACATACATAGCATTCATAAAAAGTTTTTACCTCCATGTCACTAGTCGAATATACGAATATTGCGATCAAACCAAAGTTTCAGTATTCCAATACTAAATTACTCAAAAATGCACAGCGCTAGCTAGTAATCAATTTGTCGATACCTTTGTTTTAATTTTTTTTACATTTTTCTTTGTAACCTCATTGTACCTTTTCTGTTCATTTTTTCATATAACCTACAGTGTCATTGGAAGATTTGGGAAGACTTTTTGCTCAATTTTTTTCCAGTTTATGTGAATTTCCTTCGCTAATTATTAAAAATCCTAAAATGTGTCCTATTTTCTTTCGATAGGTAACAGAGGAATGGCAGAAGATAGGCTTCGAAGGAGTAGACAGTCGGTGTATGGCCATCACCAAAATTACAGATGTGAGCATCATTTGGGTTCTCTGTGTAACAAAGTATTCCTGCATTTTGCTTTGACGTTTGCTGTCTGTTTATGTGTTCTGATCATCGTATCTTTTCGGTGTTAACGTTTTTCTGTATGACTGTTCTCACTGCGAGAGTATCTTTGTCCTGTTTTGTTGTTTTGTGGAACTTTGATTGATGCAGAGTCAATTTTCGACTGTTCAAAGTTATAACAACGAAAAATGTGTGGGTTTTTCAATATTTTAATATATTCACAGCTGATTTGTGAAGGTGCCAAGTTGTACGCCGCCTCGATTCACAAAAAGTTGGAGGAAAACGGCTTCTATCGCAGCAACAGTGGACAGTTTGACATCAAAGACAAGGTAATGGATTATTCTATGTGTGAAGAGAGATTTAAAGGTAACATCAGGAGCAGTGATATAGTCAAGCCACTTTGTTTTTGCTGAGAAAATAAATAAATCCATGCAAGCTTATATTTGAGTAAGAAATATGCACTAAAGCCAAATACAATGCAGTGGTGGAGCTCTGTGGTTCAATGGTTATGGTGTTTGACTTATGTGCTGTGGTGCGTGGGTTTGAATTACCCTGACGGAATACGGTGCTTGTGTTGTTGGGCAAGACACTTTACTACAATTGCCTCTCTCCACCCAGGAGTATAAATGGGTACCTGTGAAGGTAGAGACCAGAATGTGCTGATCTCGAGCTGCTGCAGAAACTGGTCTCATGGCCTGATGAACAGGGGTAATAGTTGTAAAGCGCACTGAGACCTTTAGTGTAAAGTGCTGTAGCACCACACCATTTATGTTGAAGAAAACGTATTTCCCCATCTCTCCCTATCAGCTGTGCATCACCCTGAACAACATCGAGCACGTCCGAGCCTACCTGGACAACCTCCCCGTCCTCTTGGACTGGGAGCAGACGGTCAACAGCCTGGCCAGCCACCACGACAACCTGGCGGCCGGCAAGCTGACCTACAGCACCCTGCAGCGGATGACCACCAAGGCTAGCAGGGACATCATCAACATGTCCGGCCTGCTGGAGAGGAAGATTGCCGACAAGATGTGCCAGGAGGTCATCAAGGTCTTGGGGAAGGTGGTCAACCCTAGAGGGGAAGGTGGGGCCAAAGAGGAGGTGAGCTGAAGAGTTTTGAAAGACTCCATTCATGAGCAATATTTGTCAGGAGTTTCTTTGTGATCACTCATGAGATTTGCATGACTGGTATTAATTATTTGTGGTAAGGCGAAATAAAAGAAAATATGTTTAGCGTCCCCGAAGTGCTTCCTCTTTGGAGGCCGCCTCATTTTTTTCCTTTTTTGTATAAAAACCAAAAATAAAATGGCAAAGTTTCAACAGTGGCATCATTTTGGCCACTTTATCTGTTGCATCTAGCCATATAAAGCTGTTATGTCATTTTCTGAGTCCAATGGGGGCCATTTAAAAAAACCTGGCGGCCATCTTGAAAAAATAGCCCCGTCGGGCGGCCATTTTGGAGGGGGAAAAAAGGGCCTCCCGCTTCCTTTTTTTCAAAAAGGCAGGACCCTAAACATGTTGGTGTTTTTATTTCGCCTAATGAAGCCAAGGATTCATCAAAAGCGCCCTAGGCACTGTAGCTTGCAAGCTTGAAGAAACATGTAGAGAGAAGAAAATGAGAAGAAATTACAGTTTTTAGACGTGGGAGGAAAAGCCAAGAAGAAAGTTCTGGGGAAACCCACAGAATCAGGTAGGGACTGAAAACCTAATCCACACGTGGAGCAGAGCAGGAATCGAACCCGGACCATTGAGGTGAAAATCGAGGAATGAAACCACTGTGCCAACACAACTCTCCAAAAGTTTCATGTGCACAAACCATAGCATATTTGCATGAGTATCAGGTGTACTGCAGCACTTGTGTTCAAATGTCTGCCTACCTTTCATTTCTTTGTTTACCATTGAAGGAAGTACTTGTGCACAGATTCCGTCTCATTTGTGACAAGACTTCTCCAGATATCGGTAGAGAAAAAGCTGTAATGCCCCTTCAAGTGTCTAACTTTTTGTCTGTTTGTCTGCAGCATCTGGACGAGTTCTTCACATACATTGACCACAACCTGGAGACTCTGTACAAGCAACTGATGCAACAGATCTTCCCTCGCATCGTTGAGGAGGTCTGGAACGCCCTCTTGAGAGGGATCATCTCCCTCATGCAAATCGGCAAACAGCCCCAGTACTATCAGGAGCTCAGAGAGGTAGGCATTTCCCCTCAAAAGTTTCTGCAAAGATTATTTTGCAGTTAATTCAGACTCTCCAGTGCAGAAAAAATATCCAGGGCTATTTTGAATGGTTGGTGTTGCCTTATATATTTCAGATCCTGGATCACCTTCAGAGGGCTGTGTCATGACTTGTTATATTAATTCAAGTCATATTTCCCATACTGTCGAGAATAATTATCAGGGCCCAATTTCATGGCCCTGCTAACCACAGAATTCTGTGCTTACGATCGCCATTTTGTACTTACCGCGCTAGCAGAAAAATTCTGCGCAAACCACTGATCTCTATATACAGACTGGATAGCGGATACCCATACACGAGTCACAGGCTTGAATTCACATTTTGACCAGTTCGCCCCCGGTCTTTCAAAAATGGCCACGTATATACAAACATTCTGCGCGTGCATACACCGCACGCTGTATCATGAGTTGACGCGCATTTTAATCACGTACACGTATTGTGATGATCTAAAAAGGACACATTTCTGTCGTGATTATATTTCCAAACGCCGCAAAAAGTGAACTGCGGCAGTAAAAAAGGTAAACCACGACGTTAGAAAAATTCTAAACTGTGGTCAGTGGTGGGGGTCGAAGTATAATCAGATGAACCGCGATGTTACAAAAGTGAATCATACGCCTATAAAGACGGCAACTTGTCCTGTATAGATCACCAGCCGGTCTCCCCAATATGGCTTCAAATGGCTTTCTTCTGCGGCTTTCTGTACGCTATCCAGTCTTTGTATAGAGATCAGTGGCACTAACCCTGTAGTAAGCAGGGATTTTTCGCTAACGGTAAGCAGAGCCGTGAAATTGGGCCCTGGTCATCATCAGTCAATCGCATCATGTAGATTCAAGTCAAGTTACGAGGTATTCAAGTGAACTGTGATAAATGCACTCCTATGTCATTGTCCATCTTACATTCAAACCTTCTTGTGATATGACTTGTGATCGACTTGGTTACAACTCGGCCTCCGGTGCATATAAAAATTGTTTAACAGAGACTTTTGAGAATATGTTAAGAATAAAAACAAACAAGGAGAGTATTTTTATTGTCTTGGGCATGTGTTGCGTTAAATTGGTTTATGGTTAAAGATTGTATAGATACACTATTTTACACTGCTTTCTGGTGATTATTGGAATATGTCTCGAGTTAAAACTGAATTGCACATGGTTCTCCTTGGCAGAGTCTGGAGGCCCTAGAGAGCTACTTCCAGCGTCCGGGGCTGGCGTTGGACTCAGCCAAGATCCAGGGCTATCAGTACTCCTTCCTCCTGAGCCAGCTGGACCTGAACTCCCTGAGCACCCACGACCTGATGCTGAGGTACTACAAGGAGATGGCTACGGATATGGCCACGCCCGGCGAGTACTTTGGGCATCTTGGGATCAGGATGGCGTGCAAGGAGGAGACGGGAGGCGAGAAGACTATCCTCATCAAAGGTAAGAATTGCAGTCTTGGATGCAAACCTGGTTCCAAGTTATTGGCAGAAAATTCGTGCTAACTGTCACGTGCATGGACATTTTTATAAGTTCCAATCATATGAAGTCAAAGCGCCACATGACCATCTCATTTCCCTGTGATCAGCTACCATTGTAGTGAGAAAGCGTTTGTAAGCAATCACGCTGTGTGTTGGAGAGAATGGCTTTTTTTCACGTAAAATAGCAGTATATTCTTTATCAAATGGCATAATGGTCACTACCTGTACCATATACTGTTGTCGTAAACCAACCAGCAGGTATCGGTTCCGTGTTTTTCTCACAATTTTTGCAATAGGTCTCGTTCAAATGATGTCATTTCCTACAGACCATCCACGTGCATTTTGAGCGTCAACTTGCATAACGCGCATCAGCTGCGTCATATTTCAAACACATTTCGAGCAACAAGCACACGTGTTTGGAACATTTTCAACACTGCGCAATGTGTGCTAGATTGCGTAAAATATGCAGTTGCAGTTCTCCTACAGAAATGGCCGTCATTGAACAAGCCCTATACATCACAGCTTTGAAGGCTTGCCTACTACCTACTGCATGCAGCACTATACAATCGTTGCCTACTACAGTAGTGACTCAGACTTTCCGGTACCTAGACGTAGGCCAGGTCACATGGGCCAGGGAGAGCCCTGCCCATATATAAACATAATTTGTCCTTTTGTATCTGGACAAACTGACCGACCTTTTTGGAAGTTACAGAGTTTTCTTTTGCTATTTCATATCCAAAGTTTTTGCCAACCATTGGTAGGCAAAATGTTGAGTGTTGTACAGTATGGGATCCGTGCGCCAACAAAAGAGGGCGAGCTTTTACCACTTCTGAGTGCCCCTTGGATGGGACACCGAGTGTGCGCACTGTAGTTCGTGCCCGAAGTACGCACAACTTTTTTATTTCCTGAGTGTCAGGCGCCGTCGGCACGTGAATACATTCGAATTTAACTTGCAATGGTCTCCCAGACTAATTTTCCGACCCCCATAACTTTGGATATCATTTGAAATACACAGTGGATGGATCGGGAACCAGTCTAGGTCACCCCCTAGTATCCTTTTTCTGGCCGTTGATGGGGTACTTGTGCACAGAGCTCATTACGAACAAATGCTAATCCTTTTGCTCTTTCATCAGCTGTGTCAAATTTTCACCAGGATTCTTAGAGCACTATTTTTATGCTCCTTAGAAAAAAATAAGGAGCACGGTAGGAGCACTTGTGCAATGTGTTTCTCAAAAATGAAGGTCCGAGATTGAATGAAGGGCCCCTTTTCTTTCCCCAGTGTGCAATGCAGTGGATCTACCAGGCATGGACAGGAGTGGTACCAGCGATCCTTTCATCATCGTGGAGATCCTACCAGAGACAGCCTTCGACAAGCCCCTGGTCCAGCAGACCAGACATGTACAGCACAACCTCAACCCTGTCTTTGATGAAACATTCCAAATGTGAGTCATCAGTTGAAAGTTATTGGGTTTTAGGCTGTTATTAAACATTGCCCCTACCCTCATGTTTTAAACAATTTGGGAAAGGTTATTTGGTGGCTGGAGTGATTTTTGAAGCAATCTCTCATAATTTCAAATTTCTATATTCATGAGGACATAAGTCAGGTCAGATTCTTAATACCCTGAGTTGGGACAATTCCTACTTCATGGCGTGTTAAAAAAGTCCTTACCGTCATAGAATTATGATGAAAATGTCATGACAAGCCTCATTTTGGCATGCATTCATGGCCCTGCCATGTATTTTGCTGATCGAGATGACTGCCGAATAAAGCTTTTTCAAATGATGATGCAAAAAATCCTGCAAGGCTTGATAAATTTTCTCATCCTTGAGAATTCTTTCCAAAAAGTTAATCATGTGAAATGACACAAATTCTAAAGCGTGACACTCTACCTTTGTGAAGATTCCCCAATAACTTTTGAAACATTGAGGACCATGACAAGTTTATTTCGCCAATATTTTTGTCTCCGCAGTCCCTCTGTCCCTCTGGAGCTAATTGAGGCCGGTGGCGTCATCAGCCTGACGGTCATGGACTACGACGTTCTCTGGAGCAACGACTTCATCGGCGAGGCCTTCATACCACTCCAGCAGGCTCGGCCAATCAGCATGAACCAATCGGTGGACCACTGCCCGGTCATCATGATGCCAGTGAAGCGCCCTCACGCTGCCAGCGGTGGTGCATTCGATGTGAGTTTCAGCATTCATGATAGGAATTATAAAATTGAACAAAGAAGTCGACTGGAGCGGGGTTTGAACCTGCGCCCTCTGGATTGCTGGTGCTGAACCAACTGAGCTATCCAGCCCTGACAGTCAGTAGAGCACTGGTAGGGTGTTCTGGAAGTCGCAGGTTCAGACCCCACTCCCGTCAATTTATTCAATTTTATAATTATTATAATAATTACATCTGGTCAGTTTTCATATGTGGTTTAAATTAGGGAATAAATATGTGCTTGGGAGGTGTTAAACACTCTGTTTAAGACCTGGGCCCAATTTCATAGAGCTGCTTAAGCAGAAAATTTGCTTAAGCACAAAAATGTCTTGCTTAATAAAATCAGGTTACCGGCCAAAACTCCATGCGATTGTTATGCTAAGTAAACAGCTAAATACCAGTCACAAGTAATGTACATCACATGGAGCAATGTTTTTTCGTGCTTAAGCAAATTTTTTGCTTAAGCAGCTCTATGAAATTGGGCCCAGTTGGAGTCTGGATGCTGATAATTACCCGCGCCAATGTCCATGTCTATGAGTTGTTTACGAGAGGGCCATACCATAGCATAGCTGGAGGGGGTTTCGTTGAACAAAATTGTTGGAAATTTATAATGTTTGACTTGTTTTGACTTTTGGCCCAAACAGTAGTGATTTTTTGACTGAAAAGGTATTTATGAATGGGAATAAATATGTGCTTGGCCGGTATTAAACACTATGTTTAAGACCGATTGGAGTCTGGATGCTGATAATGACCATCACCTTTGGCTCGGGTAGTTATCAGCATCCAGAGTCCAACCAGTCTTAAACATAGTGTTTAAAACCGGCCAAGCACACATTTATTCCCTTATTCATGATAGTGAATTTTTCATCATTTGTGTGCATCTGGGATATTTTATTGGATAGATTTTTGTGAGAAGACATTATAATCTTTGACAATTGAAGACTCGTAAAATGTAAAAAAATAAAATAAATAAACCAGGCATGCGAAGACTAAGAGAGATAATTCAGTGTTATTGTTTCATTTCCCTTAGATCTTGAAAAACCGCTCCAAATGGGACAAAATCGCCCGTGCGTTTCACACGCGGCGACTGAAGGCGATCGAGAACCAGAAACCAAGGACAGACAAGGGTACCAGCGGGCCGCCGTTGACCAATGCGAGACTGGCGCCCTTCCTGAGGCAGTAAGCATTTACTGTATCATGACTTGCCTGCTTGACCACCGTGCTGTCTTTCAGCTCATCACGCTGCTGTCGTGCTGCTGTGTGCACCGTCACATCATGCTTCATTTATGCACTGACCTTAATAATCGACTGAAATTTTTCGTAGCTGCAAGATTTTTGCTATTTGTAAGATGGAATTTTGGGTCGGGGTGATGTAAATCAAGTTAGGTTTTGCCCTTCACCGACGTATAAACACTGTATACTCAGTGTGTTACCTCCCAAGTGAAAGTTGGCAAAATCATTTAGGAGGACTCGAACACACGACCTCCTGCTTTCTAGTGCAGATGTCTTACCACTCGATTGACCAATGCTAGACATGAACCAGCCAACCGATCCCGTTAGCTCGGTGGTCGAGTGGTAAGACATCTGCACTAGAAAGCAGGAGGTCGTGGGTTCGAGTCCCACCCGAGTGATTTTTTCCAACTTTCACTCGGGAGGTAACACACTGAGTATAGTGTTTATACGTCGGTGAAGGGCAAAACCTACTTTGAAGAGTTTTGCTGTATGAGATTTTCTATTCGAGTCACCATTTAAAATTGTGATACGTGTGTGTTCACCTTAGTGTCAGTTACGCCACACTCAAGTGTTGGAAAATCAGTTCCGCTGGTTAGACTGTCGATAGTTGTTGACTCTTAAAGGTAATATGCAACATTTGCTTTTGCTGTAATTTCCAGAAATGGACAGGTTTGGGGTTATACATCGTTCCGGTGACCTCTTTAAAGTTTTGTGTGCATGGATGCCGAAAAAAAAAAAAAAATGCTGTTCTTGTTGTCTGGTTTTCTGACCCTACGCTTCAGATGAAACGGGACAATTTATAGAAGTCGGGGAATTGTCAAGTCAGGGAACCAGACTAGATACAAAATTCTAAAAAATGACAGCATACCGGTGCACCGATTTCACACAATGCTTGAGACTATTATTTACTTACAGTCAAGTAAGCTATTTCGTAATAATTTCTTGGTTTCATGTTTTAATGTTTGCAAATGTTGTACATTACCTTCAAAAGTCATTTATTTTAAAACATACTGTTCATGCTATATTCCTTCCTCACCCTAAAACATTTTTCTTTTTCAGTTGCTGTTTTTCTAGCAATACAAGTGTTATGTACTTTTGAATGAGACATCCAACATACTTGTAAAAATCTTTGTTATGGCATAATTGGTTTACAGATTTCAAATTACTTGCGCCAAAAAATTATTGAGTTCCCGCAGGGCAGATATTTTCATGATTGAGGTCCAAGAGTATTCCGGAAATATACCTTTTTTCGGTGTGTTGCAGATGCCAAAAATTGATCAAACAAAAGGCAGGTGTGTTTTTTTGGAGGGGCCAAAATTCAACATACATACTGAAAATCAGGAGAACCTGAGTTTTGGTGTTAAGGCGAAGGCACGGCCCATGAACAGCGGACACTCTTCCATCCAGCTCACCATTGGCTGTTGGAAAATATCGCTGTACATTTTTTTTAATGTTTTCATTCTTCGTGATCTCTCTGACAAGATTTCCTGGAATGCAGTTGTGCATCTAGAGTATCAAGCACCGACTAGTTCCCTGATGCGGAAATAAGTACTGTAGAAAAACATGCCACATTATGTGCTTCAGTGCAGATAACTGCTTTTGCTGCATACTGCTAACATCAACCTGCATCATTCATTCAAACACAGACCCCAATGATGAAGCCTCACATACTGCAGTCATTTAGTCAATAGAAAGGTATTTGTGATTTTCCCTTTTGTGACGTTACATAGCATTTCGTATATGAGTCAAAGTGACTTTTCCAGATTGTGTACAAAATAAGACGCAAAAACTGTTTGTCTTTCATTCCGCACTTGCTCAGATTTTCAGAACCAACAAGTTTGCTAATTATAAGAAAAGGTTCTTAACGCTGGCCATTTGTAGTTGCTGAGGATATTCTGGTAGTGGCTGCTTACTGGGTGGTCACTAAAGGGTTAATAGGTATTTTGCAGTCAGACTTAACACAAAAGTTTACAGTGTGCTTAAGATTTAAAAAGAGTTTTCGCCTTCATGCCTTTATTTCTAAACTCTCAACACTCTTTAGAACTACATGTAGTTACAAGTGCTGCGTTTCTTATAGTTCAATCAAGCAACTGATTGGCATATATAGTTCCATCAATCAATTGATCGGCACTACAGCCTGTCTAAAAAAAATGGTACAATCGAAAACGATTTATAAAAATATTTTTCAATATTAAATCTCAACATAACTAAGTCGTTTTGAGCATCAAATGAAAGAAAAAAGACCAGGCTTTCCAATACTTTTTGTTTCATCTCATTTGCTTTTGTCAATCCAGAGATAACTCCAGTTTACTGCGGAACACAAAAGTTGCAATCTTTTGTGAGCTTCAAGACAGCATGGCACAGTACTCGAAACAACTCTGCCCATGCATAAAAGTGGCACAAAATCGATTTGGGTGTATCGCACTAAATTGATTATATCTCTGAATTGACAAAAGCAAATAAGATCAAACAAACACGATTGGAAAGCCCAGTCATTGTTCTTTAATATATATTATGCCAAGTAAGAATGACTTATTTTGAAATTTCATATTTAACCAATTTTTTTTCTGATTGTACCATTTTATTTTAGACAGGCTGTATATCACAACATCATTCATGTGCCACATCAAAATACACGTGTCTCATAGTTTTAAGAACTGCCTGCACAGTGCACATACTTGCATATTCTTCAAACGCTCACAACACCGAATCCTGCAAGTTCAAAAGATTGTTGCATCTTGTGCTCCTACTTGCATGTTAGTCATATTGGATTTGACTTTAATGGAAAAAAAGACACACCCACCATTTCAGACAAACAGTCCATGGAAGTAAGTCTTTGTTTGTTTCCCTGTCTTTTTGTTTTTCCTCCAGAACTTTAGTGAGACTCCATAGTTACATGTACAGTGTCCCAGCACTAACTACAGACAAGAGTTGAGTTCCATAGATCAGCTTATTAGAGAGAGGAACGTGGTGCCAATTTTCATATAAAGTTTGCTTGGTGTCATACACTCCATAGGTTCCATTTGGTGCTTAGCAAATCTGCTTTGCTTAATACCAAGCACGGTTTGCTTGCTGTTGGGATACATTACACCATGAACTGTTTGTGAAGTTTGATTACTAGTGGCCCTGTGCTCAACTACCCCCCCCCCCCTCCCCGAAAAAGCAAAACAAAAATTAAAAAAATACAGTAGGGAAAAAAAGAAGAAGGAAAAAAAAGAGGCGCGACGTCATATTGCTGTTATTTTAATGGGTTGGGGGGGCCAAATGTCTCTGTCTACCCCTCGAAAAATGATAAATTGAGAATATCCTGGAAAGGTACAGGGATTTCGGGGAGGGGGGGGGGAAGGGGAATGTGCTTTGCCCCCCTCTAGCAAGTATCCTGGCGACGCCCATGCAACCCAGAGTTGTAGGCAAGCATTTTCCGAGTACTTTGTTTACTACCAAATATTGAGCTTTTTGTTGTGAACAAAGCGAGAGAAACATTGACAGTAGACAGCAAATGAAGTCACTGTTGGAGAAAAAAATAATTTGGGACTTTGGATACATACAAAATCCTTTTTAATTCAACCTTTGAGACAGAAGTACTCTAAAAGTACTCTAAAAAGTATATTCTGAATGTTTTTGTCTTGAAAGCTTAGTTCATACAAGATTCTGATTGTCCTAGGTGTTTAGTTTCTTTTGGTGAATATTTACTGTCCAATATCTGTATGATGCAGCTTTATCCATGCCAAACTATCTCATTATTTGGTAGTTAAGCTGGTTCTCGGAAAGTACTCGACTACAACTGTGCAACTACCCCGCAGCATTGAAAAATGTTGAAGTATTTTCCTGCTAAAGCAACAGTTTGTAACTCTGCATATACCCCATCAATCCCAAATTAGATAATTTAAACTACTACGTATATAAATACAGATATCAAAACAAGTGATTTGCTGAAAACTATTGTATAGAAAAAAAGTTATTGTTTAGTCACCAATAACTTAGCCTTAAACTTGTGAAGATTGCATTAGACAAAAAAAGAAATTAAAACAAATAAGGAACCAATGTGAAATTGCAATTTGTACATGTAGATATTTGTCTCTTGTTTTTCAAAGCAAAGGAATATATTAAGTTGGTTTTTGCATTGAAAAAGAAAGAGGGAATGACATCCTAAGGGTTACGAACATAGGGACAACAAATAGTGAGGGATGACGTTTGGTTTAAAGATTGCGAGTGTACTGTAGGATATAGTATTTGCCATATATTATTTTGTATGTGTATATGAAGTATTCAAAGAAAGTATCAATACTAAAAGTTAACATGGTAAAGTTTTCTTGTTCTAGTGCCCACCCCTTGTACAAGCATGTAAGTAGGTTCTGAAATTTGAATTTCTTTTTTTTGGGGGGGGGCGTTGTATAGAAAGCTTTGCATTTGTATACAGTTCATAAATATGCAGTGTAGAGTCTGTTTGGAAAGAATTCTTATAATTTATAGTGATGTATTTGTAACATTTTATTTGATATGTATAATGATATATATTCCCACTTCTTCTCTGGGACATTTAGTCAAAGCTTTAATTGAAGTGATAGAAATATTTGTGAGAAGTTATTCACTGGTAGTACTTTGATGAAATGTTTATCTCTTCTGATGTTATACCATACCTAATAATGTTCTGAAAAAAAATGTTTTTAATGCATTTTTTTTCATGATCCTATAGTTGTATAATCATTTTGTTTTTAATTCACTTGTTTTTCAGTTTGTTTTGCTATAGTTTTTGTTAATATCAAGTTCTAAAGCTATTTATCTTTTCAACTGGTGGACATGAGCTTAAAACAAGCCTTTGCAATACTGGAGTTTTGTGTACAGACTTTTCAAATGTGTAATTAATTGTACATAGATTTCGAAGATAACTGGGGAAAAAAGTAGTGCGAGATACCATATATATATTATCCAGCAAATAAAGAATGTCTATACAAAAAAATGGCTTTCTGAATCACTGTTTCTGAATGTTACTTGTTGCTGGTAAAAAAAAAAATGTGTGATCTCACTTCTCATGTTATTTTTTTCGATATCGCATTTCAAGTAGTGACCAAGTTAGACAAGGTTAATGCGGTACCCGCTGCTTCATGTACATCAGATTCGAACCAGCCAATCAATCCCGCAAGCTCGGTGGTCAAGTGGTAAGACGTCTGCACTAAAAACAGGAGGTCGTGGGTTCGAGTCCCAGTGAGTGATGTTCCCATTTTTCACAGGGGGAGGTAACACACTGAGTATACATGTATAGGGTGAGTAAAAAAAACCACGAAACCCAAATGTCGGGACTATTGTTTTAGTGAAGTTCTGCATGTAAGCACTTTCAAAATCTAGGATATGAAAGCCCAAATCATAGGCTAAGCTTTCTTTGAGAACAAATAATTCAAATCATTCATGTACTTTTCAAGTTACATAATTTTGAACACAAACACCGTTTTTCTTCTGTCCATCCATCACGCATCACAAAAACAGGTACGTGTTCTTTCAGCAAAACGAACACAATTCACATGCATCCCTATGAAAATTGTTTCCGTTTTGCTGAAAGAACACTTTTTTTGAGATCCGTGGACAGAACTTTAAAACTATGTTTGTGTTCAAAATTCCGTAACTTGAAAAATACATGAGCGATTTGAATGATTCTTGTACTATAAGAAAGCTTAATGACTGGGCTTTCATATCCAAGATTTTGTAAGTGCTACAGGCAAAACTTCATTCAAAAATTGGTCCTCTCAATTGAGTTTCGGGTTTTTTTCTCACCCTGTACAATTCCTGTTTTCGTCGAAGCAGTGTGGTTGCCATGGTCACTTGCAATTATATTTGGCAGCAAAACAGGAGCTATTTCGGACTTAAACCGTGACGTAACGAGACAGACAATGGATAGCAAATATAGGGATGTCCCTCGATTAGTCCCGAATTATTTATTATTACCCACAACGGTATGACTGGGATTTGAAACCAAAACACTGTGGACTCACATGGTGCACTTGGGTTATCTTCGAAACGGGGCAAAGAATATTTACAGAGACATAAGAGGTCCAAATTCTAAACCCGTGGACCGAATGGGACGTCCCCCCAAGAACCCGGGTGGGCTACCGAATGGTTTGCGCCGAAATGCACGTACGGGGTGATAATAAACGAGATTGACATAAAAAGATAACGTGCTATATCACGGTAAACAAACCCAGAGTACGGAAAGGGGAAAACATTAAAGGCATATTTTTTTCTATTCCGTGAAAACCACCCAGGCAAATTTGCATTGTTCTGAAAAGATGCATGCCATCCGAAAGAGAAGTAGGGTTATAATAAAGGCCGCTTTTTAGACGTGGGATGTGGAATCTAGAAATACTGATAAACATCAACAGATAGTTAACCTATAATTTGCATGAACCAGCGTGATTCCGCACATAGCTTTTTATCACCCATGTAACGAGGGCCATTCTACGCAGAGAAGATTTGTTTCCCTTCAAAATCAAGACACGCAACATAAACCTCAGCTTTAAGTTTTAATATTTCGAACTTTACCCTCTAGTGCGCAGTTATCTAGACCCGGATCTGTGAGTAGGCCTACCTTGTGTAGACAATGATTGCATGGTACATTACCACGGCGACTTCAGTAGCAGTTTGGTCGTGTAGTATTTTCACTGTCACCGGCATGTTAGGTACTTCACAATCTTAACGAACAAGTTCAACGGTGACTCATCGCTATAAGTTGGAAAATAGTTCAATTTTACCAAAGAGAAGTGAACGATTGAACTAGTCCCTATGATCAACGCCAGCGTTTAGTTTGACAGAGACGACATTGGTTATGGTTACTTCACTTGCCTGGATTCCTTATATCTCGTCCGTCCATATCAAGATTCATTGACTGGACGGTCCCAAAGTTAACACTCGCCATCGAAAACAAGATGGGTCGTCACCGTGATTTTTTTGGTGACATTGACAACGACGATGATGTGGGATCAGGAGATGATCAACCTAGCGATGGCGGCGAACTTAATGACCGAGAATTAATGATCATATTATTCACAATACTCGGTGTTGTCTTAGTGTTGGCTGTTGTCGTCTTGGTTCTGAAGTGTGTATGCAGAAGATGGTTCGGCAGGACCTGTAGGATAATCTGGGAGAGGGATAACCAGTCCTCCACGGCCGTGGGCAGTGACATTGAGGGTGTCATAATATGTGATTCCCAGCCCAGAGGTGGCAAAATGTCGAAAGGTACGGACTTTGCCTTGTTTGGCTCCAACGGGTGCTTCACTCCCACGCCAGATGATCCTATTTATACAATTCCATTCTCCGGACAGCCAAGTACTTTTAACAACTGGGAGTTCGGTGAAAGGATCCATCCCACAGCCGGGAATAACAACTACATCTACGACGGACAGCTCAGATTACCACCACGTTCGTCGTCCGTGTCGATTAGGCGGGCGGGTTCCGGAGAAGTTTTCCAGGAAGATCATCGGCTTGAGGAGCTCCACAGAGCCGGGATGACGCAAAGCGAGACCATCATGGTAGGCGGCAAACTAGTAGTGTTCATCTCCCGTGAGGTCAGTCATCTTGGTGACACCCTTGTGCTGACAGACATGGGCATCTCCCTGACAATCCCACCCTATGCCATCGAGGCCGGCTGTACCGAGCTCATCTCCCTCATCCTTGACTGGGATCTTGGAGACTTTCCCGGCATGGCGGACGAGGAGACTATCATCAGCCCCGTTGTGCACTGCGGACCCCATGGACTGAAACTGAACAAACCCGCTGTGTTGAGTTACAAACACTGCGCGTATGACAGCAGGGATGTGGCCTTGGTGGCCAGCGAGACACACCTGATGCAGACCAAGGATTGGCGGCAGGTTTGCGAGAGAGACGACAGCAACAAACCGTACAATCTCTTGCCGAACGAAGTACAGATTCAGGTGTCTCACTTCACACTCTACACCTGCCTGGCCGAAGGAAAAACTGCTACCAAGAAGTGGATGCAGCTGGCCGTGTTCGGCGGCAGAATGCGAGCCAAACGTCGGTACGAGATCCGAGTCTACTTTCTGAACAACACACCGTGCGCTTTGCAGTTTGCCATCCAGAACGAAGCCAAGAATCACTTCAGGCAGTTGTGTCCCCGCAAGGAGTTCCTGTTTTACGGTGACGGACAGGACATTGTAGCCATGATCCAACACGTCAACGAGGGCTGGTCGCACCGACTTGACGATCGGCAGGAACTGGTGCCGTACTTGAGCTTGTGGCACGGAAAATGCCCCAATGTCTCCTTCATCTTCAAACATGAGAACGAACACGTGCGAGACATCGACATCAGACTTGCAGTCTACCAGCGAGGCAGGGAGGATAACGAATCAGAGAAGACAACACTGAAAGTGCTTGCATCCATGAGGTCGGTATCAGCAAGACAAGTTGATAAGAGCACCGGGAACACTCAGGCGGTAATTCACGTGTTCCCGCCAAGTATGCACGGAAAGAGGAGACGGTTTCAGAGTGAAAGCAGCTCGAGTAGCCGATCAGACAGCTTCCGTTCAACGTCTACAGAATCTAGTACCACCTCTGTATCCTCCAACACGTCCTCGGGTTCATCACATCCCACTTCTGACACCAGTGAAAACGTAGACGTAACTTGTAAACCCGAGGACCAAGGCAAGCAACAAAGTTGCATCCAGAATATGCAGATACACATTCACCCCTCATCTGCAGGTCCCCTTTGTGTCTCCACCCAGCGAACAATTCCCCACGAACTCTGCATGGAGCTGGTCGTACTCCTGGACCCCCTAGCCCCCTTAGGCAACGACTGGCGCGTGCTGGCATCCGCCTTGGAGATGGACTCTCTCATTCCTCTTCTGAAGAACACGCCGTCGTATAACCCCACCGAGACCCTCCTGGAAGAAGCTGAGCGCCAGGCTAAGAGCCTAGAGTGGATGGCTTCGGTTATGATGAAAGCGAAGAGACTAGATGCGGCAAATGTCATCATGAAGTATGCAGATAAACCGGAAAGCACTTGCATACAAAACGAATCCTAAAACTTTGGATGCCACACGTCAAACTTCTGAAACTTAACATGCATTGTAAAAAAAAAATGTCAATGCTGGTAGTGTGGAAATAACGCCACAACGGGCAAGGGTTGTGCTTTGAAATATAGATGATCCATGCTTACAGACTCATAAATTGTGTAAAGTAATTAATTATCGGGAGGAACTGTTCATTTATAATTTGAATCTAAAACTGTATATCGGCCATCACGCCTGTGTGTATTAAAAAAAAATATGTAAATATTACAAGCGTCGCACATTTCAAATGAAATTTTTGGCGTGCAAGCAAGATCTTGTGAGATGTGGACAATATATAGGCTGTCTGATTTTGGATCCTGAAATGTTTGCAAAGCTTGTATTTCCGTAAATACGGAGCTTTCAATACGAACAATAGTTCTTTGTGCTATTTTTATTGTACACTGTTTACGTTCTGTATAGGATATCGGTTAATCTGTAATTTTTTTGTCTGTGTGTTTGGTAGTTGGTCGATCAGTCGGATGGGTGGTTCAATAATAAGAAGAATATTCAAGACGCAAAATGAAGCAATATGCCATAAGAAAAACATTTTTTTTCGAGAACAATTGTGTACAGATTATTAAGTTAAATAATACATTGCAAGGCATATAAAATAATTACAAATCAATGAAAAATTGTATAAGTTTAGAATGCAAGAATTTAAGTAAAGTGTTAAGTGAGAATTCAAGATTTTTTTTGTCCTTATATCATTCTGTCCGAGTACTGATTTTATATAATATTCTGTATAGCCTGGTTGCTGAATATTGGAGATTGGAGGTTCAATTTTTCTTCAAGTTTACAGACCATTCTATTTGCGTGAAAACCACAAATCTGTGTTTGTACTCGGATACCTGACAGTTTTATTTAGGCCATCAACCTGGGGGTTTGGTCAGTATCAAATCAGGGCATAAATGATTATAGTGAGCATGCGCAAGGTATACCGCCCCTAGAGTGGTAACAAGCATTTTGATGGACATTTTGAGAAAAGGGGTGATAACACCCAAAAAGCTGCCACCGCTGCATCACATATTTTTCAACTCCGGAGGTGTATACCTTGCCAAAAATCGCAATGATGATTATTCCCCGCATTTGATACCGGTGGCCAACATTTTGGACCGAGGCTGATGGCCTAATTTGGGTTCAATTTGCGGAGGGGGGGGAGGCTTAAAGGGGTCTCATTAATGGGGCACACTGCGTTTTATTTTTTAACAATAATAAGCTCGTTTTGCTTTCCCCAGATTCTGGAGGAAGGGGAAGAAGTGGAACCCCCCCATGTCCCTCCCCAGTAATTCGCAACTGATACCCTGCATAATGTGGGACTTGAACCCATGACTAGTGTTATTAGCGCGTCACTTTCACGTCACACTGATTGAATCCCGTACAAGCCGCAGACGAATTGCCAATTAGCATTGAAACCGATCGAGGCTCTCAGTGCTATAGGCCATTGTGAATTGAGGACTTTTTTTTTTTTTAATATCCTCTCAACAAAAGAAAACACTGGGGCATTCGGATTCAGTGCCAATTTGAAATTCGTCAGTTGGAATACTGGCAGGATTCGAACTGGTCGGCTGACCAGGCGCATATCTGGGGGAACCCTCCTATGACACCCCCCCCCTGCTCTGACACCCCCCCCCCCCAAAAAAAATAGAAAAAAAATAATTGTATATGTCCGCTTGTCCCCCCCCCCACTACTTGATTTTACGGAGGCCAAGTGTCCGGAGGGAAAACATGTCTACATTTCAACACTGATTTGCGAGTGCCCTTTTTCAAGAATTTTTTCACCCCCCCCCCCCCCCCCAATAAAAATAAGGCTGGTTACGCCACTGGCCTGACCTCCTCGCAAACATTATCCGGCCGCCTCATTTTTTTAATTGGCCGAATCAATACTTTTATGAATCAAGTTTCGTCCACTATTTCGTGCTATTATTTCCAACACAAAATTATTACACTTTTGGTCAGACATTGAGATGCGCTCAGTTCAAATCACGGCAGAAATGCAGAGTGCAGTATTATAGACGGACCTAGAGAGGGCGGTATTTAACTTCTGAACGGCCAGAACAAACACGAGAGAGTGTGCGATATTATGCATGCTGGATGGACGAGTGGTTTGGAATGAATGCTGGGGGATCAAATACTAACTCATGCATTGCAAGCACATCCAGTTAAGGATAACTTCTGCATATCGACAGTAAGACATTTTTAGCAGTGTTTTTGAGGTGTTTTAAAAAAAATACTTTCCCCGGAAAGAGTGTTACTACATGACGCTACTTCGGAGGTTGTGTACAAAGTCTATCATGTCTATGGAGTCTATCTGACCATAGTATAGTCTAGTCGGACTCCCTAGTATTATCGCGGCATCCCTATTATCGCGGCATGGGAAATTTCTCTTTTTACAGTGTCAAAACTCCTTCAAGTGGCGATTTTTATCCAGTTCACCAGTCATCAAGGATTTTCTACCGAGTTGTATAAAAAGGACAATTAAAAAATGTTGTGTCTTTCGGGACTTTTAACGCTTTTAATAAATATTAACGTTTTCCAAAACTTGCAAAATTTTCCCTCACCATGTCTGCTAAAAGGTACCGTTTATATTTTAACATAAATCTTTAATTGCGCTCTGTCCAGCGCGAAATCGTAACAACTTTTACGGGATCAAAATAAGCACCGGGCGTTAGCGAAAATAAAATGGCACACCGTATAAAGTGAATAGCGCCCTCAATCGCCGATCAGTAGACTTGCCTCAGGGATTTGTGTTCTCCTTTCGGGGGAAGGGCAGGGTCTTAAGAAATCATCCTGCAGACATTTTGTCTTTAATCAACTTGAACGTTACAGGGAAAATTTCAGACTTTATTCTGGGGGTGTTTTGGTCAAAGATAAATTATGAACAAAAAAGTTGGGATCATTATGAAAACCACTTCCCGCATACCGCGATAATAGGGAGCCCACCTCCGTTCGCACATGCCGCGCATGTCTATTTTCACAGGCATCGTACACGTAATAAACCACACCGCCCGTCAGATTTTTTTATATTAATTTAAAAAGGAAGAGTTATACTACACATAAGACAGGACAATTCTGGAGGGTTAGTGGGCAATCTCTATTCCGAACGAGAAACGTGATAAGTGCCGCGATAATACGACGTTCCATCCTAATTAGTATGGTCAGATGGTCGGAGATTGTAAAAAAAATTTGTACAAAGTCTTGACTATGGAGAGTCTAGCAAAATGTCTGTACAATGTCTATGGAGAGTCTAGAAAAATAAAGTGCTATATAATTATAAGCACAATATTAGATAGATAACTTGTGATAAAATGCAATGACTTTATTACACCTGCTTTGTTTTTTTTTCTGCCTAAAGGTGATATAAACTACAGCCCTAAATCTGCACTATGACCAGTCACCAAGAACAAGAGTGCCCACGGACGCTGCGTCTTATCACCTACCTCGTTCCCAGCATCCCTCTGGAGTACTTTGAGACACTGAAGGAATACTTGGAAGAGAAGTTGAATTGCTATGTCTACCTCATGTGCGAGAGCCGGTGGTCTGGTCCCCCGGATGACCGCATTGACCCATTCACAACAGGGGATGCTGATATAGGCAAGGATCAGACTTGGCTCTTGAGTGTAGAAAAACATGCGAAACGAATCAAAAGTATTTCTTGTGATGTATTTCTCTCTTCCAGAGACCACCCATTCATGAAATGTTTGAACAAAACTCTGTAGCTACTGGCTCTTGGCAACAATATGCGCAACGCTCAACGCTCACACCAGCATGCAATTTTGCACACAAATACCGCGCCATGGAACAAAGACGACCCTACCTGTTGAATAGTAAATACCATTCACCATGGGCGAATGGGACTTTTTGAGCCCTGGCGTGAATGGGAGCAATAATGAATATCACGTGATATGAGTTCCACCAATCAAATGACAAGGATCTATATGTCAGTTATATAAAAAGTGCCTTTCGCTGTCAGGGCACGGAGTCAATACTGTAAACGCAAATGTAGATTTTCCAATTGTTTTGTAACATTTTTGTAACATCTTTAACTTCAGGATTTGTATGCGCACCGACATTTGAACGCATGTTCTGCAAGCCGAGCAGCAAGGCCGCACTGCTCGGTGTTGCTCCTGCATATATCAACTCGCACAGCAGTGACCTCCCGGTGTATTATACAAACGTCGTAGTCAACAAAGACAACTGGTAGGTAAATTCTTACGATATGGTGATTTTCAATCAAAATTCATGTGGCAACAAGAAAAGCATTTTCTAACTTAACTCTTTCAGAAAAAGGAACCCAATTTAGTCCAGCAAACTTATGCCATGAAGGGCTGAAGGAGGTGTATTTAAGGATTGTCCGTGCGGCTCTTTTCAGACACTTGTTGAGAATATTGTCGTGAGATATGCGTACCTTCCTCCCCATACAGTAAATACAGTTTTGGGAACATAATCACGAATTCTAGTCAACAAACCCGGTTTAGACGAAACTGTTTTCCTTTTATATTAAAAATGTTGGCCCCAACTTCATATTTCGTCTATAACGACACCCAAGTATTAAATCGAGTCTATCACAAGTAAATCATGTTTCAGTTTTGAAGTCCGGTCACGAGTCACGGGATGAACGGTAACAAAGGAATGCCTTTGTCAAGGTTCATTGGAATAACTTGTGACTTGGTCAGGGGTGGGATGGCTTGTGATAGACTTGTGTCAAGTCTTTCAGTCTATGGGTTCTGTGCACAAGTACCCCATCAACGGCCAGAAATGGAGAGTTGGGGTGCCCTAGACTGGTTCCCGATCCATCCACTGCGTATTTCGAATGAATCCAAAGTTGTTGGAGGCGGGGATTAGTCTCCTTTTGCACATTCAGGAAGTCGTGCCTACTTCACGCGCGAACAGTACAGTACGCGCACGCTGTGTGTCCCATCCAAGGAGCTCTCAAAAGAGGTAAAAACGTGCACACGGAGCCCATTACACGGAGCCCATTAAAAGTCTAGCCAAGGAACAGCACATGGCAAAACCATTTGTTTGGTATCGTTACCTGTGACTGGGCTTGTGACAGGACGTGTGATTTACTTTTGATGGAATTGTGATGGACTGTGCTACAGCACTGCTTGTGAGTGTCTCCACGACAACACTGTCTTCCACATATTTGACATTCCCCCCCCTCCCCCCCCGGGGGGCCCACCACTGATACTATGTCAATGATTCAATACTAATCATAATTGTATTGATTATGTTTCAGTGATAGATATAAAGTGTTTGAGGACCTACGTGGATCTGTTTGGGCCTACAACGACGCCCATTCACTGAGCGGATTCGGGATTACCCATCGAGAACTTGAAAAGATAGGAGAGACCAAGGCCAGTTTCTTTGGTCAAATTATCCAGTCAGGTAAGACAAACATCTGTGAAGACTCAACTCATTAGTTCAAGTTCCCCCCAGCTAAGCCCTCAGACAACACTGAGTGTACAGTGTTTACAAAAGATGTCGTCGAAGGGCAAACAAATCCAATATAAAAAAGGATAATTTCCGTCTCGTCAAAACTTTTTTTAAAAAATCCTGCCCAGGTTCCCATCTGAAGTCCATCCAGATGATCCTTGATAAGACAGCAGACGGTACAGGCATCGACTCCAACACCCTAGCCTTACAGATGAAGGCCCATCCTGAGCTGAGGGACAAGCTTCATGTCATCACCACATGGGGACCTTTGCCTGTCTACCCTGGGGTGGTCAACTCAGAATTACCTGGTAGGTACAGTGGACTCTGTGACAAACTACTCCCCCTTAATGAAAAGGGTTGGGTGGAACTCTAGAACACCTTGCGCTGATGTTAAGATATTAGATGATCATAGTGTGGTGTTTATACAGCACTCTTATACAACACTCTCGGATTGCTCAAACTTATTACCCCTGTTCAGCATGCCATGAGAACAATTTTCTGCAGAACTGCTTGAAATCAGCAGTGTCTGGTCTGCACCCCCACAGGTACTCATTAATACTCCTGGATGGAGAGAGGCAATGGTAGTAATGTATCTTGCCCAAGAACACCAGCACCGTGTCCCCTGTCGAGGTTCGAACCCATGTAACATCGCGCATGAGTCGAACACGGACTCTGCATGCTGAATAAAACTCAAATCAAATTAGGTTTTGCCCTTTCCGACGTATAAACACTGTATGAGTGTGTTACCTCCTGAGTGAAATTTGGAAAACAACGGTAAAGGGCAAAGCCTCATTTGATCTACATCACCCCAACGCAAAATTCCATGTTATGAATAGTTAATGCGGTCTCCGCTGCTATGTACATCAGATTCAAACCAGCCAACCGATCCCATTTAGCTCAGTGGTTGAGTGGTAAGACATCTGCACTAGAAAGCAGGAGGTCATGGGTTGGAGTCCTACCCAAGTGATTTTTTCCAACTTTCACTCGGGAGGTAACACACTGAGTATACAGTGTTTATACATCGGTGAAGGGCAAAACCTAATTTGATTTACATCACCCCAATGCAAAATTCCATCTTATGAATACTGAATAAAATTAGTGATACATACCTTGCGTAAACATATTTGTTGTGTGGAAGAGGGAAGTACCTCAGACAGTCAGACCACCATTTAAACAGAAGATCTGACCTGACACGTGTACATGAGGACATTCAGGGGCCTCATAATTTAGTACGCCTGTAAATATTTGAATTATGTTGAACCCTGCGTCATAGGTAGATCTGACAATCTTCGCGCTTGCCAGCTGACA
This sequence comes from Patiria pectinifera, assembly GCA_029964075.1. Taxonomy (NCBI): domain Eukaryota; kingdom Metazoa; phylum Echinodermata; class Asteroidea; order Valvatida; family Asterinidae; genus Patiria; species Patiria pectinifera. The sequence goes on along the minus strand of CM057147.1, from coordinate 21,801,331 downwards.
ATCTACACGCTTGCTAGTATCAGACTGTAAACGGCCTGCAATAGCCTGCCATTCTGAGTCTGCGTTTAAATTAACCACCATTTTGCTCGTCTCGATTTGAATTTTCTTTGGTCATTTTTTTCCTCAGAGGATCTCAAGACATCTATCACCAGGTATCTTCTCAACATGCATCTCGACCCCAAATGGCAAGCTCAACTGAACCAATACATGGTATCCAAATTTGTGCCGGTTACACTGGATCAGTACCAAGGTTTGTTAAAATAAACAAAACAAATGTTCCAATAAACCGAGAGGGAAACTGAGTATGGGCATTATAAAATATATTGCATTATTATAATATGGAAATTGTAACAAAATAACGAGACAGTGCTGTATTTCAAAAAAAATAATAATAACTCATTATTAAAATCAGTACTCATAAATTGTAACTTGTCATGATACAATTTTGTGCTCTAAATTAATAATGAAATATACATATTTTATTATGTAAACATGAATTTTTTTAAAATGTTTTACTGAAATCAAAAAGACTATTTGTCCAAGTACAAGCTATTGTCATATCGTGCTGTGTTCAATGAGTTCGTTAGCAGGGCTCAAATTTTTTGTGAAAATTTCGTGGACAACAGTACCTGAACGTATTATTTACTGGACCAATGTACATTCACAGTTAAAATTGAAACACTGTTAACTTAAAGCTATGTGAATCATTTGCAATTACCTGGAGAAGCATTGATTTAATGACAAAAACTCTGCTCAAAGTCAAGGTAGGACTGGTACCACTGAAATACCCTGTGAAAATATTCCTGCTGAAATTGTATCGTGTGGATGAAAACTGAGGTGGTTTCGAAAGAGGTGTCCGTGGCACATTTTCACATTATGCATTTGCAATGGAATCCGGTTACAAGACGCCCTAAAAAAGTGAATATATTTTCTCGGTTTTCTTAAAATGTATCCAATCAACCTTCAACAGGTTAGTTGTCATGCACCCTGCTTAAAGGGAATATACATCATTTGCTTTTGCTGTAATTTTCAGAAATGGATGGAATTGGGGGGTTGGAAATATAAAGCAAATATAGTTACACTGACTTTTTGGAGGTTTTGGGTTCGAAAATGCTATAAAAACCAAGAAAAACGATCATTTTCCCGTAGTCTGGTCCCCTGATTCCATATAAGAAGAAACAGAGCAGTTTACATACATTGGGGAATTGTAAGGTCAGGGAACCAGTCTAGCTGGCCCGTACCCGTTCATAGGTTTGTAATTGATTGCAAACAAGTGCAATGGTCAATTGGGGCCAGTATTTGAAAAAAAGCCAGTTGTTTCCAACGCTGATCAGCCGATCAGTGTTGGAAATTGATACAAAAATACCACTTTTCTTGAAAATGACAGTATACCAGGTGCCATACTTTTACAGGATGCTTTAGACTGTCATTTACCAACATCCTATTAAGGTATTTCGCAAAAACTTGGTAGTTTTATTTTTCGATGTTTGCAAATGTTGTATATTCCCTTTAAGATTTGTAGCAATTTTGTTCCTTCAAACGAAAGTTAAGGCACAAGAAGCAAATAATCATATGTACCTTTTAAGAAAGTTGCAGTCATTAGGATTATACAAAAAGTGTATTTCATTGCTTCTTATCGTAAATGAGAAACATGAAATAGAAACATTTTAATTGGTCAAATGAGTCTTATGAAGCATATGTAGGATTAATCATGATCACGATAATCTGAGATCAGATTTGGACAGCACATGCAATCATGAAAGGCATGATGTATTCATCTGAGTGCAAATGTGTAATTATAAAACATCAAGATGAATTTCTATTCCCTTTGTTTTTAAGTTGCCAAATCTTCCAAAGAATTTATATACAATTTAGAAGTGTTCTTGTCATTTCGTATAACCTTCGAGAGTGAAATACATTTGAACTTCAAAACAATGTGTGTTACAGTGAAGTGCAAATTTGCCTTGTTGAGAGATTATTTATGCAAATGCGATAAGGTTTTCTGTCATGGATGTTGGTATGAACGTAGATGATGTGGATATCAAACAGCATTTCATTCTACAAACCTTCACGACCCGGATTACGCTCTGCCACAGACACAACCCGGCTCGTGGTGCCTTGGGGCCAAAGGATGGTTGCGGAGAGGTCGCTCTCTATCTGTGCCCCTAGATTGTGGAATGATCTCCCATCAACCATCAGACTGGCTCCTAGCCCACAAACATTCAGAAGCCTCCTCAAAACACACCTGTTTGCCTGATCTCTTATGTGATTTACTCTTTCAATGTATCTGTTTATGTTTCTTTGTTTTTGTTTGTAAAGCGCATTGATCATTAATTTGGAACTGCGCTATAAAGCACCGGTATTATTATTATTTTATTTTATTTTATTATTATATGATTCACCAATGTAGTTGTTTTTGTCATTTAAAATACATGTACACCATATACTTAACTGATCAGAATTTATATGCTGTAAATTTTGGATTTTTATGACTTGAGTCAAATATTGACAGTCGCTTCTTTCAGATTTTTAAACACTACATTTCCAATGGCGAATTATTAAAGTAGATGCGGTGTTTAAAGTGAATCAGACTTTCTATTTTATAAATGTTCTAGTTTTCTGGCAACATGATGTTAGAAATGAACTCTTTTGAACTTTTAATAAAATTGTATTTTCATTGGCAAATTTTATATTAAATACATGTAGATCTGACCCAATTTACTTGTTTCAGTCAAATTATTGAAAGAATGAAAGATTGACCATTTTTCCTCTGGCTTATTTCATTGTGTCACGCTTAATTTCTTGGTTACAGAATCCCAATGTTTCCAAGTAGATATCATGGCTAATGGAAAGTACTCAAGCAAAATAATCAAACCCAAATTTAATAATAAGTATCTTCCTTTGCTTGTACATATATTCAATGGGGAGTGCCCAGGGGAGTGCCGATAAAATCCTACAATCGTGCACATTACCTAATAGTGTACAGTACAATTCATGGCCCCTGCTCACAACTATTTTGGGGGAGACCGTTCGAATGTGACATCACCTGAATTCTAACATTTGCTACTGTCTTTTTGTACGGAATTTTTTTGTTTTTTTAATGGGGGGGGGGGGGTCTCGACAAAAGTTTGGGTGCTCCCTGACTCCCCCGTAGAACTGCACCTGAGGGTGAGTACCCTCAAATGACTCTAGTCTTAGCCAATTTCGGTTCTGTAGGCCACATTTCTTGCGTTTACCACAATTTGGTAAAAAAATAATGGACTGAGCTGCAGCTCTGCTATTTGCCCAGGATATCATACATATACATACATAATCTTTACACTGTTCTTAGGGAACTTTGTTCTACTTTTTTTCATTTTGAGGTAGCATTTTTGGTATTCAGGGGTCAATCTCTAAGGGGGTAATTCTGCCACCAAGTCTATGTTAAAAAATTTGTACCGGTAACTTTAACAGCGCCCTCTAAACAAACTTCGAGAGTGGCGTTTCCGAAATTTCGGACTAGCTGCGGACGCAGTGTCGTAATCATTTCCACAACTAATTACATGTCCGATACAAGCATGTCATAACATTTGGACTGTCAACAAAAAACATTTTTTTCAAAGCAAAACAAAGACCGATACCAGTATATCTCGAAAGTGACAAAATAACATCGCTGGAAGTGAAAGCTAAATCTTCCAAACGAAACCAACGTTTACGAAAATTCCCAAGGTATGACGTTTGCCCACGTGATGGCGCATTACAGGTGGTGTTGTTTTGTGACACTGACAGGTGCAAAATGAATGGTTACAATTCACACGTGGCGGTTTGTTGTCACGTCAGTGCTGCATGCACATGTACATGTGACCATGAAAAGACCCTGTATGCTGTACTCAAGCCCGTCTCGCAAGTGTCGTCGCCATGTTGGGTCACTTTCTCTGGATGTTTTCATAGTTGTATCTCTGCTAATTTGGTTCAGTGCGTCCGCCGTCAACTCGATTTTCTTAACCCCTGAAAAACTGCAAGAAGTTCATGGCCTGGTCGTGAGTATTTAACAGGGAAAGAATCGTATTACCAAGGTTGCGATCATGGCGATGTGCATTCACCATGTTCACAAAGCGCGGGTTTTGCAATCGCATCAACGTACCTTTTGCATAAACCGCAGATCTAAGATTTTCAAATAATCCTATTTAAACATGTTGGATTTTGAGCATGTTAAGGAAGTGACAGTTTAAGCTAGTGGTTACTCACGTACGTCATAATATGTGCATTTTCCCATGTTGAATCACTTGAAGTGTTCAACATATTTAATTGGCCTGATCGAAGATCAATCTGATAATTGACAATTATTATGCACCAGAAACAGGGCTGATGGCTTTCAGGGACTTCATTAATCCTTGCAACATATCTCTTTGTTATTTTAGACTCTATTGTATTGAAGTGGTGATGTGAAGTATAGTTTTCTACAGGAAATAATGCTGGGTTCCTTAATAATACGGCCCAAAGAAATATTGATTGTGAAAAAAAAGCAAAAGTCATATCCGTCACACCTTTTGTGACGGAAATGACAATTATTATATTACTTGGCTTTTGGAGGTATAATTACCTTTTCAGTTGTTAATTACTTTACAAATTATGGCAGTAGGTACATTTTGAGAAATACACTGGGACATGCATTTTGAGGGGGTTTTGAAGGAGTATTGCAAAGATTGAGCATCTTGTCCATTATTTTAAAAAGTTCTTAACACCGCACATAATACTTAATAGGAGTCATGTTTAAGTTAATTTTACTGCATAAAAAGTTAATTTTCATTCTATATTTTTTCAATTTATAGTGCCTTAAAGTGTCGGGACATGAAAGTAGACACTTGATACTGAAGAATGACCCATAGGCCCCTTTTTAATAAGAACTTGCTGGGAGTGTACATGCGGGAAGAAATTCACGATAAACATCTCCAGCATTTAGGATGGAGATAAACCCACGAATGATTCTAGCGTAAGGTTGATGCATTGGGCCAAAAAAAAGAATAGTTCTGCTTCCGGTTACCCGACCGACCCTATTTTTAGGCTGCGACCCTAACAATTTTATCGGCAATTCCAAAAAAATAAAAAAAACAATAAAAAAATGAATAAATACAAATAAAATCTGTCTTTTCTGTCTTCACAAAATACCTCTCAACAACCCTTTTGCATCCAAAAATGCTTGTATTTATTTGTTTTCTTACTTACATTCGCTTTTTTTTCAAAGAAACCTCCGTTATTACAAATTCGCTTCGCGATATAACTACTTCGCAATTCGATGTCACGCACGGTGACTATAATCACGTGGCGACGACTGGTTCCCGCCGCGCCGCGCAGGGGCCAATTTAGAAGACATAATGAAAATGCGGTAACCAGTCCATAGCTAGCTATGTGACCGATAGCGCGCTATCAGTACAGTGCAGGCCACTGTCAACTGGTCGGATTCGACATCGTAAAAATGCCAAGAAAACACCGATGGAGAAAGAACATTTTTGCAAGTTAATTTACAGAATTGATCTAGCTTGTCTGTGTATGTATTTTCTGTGTTCAGGAGTTCATTTTGAGATCGCACTACTCGTATTTGGAGTGATACATGCCGCGTGTTTCCCGAAATTGTTGACGGTAAAAACAGCTCTGACGGCCCATGGTGGGCCGCTCGCCACACACGCACGCATTACACACCTCGGAGTTTTGGCCAGCTCCCCGCGTCTTGACTAGCGTTGTGCATATGGTGCAAACGGCCTGAATTTTCCATTATTTTTTGAAATTATCGAACGTAAATATATTGACAATAATTAAAGGTAGGTTTTACTCACTTTTTGTTGCCATTTCGTGTATAGCTTTCGTAGTGCAATAGAAATAGTTCAGGCTAAAACTTCGCATATAATTGAATACCCCCATTCAATCTGCATAAAAAAAATTGGCAAAAAAAAAAAGCCTGTTTTTGAAAGGCATGTAATCGGAAGCAGAACTATTTTTTTTTTTGGCCTTGGCAGTTGTACTGTTTAACTATGTTCACTATAGGGTGTCAGTGGGTACACTGAATTTTTTGAAAAGAAGCTGAAACAATAAGAAGCAGTAAGTGAAAATTAACAAAAATCCACTTTGACAAAAGATGTATCATAAATTTATTTAGCCAGTTAAACTGTGCACATTAAGTTACTTGTGCTTTTAACAAATTCAATAAATATATGAAATCTGATATCAAAAAGTATTTTTGTCCTCTGCAGGCTGAGTGTAAACATTAAACTGAAATCCACAGGCAAAAGGGGAACTATGTATTGGTGGAGTGAGGAAATTATGGATGTGACATTTACACATTTAAACATTTAAAACAATAAACAAAATTCTAAATCTTATTTTAACAAAAGTTTTAACAAAATTCAAATTTTAAAAACAGGAACCTATTTCCGCTATTTTCCTTTGAGTTGAGCATGCATAGCAAAAAATAATTAGCAATGTTTTCAAACCTATTCAATTTGCTAAAAGCTAAGGAGAACTGCAGTATTAGATTACTTTCAGGCTACGTGCTCATCTTTTTATTGATTTCAATGACAGCCCTCTTTTTATTATGTTACTCATTTATTATTTATTGTGTCGATCATGTTAGTCTGCACAATGGGCAGTCATCAGTCTTTGTGAAAGGGCTCAACATTGAGATGGTTCTTTAAATGTTTGCTAAACATTTACAAAATAAAACGTCACATCCTTAGAAGACATTGGAGGAGGAGGTCTACGAAATTGGAGGAGGAAGGGAATTGGAGGTCTGTGGATGTTTGAGCTACTACGTACATGTAGAGGGTAACAGATGTCTCTGATGGTGATGCTGAAGTTTTGCGGAGCTATCGTCTGTTTGCTGACCTTCATTGCCAGACGGACAGAGCATGGATGTAGCTGCTTGATACTCATGATGATGGTGTCCCTTTTGGTGAGTGCTGGGTGTTCACTGATTTCCTGTAATTCTCCCCATCTGCCATGTGCTCTGTGTTTGTGCTGTCTGGCGTTGAGTTCTCTTGCTGGTGTACCCAGTGTACACCTTCTGCATTCGCAGGGGATGCATCAGGTTCGGTCTTGGAGGCTTGCTTGTCCTGTGGGCTTTTGTGGATCTTGTGGGTGTGGAAAGCCCGGATACCTTTGTCATTTAGGAAGTACTGGATGTGATGAGAACTGCCTGTGTTGGGCTGTGTAATAGGCGGGGTGAGCCTAGTGGGTTCGACCTTGGGTGTAGGGGACCCTTTGGTAGGTGAAAGACTTTGGATCTTGCGTCTTGACTGGATGAGCCTTGAATCTGTTGTGTTGTAGTGCTGTCTTGACATGGTAAAGTTGTTGCCGGCCAGGGTTGTGGTTGCCGATGCAGGCTTCCCGGACAAGGTTGCTCGTTGACTGGTGTTTGGATTTCCGGGTGCAGGAAGGATTGGTTGTCGATGTTGCCAGTCAGTGTCTGTTGGTCATCTCTAATAGACTCAGGGGTTGAGGGTGTTGTCAGACTGTTTTGAGACCTTAGCATCCGGGGATGAGATTCAAGGCGCCTGATCCTCACTGCGCCAGATGCTGCTGTAAATCCAGTTGAAGTCTTTCGGGACCTGCTGGAGGTCCCATGCTGTATGATGAAGCGAAGAGAGTCTCATCCGTGTACTGAAGACAAACTCTTGGTCTCAGATCTACGAAGGCAGTACTCCTATATGAAGGCATTGACTAAAACTGGGGATAGAGTTGATCCTGTGGAAGTTCCAGAAGGCTGCTTGGACAATTGGCTGTTCATTGGAAGAAAGACAGCAGGATGTAGGTGGGTCGGAGATCATGAACCTGGTTTGGAGTGTGGGGCTTCATATTTCTGCAGGGCGTAGTCAAGTCGGAGTCCCCCTTGGCACCGAGGCATGAGTAGCCTGTGGGGATGGCAGTGAATATCTGGTAGCCTTCATCGGGGTTGACCATGGTGTCGTTGGGAACACTGTGAGGTTGCGATCATGGTGTCATTGGGATCATCACCCCCACCATCACCACCCCCACCACCGGCGGCCGCCACCACCCCCCTCACCCTCACCACCCTCACCCCCCTCACCCTCACCACCCTCACCCTCACCACCCTCACCCCACCACCATCACCTGCGCTGCTGCTGCTGCGCTGCTGCGCTGCTGCGCTGCTGCGCTGCTGCTGCTGCTGCTGCTGCGAACACCTTCACTCGTGATCCCAACAAAGCCATGTGCAGCTTCAGTGGAGACTCCAGGTATTCATCACCAATCCCATGGGTGAGGCATGTCTCAAGGTCTCGGTCAGGAAACCTTCATGAAGACAAGCTGTGTGAGTGTGAAACCCTCTCTCCGGATTAGGTTTGTGATCTCCTACCCATCTACATCCTGCCGTCCTTCATCCAGTGGACAGGTCAATTTTTCAAGCAGTCAGCTGGAACTTCCACAGGATTAACCCTTTCTCCAGTTCTGGCCAATATCATCATATAGTTCTGTACAGCTTTCGTGGAATTGAGAGCAACAGTTATCTTCAGTTTGTGGATGACACTTTCATCGTTTTATCACACAGCACAGTACCTCCAGCAGTTCCTGAGACACTTCAGCTGGTTCACACACAGCAGCATCTGGCTCACCTTGGATCGAATCTTCTTCCTGGATATTGAGGCCGCCAGGCATTCTGGCAGTATCCTCAGCCCTTTTGTCTATCAGAGAGCCACACACATTGATAGGCATCTCCACAATCAATCTGTCCAGTGCCCTGGGATCTATTCATCTGTCATTGGCACCCTTGTCTGGCAATCCTTCATCGTTGACCACAATCCTTTCCTGCGACAACTTTGCTATGTCAAGGCAACAATCCAACACAACTGATTTGGGGTACATCAAGTTGAGACACTTGATCCGAAGTCTTTCACTGACTGAAGTGTTTCGTATACTCAAGGTCTACCCATCAGGTTCATCTTGTCCATTACACTTCCCTTCATAGGCAGCTCTTATTGCATTTAGTCCTTCCTGAATGACACTGGCATCTAGGTTTTCCATGCCTAACATGATCTGCAAAAGCCTACAAGGATGAGTAAGACTCTGAGACCTAACCTGATGTAACACCTGTGAATACAGAAAGGTCTGCATTGGGTACATTGGTGAGGATCTTAGCGCTGGACTCCATGAACACAAAGCGCATGGTTCTTTGAGGAGATTGCAGGAAATTTTTGATAATTCAGCATTTTACCGATCGGTAGCACCTCATCATAAGTATTGAGTACCACAATCCTTGCCGAGTCTGAAAGGCCTTGGAAGTTTGGCACAGGATTTTTCTGCAGGACATCAGTTCCATCATCAGTGATATCTGGAGTCCTTTGCTGTGCTAGCATCTCAATATTCCACAGGCCTCTAATACTCCCTCCACCAATAGTTAACATCTAGTTCCCCTTTTAGCTTGTCTGTGGGTGTCTGTCCTCAAAACTCAGCTCTGTAAGTAACATTCATGTACATGTACTCACTTGACATTCTATAGTGAATAAAAGTTGCCCTTTCTTGCCTTATGTTAATTGTCCTTTCTTGCCTGCCACCTTTCTTGCCTAAAGTGCCAATATTTGCCTAAAGTGCCAATTAATTCTTACCTAAAGTGCCAACTATTTCTTGCCTAAAGTGCCAATTAATTCTTACCTAAAGTGCCAATCCTTGTCTAAAGTGCCATCTCTTGCCTCAAGTGCCATCTCTTGCCTCAAGTGCTATCTCTTGCCTCCAGTGCCATCTCTTGTCCAAAGTGCTAAAAAGTCTTGCCTCAAGTGCCAATTCTCGCCTTAAGTGCCAATCAATTCTTGCCTAAAGTGATAATTCTTGCCATGTTGTCTAATGTCTCTAGGCCTATTGCCATCACTTGCCATAATTACATCCCTTTACCGATACTGTCATATGTGCAAAATGTTGTTCCCATCAAAGCTGCCATGCATCAACCCTCGCCAGCCATGTACACTCCCATTCTAGACACACAATTCTAGGCCTTACCTATGTTAGTTGCCTTCAACTTCAAGTCAATGGCTGGATTGAAGGTCTAGTTCATAAGGTTTTTTAGGTTAAGATGTATCCAAAGTAATCCCTAGCTAATTTGTTTAGTCATAAAGAAAATTGGGTAAAAGTTCACACTGAAAGCCACAGCCCTTTACGTTGTTTTATTTCAATTAATTGTACTGGATGCTAGTATTGCTGTTGCAAGCAGGTCATCACCCACATTAGGTAAACCATGCAAAGCCAAACCATTGGCACCAGTTGTCTTTTATGTGGACGGCCACGCAAGTAATGCACATGCATGCATATGGTGAGTAACCACTTAATTTTGTCACTTCCTTTGAAAAACATGTTCACCAAAGCTCTTGAAATAGAAATTGTTTGGAACAAAAAGAAAAAACAAGACTATGAACCCCCTCCGCCCGAAGACCCCTCCCCCTTTCCTAAACAATGACTTTGTGACTCAGCATGGCAACACTTTTAAATCTATGATACTTGTTAAAAACATTAATTCTACTTTTCAATACGTTCAACATTTTCAATTTTTTTTTTTAACTTCAAATTTGTGTTACTTTTTATTGTTGATTACTTTTTGATGAGCATTTTGTTGGTGTCATTTGACTTTTCTTTATTTTCTAAAGAATTTGGGGTCAGAGAAGGCAAACCCAACTACATGTAAGAAGGATTATGCTGTTTTCACTAGCTTATTAATTGAGTGTAAGTGTTGCCTCAAGTAGGCCTACTCAAGTCGAAACTTTGTGCTTGTCCACGTAGTAAGTGCGAGGGCATAAATGTCAAAAACAAATCATAATTTCTGATTTAAAAAAATACATTTTAGAATGGCATGATATTTTATAAACAAATGCTCAGTGAACCCTCCCTCTCTGAGGGGGGGGGGGCAATTTCAGCAAGTCCAGCCCAGCAGTCAAAAGAGATTAAGTGACTGTTTTTAACAGTTTAGTGCTCCCTGTTTTCATAAAGCAGGATTGACTGGCTCTGACTGTTTATTTAACTTGATACGGCTATGCCTTTACTGTAGTATATTGATAAGCAAGCCAACTGTGACTTGAACACCTTTCAATCTCCTGCTTTTGTCTGTTGATGGAATGGACTGTCACAGTGCCTATATACAAAATCTGACTGTTGGTGACTAGCCTGTGTAAAAGGCATGGCAGGGGAAAAGAAGTGAAATTTTGACTGTCTGTGACTGATCAAACGAAAGATAAATGTTAAAGTCTACTTAACAGTAATGGTCGAATTTAAATAATTGTCAGCAGTTTATTACTTTACTTTGTCTTCCATTTTATTTTGGTACTAAAAATCAAGAAAAAAAAAATTGAACAGAAGTCAAACCCAGGCATGCAAGTTTTCCTCGGATCTGCTGATTTCCTTGTTTTTAAGTTTTTGTGAATGTTATTACAAATAGAAAATACCATACAAAGTCTTGTGTGGTTTTGGAGTTTCCTTGTTTTTTTTCCCTCTAAAGTCCCAGTTGCATGCCTGAAAACAGTAAACGTACATGAGCATTTGAATAATCATTATTGAGAAAAAAGTTTCCAAATATCTTTTGATAAAACACTGAGGTACACAGTATTTCAAAAGGGTTTGTTTGACTTTTTAGAAATGATTCAGTACAATGTTAGGCTATAACATGATTTATTTCAATTGATTATTTTGCTTGAGAAATATTCATGAACTAGCAATTTGCTCCCTATGTTTCTCCAGTTACATGAATTAGGAAACTAGTATTTTTAAGTTGGTCACCAGTAATCTTCACCGTTTAGAGAAAACATATCCCCATCTATAGGCAAGAAAACTGAATGCAGTCAGTGGACAATGCAATAAAGAGACAATGACAGCAGTTACTAGATTCAACACATTTATTAATAACGTAATGCTAAAGCAACCGATAGATGGAATCCTTAGCAGCCTGGGTAGGAAATGGACTTGTGCTTCGATTGTATGCCTCCACAGTATGTGCTTCGACCCCAGTTTGAGTCAATACAGTGCTCGCTATGCAGCGCAATTCCAAGCCACACATTAAATAATGGATACATGCGTACTCACAGGCCCAACCAATGAGCATGTTGAATCGTCACACTGATGGCGGTGCAGTCTGGACCTCCAGCTGTACACAGTGCAGCGTATGACTCGTAGGGTAGTGTAGTGTACGCTTACCATCGGGTAAACTGTTTGTGTGCTCTGTGCCCTCACTAGCAACAGACTGATGTGCTGCGCCTCTTCATGCAAGTACTCCCTCAATGAAAGCCCACTATGCAACTGATCACGTGACGTGCTTCATAGCAGCACTCGTAGCGATGTAATTTGCATTACAATGGCCCCTCTTTAATTAAGCCAGGGCATCCCGACCTGAAAGCTTAAACACAATAACTCACAAATTACATTAAAAAAAAAATCCAATTTTGCCAACATAAAAAGTTACCTCTTGTTAACTGTGGTACTGGAGATGTCTTACAGTTTAGTTTGCTTTAATTAAGGGAATACTTTAAGAACATTTTCATAACAATTTAAGAACATTTAAGAACCTTTTCCAAACAAGTAAAGAATAATTTTAGAGCACTTTGATAACACTTTTAAATTATGGGACGTCTCTAATGGGAGCAGTACTCAGAAAGCATAATTTGGGACCTAATGGTTCATTTTTTCTTAAGCTTGGCATTGAAGATGATGTCAAACATCCACATCCTTTTCTGATCTTGGTTGCTATGCCGGACTGAAAATCTGGTGACGATGAACGTTTTTGTCACCTGGGTAGCATTCCAGCTCAATGTCTTCTCAAGGTCGATGTCTGGCCCCAGCTCACTCAAACCGGTCCCAGTTGGACCGGTAAGTTTTTGATGCTGGACCATTTATTGATACAGCACTCTGGTATGGTCGACTGCTGCGTTTTTCTCCTTCAGAACCCAGGTTATGGTGTAGTCTTTAGTTGGGCGTCCGCTTGCTTTGATCGGCTCTGCATAGATCCCGCTAGCATGGCTTCTTCTACAGGTGACTCGGATACAGAAAAGCATTTTCATACTTCTTCCCAGGTAGATGATGGTGTAGTCATAACCATCATGGTAACTGCCCTTCTGGATTACAGAAGTTTGTGAGCGATGATAGGGATCGAGCCATGAACCATCCGGATTATAATCTTACACCCATAGAGGTGTTGCTTGCAATGCTTGAGGAAGTGGACAACAGCCAGCAATTTACGCCTTGTTACTCAGGGTCTACCCGATGTTCCCCAATACCTGTTCCCCAATACCTATATATGTTCCCCAAAATCCTCAGGGTCAGGCTTAGGGTTAGGGTTAGGTTTAGATGGTTACGGTTAGATGGTTAGGTTTAGGTTAGGGTTAGATGCTTAGGGTTAGATGCTTAGGGTTAGATGCTTAGGGTTAGATGCTTATTAGGGTTAGATTCTTAGGGTTACATGTAGATGCTTCTAGGGTTAGGGTTGTGGAACATGTAGGTATTGGGCAACATAGGTAGGCACCTGGTTTGGACAATGCCAGACTTGCATAGGTGATAACTCTTTCTTTCCCTTCCTAAACTTGCGAGAGAACTGCACTGATCCCATCCCCACTGGCATCGGAATTGAGTATGTATTGGCTCTCCAGTTTAGAGTTACCCAGGATAGGGGCCTCCTGCAATCCTGTCTTGAGGGTGTTGAAAGAGCTGTCACACTCCTCGTCCCATATGAAATCACAATTCTTCTTGGTTAAACTGTACGTAGTGGCCGTGCTTGTAGTGACTGTATCTCGTTCTTTCAATAGGAAGAACACTTTGGAAAGTTCCTCACAAAGGTTTGAATGGTCTTTGTAGAGGTTTGTTTTGCATGAGGTATGCAATTCTTATTCGTCTTTGGTAGTGGTTAATATTTTCAGTGAGTGAGCATTGGGTGGGTTTGGCCGGACTGGGAACAAAGTTTAAACCTTTACTCAGGGCTGTTTTCTCTGATGTGGAGATGGATAGCTTACGATACGTTGAATATAACGTGTTCATTGTTTTTGTTTGTGGCCAAATAAGCTCGGGATTGGGTTTTATTTACTCAGTGGAGTTGTGAGTTGTGGCGAGTATAGCTTGTAGTTTGAGCTATGTTTTTATTTGCCCGGTAGGTTTTGGTCAGTTTCTACTTGCGGTCATATGTTACGGATTAGATTAAGACACGGATTGAGTCTCTTTTTTGAAGATGTAGTGGCTCTGAAAAGAGCCGTTTGTGTCTTTGTTGACCCGCTGATTGTTTCACCGTTTTCTCTTTTGTCCTTTCATTGGTGGTTTCCTGCTTAGGGAGAGGTGGAAAATCTTGAGACCCGTCTCGATGTCTTGATATTTGATGAGATGCCCCTTGATTTGTTCAATAGCTTGGTCTTGCTTGGTCTTGAAATTGGCCTGGTTTGTTTCCCTCAATTGTTGAAGGCTTTGCAGCATCAGCTTTATGAGTGTGATGGCTTAAAGCTTTATGAGTGATTGTCAGTTTTACCATTCAAGACCTTTTAAGTACTGGAAACCGAAGTGTAATGGGATTGACTGCCAAATACTGGAGGTAGATGTGCAGTTCTTAACAATTGTGTTTCTTGAGATGATTGGGCAGTAATTGACCCAGCATGAGTTCGATCATGGTTATTTCTTTGTTGAGTCGACAGTGTTTGTCGGCTGTACCTGTTCATCATTCATTAATTCATTCATGCATTCATATAAAACATTTACAATTTCAATATTGCTGATTATTATACAAAATGGACAATGAGTCTATAAATAAATAACAATAATGAGAAACTGAGTAAGGAAAAATATTAAATTAATCAACAAATAATACAAATAATCAAAATAAATATAAATAACAAAATAACAAATAATAAATTATTAAAACAACATGCTGCCACCACGCCACCATAACTACTATAGTAGTTAACGGGAGACGCCACACGAATGAATCACAGCCAAATGCAAGACTTATTGAACAAGAGGACCACTTTAATGAGATATAAACACACACAAAAAAGATGGATGCACCCATGGGATAAACTGGGCATATGAGGGCGCTATCATCTACCTTTGAGAACACATCCCCAGACTTTAATAAAAACGGCCATGTCACCATGAAGTGATTGCGCACCTCCAACAGTATGCTACTGCCACAATTTGTGTACGCAGCACTCCGTTCCTCAGGAGGGTGATTGATGAGATGTGGATGATGGAGGAGGTTTTATGGCTGTGCGTGTGCAGTGGGGTGTGACTGGATGCTTGTGCGCCGGAGTGTGCCGGATGTAGGATGCTGGATGCGCTGAGGTGTTGTTGGTTGCATGCTGCTGGTTGCTGGTGTGCTGAGCTTTGTTGGATGCATGCTGCTTGATGAGTTGTGCCCAGATGTCTTTGATGTGGAATCCGATGTCTTGAGTGACTGTGTTGTTTCAGTAAATTTCGATGGCTTCTCTGATGCGTCTTGGGTGCCAGTGGGTGGCTGGAGCGATGATGCGGGCTTGGTCCCAATGGATGCGATGATCTTGCTCGCGTGAGTGCTTGATGATGGCTGACTTGTCGATTTCTCCTTTCCTGCCATGTGCTTGATGTTCCTTGATTCTTGTCTTGAGGTCACGTCCTGTCTCTCCGATGTAAACATTGCCGCATTCACATGGTATACTGTAGCCTCCTGCCATGGTATTCAGGTCTTGTTTGTCCTTGTGTGTCTGTAGTTGAGCTTGTATCTTGTGTGGAGCTGTGTGATAGACCTTGATGTTGGCTTGCCTGAAGACTCGTAGCTTGTGGGAGATGTGGCCGATGTAGGGTAGGGTGACCACACTACAAAAGTGTCGGTGCTGATGTTCTTGTAGCCGTTGAACTTGAGGGATGTCTTAATGTGATGGAGCTCTTGCTTGAGATGGGCTTGACAGGTGTTGTAGGCTCGGCGGAGGAGGGTGTTGCTGACTTGAAGCGTGGGTGGTGGAAGGATGTCTTGTGTAGGTATCAGTCGGTGTGCGTTGGCTTGCAGTGAATTGTGTGGGAGATAGATGGAGCCGTCCTCTTCCCAGGTGACTTGGACATCGACGAAGGCTAAGGTGTTGTTCTGCTCTTGTTCCGTGGTGAACTCGATGAGGGGGGTGTTGCTGGTTGATATGGTCAAGGAAGGTGTGGAGTTGTTCTGTGCCATGCGGCCACACTAAGAAAGAGTTGTCCACTTAGCGTAGCTGTACGTCTTGTTTTAAGTCTGCAGCCTCGATAGTGATGCTCTCAAACTCTTCCAAGAACTCATCACTCACATCTCATCACTCACCCTCGTGAGGATGGACAGAGCACACTGTCCGAAATGTCGAGTTATACACTCAACCAACCGGTTCTTTTCAGAACCACACTTCTTCCAAGAAGAGATTTCTTTCCATATGGTGTTACCCAAAAAAATGCTCTATTTTATCTCATTCGCCATGCAAAGCTTCAAGTCATATACAACTCTAATGTGTCGGAATCAATATTCTGTACTCACCAGCTTAACTTTGCAAATGGATTTGAAAATTTCATTGGAATAATACCTTGGGCAATGAAGGGTTAAAGTAACTGCAAAAAAAAAAAATTAAACATTAATGCCACCATACTCTGTGTGCCTCAGTGTTTCATCAAAATGTAATTTGGAAACTGTTCTCTATTAATTTCATTTAAACATGATATAGGCCTACTTTGAAACATAAAAATGGCAATCTATTATTCTTGTGACATATGGATGTTGTGCCAACTTTCTTACCAAAGATATTTTACTCTGTGTTTTCATGACTATCAAGAACTGTTAAAAATACCAGTAAAATGTGAATTTAATTCTTTTAAATAAGAAAGCTCGGGAAATGTTCCAATAATATAGTACTCAAGTGATTTAGAACAGTTTTTACTCGTACACATATGTTATCGGTGATTCATAGCATGTGTCCTGACGGCCCGATATGGTAATATTTATAGTCCTTTCATACTTAGTCTACTCTATTATGTCTGAAGCTTAACTTTGAAATTTTGAGTTGGATGTGAATATTTCATGGGAATAATACTGAAGGCAATGATGAAGGATTAACGCTGCTGCGAACATTGATTAATTAAAAACAATTTGCCTCTTTGAAAATATATTGAAATGGCATTTTACTGTATTGGAGTATTGGTTTACAGAACAGGGGCCGTATTCACAAAACTTATCTTAGTGGGGTACTTAAGTTTGCACTTAAGTCTTAAGCACCCCGCTAACTTAAGTTGGGTGCTTAACTACCTATTCACAAAACATCTAAGTACCCCGCTTAGGTTAGCACCCCGCTTAAGTTTAAGGAAATAACTAACTGAAAGTATTCCGTTTGCTCATGCGCACAGCACATACGTCAACAACTGTTGCCAAGACAACAACGCAATCAATCAATTACCCACTTGTCAGAAGCGTTGATTGATTGTAGGTGAGTACATAAAATAATAAACAAGAAATACAAAGATTTACTGGAAACTCTTGCAATCAACAGGTGATCAAATGACAGACGCGTGCGCGCCCGCGTCTCCTGACACGCGCGCGTTCAACACACACTTTCACGTTGTGTTTGTTGTATGCATTAATCGATTACAAAGTAACAACAATGGCGAAAGTACGAAAGCCCAATTTTTCCGAGAAAGAGAAATTACTTCTCCTGAGTGAGTGGGAGAAACGTCAGAATATTCTGAGACCCAAGTTCTCGTCTAAAATAACCTCCCAGGGAAAGCATAATGCCTGGCAGGAAATTGCGGACTCCCTGAATGCCCAGTTTCCCTCCGTACGTCGAGATGTAGCTGACTTACAGAAGAAGTGGCAAAATATGAACAGTAAGATGAAGGAGGAAACATCAAGGCATCGTAAGGATTCGTTGAAGACAGGTATGAGATGCATCTTTATTTACAGAAAGCATAGTTTCAAAGTGGGACATGTTGAAAAATACAATATATTACAAACATTAAATCAGCTAATTATATATTTAACCATATAAACTCATTTATTTGATTTTAAGGGGTTGCTTTAATAGTCCGACACATGTACCACTAAACATAAAGTTGATATCAAATAAACATCGCACACAGTTTTATATCTTTATAAGAAAATTAAGTTTGGGTATGTGATCCCTCACACCTTTTGCCTACCCTGTCCAGCAAATCTGGTCAGATTTTTCTAAACTGTACAATAAATTGAAATGCTAATCGGTAACAGGTCTTGGAATTGTGTTTGTTCTCATGTATCTTTGTTCTGTCAAAATTTCCGCAAAACTAGTCTGCAATGGAAAAAAAAAATGTAATTGCATGACGTGAACTCTGAAATTATCTTGCTTTCATTTCAAGGAGGAGGACCAGCACCACCTGATCTTTCTCCTCTAGACCAGAGACTGGTCACACTGGTAGGAGAGAATACTCCTACAATAATAGGAATCAACGGTGGCTTTGATAGCCTGGGTCTACTGGCACTACCAGAGGAGCAGCCGGCAGTTGCCACGGCCGATGATGTTGCCGCAGCAAGACCAGAGGAATGGTATTAGCCATTTACAAATTGCTAAATTTGATACCAGTAGTGGTAAGATTTTTCTGGAAAAAAAACACATGCGTTCGGGAGATTTTATTGACAGCGCCGCCAATCAAAAACTGGCACACCCCCAATCTTCTGCTTATCAAAATATTTTACCGAGCCAAAAGAATTCAGGATGTATTTCCTTTTTACACAAGAACAGTTGAGTGCAAATATACCTTCAACACAACAAAGCTAGCTGCAAACGATGCGAGAAGTGGGTTGGGAACGCTATACTTTTCACGAAAATGTCGACTTAGGGAAGTCCGCACTCGTTCCTACATTAACTACAAAAAGTGCAAAGTGGGTACACTCTAGACTAAGTCTTCTCGCATCTAGGTCTTCCTTCGCTTCTGAAGAATCGAGGTGGGACAGGGGGTTAAAAACCCTGCCGAACACGCGCTCGGACAGGTCTGGTGGATCTTCTCATTGGTCAAAAAGCTAAAACAGTGAGACCATTTCAGAGGAAGCCAATCAAAAAGGGAGTAGTGGACTAACTTTCTTAGGAGAAGCGTGGACAGCCAGGAATTGACCAATCTTGTCCAATTCTTGGGCCACGTTGAACGGCATGATCGGGCTCTCCTAACTCGAAACAAAGGAAAAAGCGAATCTTGCATTTTTTGGGGGTGACGCAACACTTGCCCTTGGGAAGCTCGGGGAAGGCAAGCATGGCTAAGAAAATTGCAACCGTAAGCATTATAGGTAGGGAAAAATTGTCGGCGAAAGATGTTAAAATGGTTCCCAATTTTAATAGGGTCCGACATTACAATGACAAATAAAAGCGCCAATATAAAAATGACAAAACAGTGAATTTGTCTTTTCAATACAATGGCAATCGGTACTTGAAACGAATGTAACTAAATAAGACCGACAAACCAGAATATTACAAATTTGGATTATAATGCTCCTGAAATTAGACCCCTTCGTGGCTTTTTTTGTAATCGAAATCGGTAATCGAGTTCGACTATATGCTCGGGGACGAAAATTTGCATGGAGTGATAAGTGTGTTAAAATAACTGGGAAAAGCTGTAATAATTATTATGAACAAATTCTTCTTTGATATAGCACTCATGTTGGTGGAGTGCCGGAGCCCATCATCAGTCAGCAGCCTCGCCCGAATCAGTCAACGACGGTGCCTAGAAAGAGGAGAGCAGACATGAATGATGATGAGTATGGGAAGCTGCTGGTATTGGAGCAGAAGAGGAGTGAAGCCGAAACAAGAAGAGCACAGGTCGAAATTGAAAAGCTAGAGTTGGAGAAGGAAATGCTGTGTCTGCAAATAGCAATATTGCAGCAGCAGAACTTCCAGAATCAGTGATGGAATGTCTTGAGATGCAAAATGTCAAACCCTCAACATTTGGCCGATTTATCGAATTTGTTTTGAAGATTGTTGGTGCAACATATGTTTTTTTGTGTTCCTAAAATTATTACTGTATGTCCATATTCTTGTTCAGTCGTTTCTTTTAATAAAAGTTAATACACTGTACTCAGTATTTTTTGTATGATTTGTGGAAAGTTCGTCTGCGTTATTGATTATTTATTAATGATTTTCAAAATAAAATTAACAAGAAAGAAATATTATCTACACTATCCCATGTTTACAACGCTACAGACTGTATTAGCGTTTACTTGTATCATCAATTTTACGCCAAGAAAATTGTTTTGTATACTAAAACGCGATTGCTCATTATTTTGGCCTTCAATTACTATGAGCATGCCAAAATAATGAGCAATCACGGTTTGATCATTATTATTATTAATTGACAAGTTTAACCTACATTAAAAAAAACAACTTTGTCCTATGTAAATTTTTTTTTTTTTTAAAGATGGCTTTTTAACTTGTACTTGCACTGATTAAATTTATTTCTGCTTTAAAGTTGTTTCATTCATTGTTTCATATCATTTTTTAAAGATGATTGAAGGTGATTGCAAAAAACAAAATGTCACAAAATCAGCACGTTTATTTCGTTTTGCTAAGGGGCTGCAAGGGGAGGTGATTATTGTGTTCTCTGACAGTTCGTACAAGGTGGTCACCGATTGTGTATCTATTTGGTCGGAAGTTCCCAAAAAAAACCCGATGTTTATTTTTTTGTAAGACTTTATTGATTTTTTTCAGTGCACCGCGGTTCAGGTGGTAAATTGTTGTATCAATATTATGCAAATAATTGTTTCATGAACTTGGCCTACTTGTTAGGATCTAGTATACAATATACACTAGTCATGTGAAAAGTAACAAGTTTGAGAGCGTAGTAGTAAGTTTTATAGCTGCGGCATATACGACTGTACGTGAACATCATGCTTCGGCATACGACTCGACTCAACTCTGACATACATCATCACTCAAACTTGTAATACTCCAACTCACTGGAAATATGTGTGGACTACATGATTTCGGACAAGGTCGCCGTTGTCATGCAGCTGCGCTGGTTGGTCTGGCTGTGGATGTGGAGGGTCATCCATCGGATCGTCCTCATCAATGTCCGGGAAGCCTTGTTGCTTTGCGATGTTGTGGAGTACTGCACACGCTGCAATTACCCTGCACGTACGTTCTGGTGACAGCCTTATTTCACCGTGCAGGCAGTTGAACCGTCGCTTCCATTGACCGATGGTTCGTTCAACGAGACTTCGAGTTGTTCTGCGCGAAAGCAAAGGGAATTGTTATTGTTTGAAAACGTAAAAACTGATCATCACAACTGCGTGGACAGAAAAAAAAGCCCAGTTCATAATTATATTAGCACTTCGAATTAAACAACTTTGGGAATAAGAAGAAAGAATATAATGACTAACCTGTGAGCTCCGTTGTAACGTGCTTCAGGGCGATTGCCTGGTTGAAGGAACGGTGTGAGCAGCCATGGTTTTGAGGGATAACCCGTGTCGCCTAACAGGTAAACTTCTTGATTTTCGCCCTGCCCTCGTTCAAAAACATTGGCTATTGAGCTCTCTCTGAGCACCCTGGAGTCGTGACTACTCCCTGGCCATTTGGCATTTAGTTGAGTGAAATTACATTTGTTGTCCACAACAACTTGAACGTTTATTGAGTGGTAGTTTTTCCTATTTACGAATTGTTCTTCATGGGCGTTTGGTGCTGTGATGCGGATGTGAGTCCCGTCAATAATACCAACTATGCCAGGAAAACCTGCGATGGTGAAAAAACCCCTCTGAATATCCGGAATATCTGCAGCTGCAGGCCACTTTATGAAATCCCCCAACCTCCTGGAAAGGCTCGAGGACACAAGATTGATTATTCGAGACACTGAAGGTTGAGAAATTCTTATTGTATCCCCTACTGTCCGTTGAAATGTTCCGCAGGCGTAAAATTGCAGCGCTATCAATACCTTTATTTCGGGAGGAATGGCGCAGCTTCTCTCGGTTGGCGATTCAATTTCTTCCCTTATGAGGTCGGTGATAAACAAAACACCGTTTCTATCAAACCTATAACGCGAGTAAAGTTCCTCGTCGGTAAACTCTGCCAAGGGGTTACACCTTTCACGAAATACTCGCTCTCTACGAAGAATTCTTTCGTGAAAATTTCGGTTGTGCACGGCACGTAAAAAAGCCGCCATGACACCTAAGCGGGGCGCTTAAGTACGCTAAGACTGGTCCGAGCACACTTAGACTTAAGTCATGAAAATACGTGGGGCACTTAGTGAAATTGCTTTGTGAATACGGCTTAAAATTAAGACACGACTAAGTTGCATATTTAAGTGGGGTGCTTACTTTTTTATGACTTAAGTTGTTTTGTGAATACGGCCCCAGGTCTTAATATATACATGTAGGCTACATGTAGGATACTTGGGGTTTGCTTTCTCTGACAATCAAATTGCTTGAGAGTCAACAAATTCAAATCAATGTTGACTCCAATGAAACTTCTGCATTGTGCTAGATTGAATGTCAGTTGGAAGACCACCTTACCACTGGCCAGTTGTTTGGTGGTTAGCTATGCTATTTTATAAGGGCACACTAATCAGTATTCACAGCCTTTTACAATCCCACAAGGACAAGCAGGACCTGAAGTGCAGACTTGGAGAATCTGCTGCGAATGTGGTGAAGTGCAAGACATCACCTATGCGAGACTCGGTGAATGAAGATCACTGTTTTGGCCCATCCTCACTGGACAGTCCGATGGGTCACCTATACTCAAGGACTCGGCACCCATAGCAATGTGTCCCCACTTTAGCAAGCCTACGGGTCTTCTATGCCCATGGCATCTTACTCCTGTGCTGGGCTCAGGGACAATAGACCTGCATTGTTTACCTTCACTGGAGGAGCAGTTATGATTGACTATACTCTGTGAGGAGCATCTCCATAGCCAAGGAGTCAGGAGTCATCCAGCCCTCAAGGATAGCCCCAGCTTCTCTCGTCTCATTAGCATCTCCTGTCACTGATGATGCACAGGATGGAGACCAGGAGTCATGGAAAACATGAGCTTGCCCCAGTTGCTGGTTTCACTTTAAAGGTAAGACTGTGCCACACTTTTTAAATGTTGTGAAGAGAAAATATCTCTGAAGAGAAATGCGTTATCTCCTTGGTGAAAACTAAATAACACAGCGATTGTTGGCCTCTTCTTTTGAATCCCCTCATACAAAGTTGTTTTTGTCATGTGGATTAATTGTCCTTGTGACTTGACACATTGGAAATCATAATACGCATCTAGTCAATACCAAAGTTGGTTCATTTTCCTGTCAACTAAGTTTGCATGTCTTTAAACCATACAAACACGGGTTCTTCTCCATCGTAACATTCTGGAGGCTGGCTGCCCTTATATGCTGTACCTCTTTCCTGTTTGAGTTTTCTTTCACCGAGAGCTTGGACTTTTATGATTCCTTCAGGCCACTTTTTTCCCTGTGTCCCTTTCTGTTGCCTTGATGAATCTGTCCTGCTCAGTGTTTCATTATGTAGGTTGTTTTGCTTGACAAAATGACCTAATATTGCAATATGGTCAAATATATGGCAATAAATTTCTCAAGGGTGTTGCTGTGTTGCATATGCTCTAATAAATATCACTTTCAAACAAATGCTTGATGTAAAGTGTAAAATCTCTTTAAAATACTAATTTGACACAAACTATGGCTTCTCTCAGTGACCAAATCTTGGTCGGCAACAGGATTTTCTGTGAAGCTACTGGACAAGCATTATCAGATTTCATTTCTCTTCTCTTTACAACTGAAACTTCTCAGAGAACTCTTTGAAACCTATTGCGAGAATGAAAAAAGAAAATAGTTGTTAATATACATGTAACCATGTTTTTGATAATTGTGTAACATGGTGCATAACTTCAAAACAGAAAGAAACAAAAATTTAATACCACTTGATAAAAGAAGTCATTATTGGAAGTTCTCCCCCCCCCCTGCCCCTTTTGCGTGAAACACCTCATAGTTAGGTTTGAATGATGAAGAACTTTTTTCTTGTTAATGCTGTAATATGAAATGTTTGTTGTGTGGTGTATGAACATATGAAGAGTATATTTCCAAAATGCGATGTATGCCATTGTCTTCCCTTTGAGAATCCTACTCTCCCCTGGCTGCCCAAAAGCAGTTTCAACAGCTGCTATAGAGTGTCCCTCCAAAAATGCATCAGTTTCAAAAATTGTGATTATGGACAATCAAGAAACTTTGATGATATAAACTTTGGTAGTGTATAGTGCACTTGACCATTTAAGCTTTGATTCGATACCAATTGCAATTTATGTTCTTTCATGTTGGCTGAGCAATTTTTTTTTTTTAACTGATGTACGATAAAATGAAAATTGCCGCATCTGGACATGTGGAAGAATTTGGAGAATAGGCAAAAAGACTTCCAAATAACTGTCGATATGAGGCAGTGTCATGAAGTCTGTCTTCTTAAGACATTTTTAAAGAGTGATAAAAGTTAAGATTCAATCGATTTTTTTTGTTCTGTGTGAAGCAGCCTATTGATTTTTATATTAGATGTGAAATCCAGATAACCAATGCTTCTAAAGTGCGACAGTGGGCATTTCAGACTACTTTAGTCAAACAATGAATACTCAGGCATATGGAAAGGGATCAACTTACAATTGGTGTCATATTGAAGCTAAATGCCCTAGCGCATCTTGCAGTACCAAATTTATATCATGACAATATTACATTTTCCTACAATCCCATTTCAGTTTCCTAAAATCACAAATGTTGCATTTTGTAGGGGGCATCCTGTTCAATTAAACTGAACTTCAGAACGCAATAGAGCCAAAAATTCAGTTTAGAATCAGTTATACTGTTTTTATTCTTTTAAGTTTTGTAAATGAGCAAGGTTTGCACCTGCTATTATCATTTTGATTTTCAATTTTGTCATTCAATATCATTACCCATTGGCATCTGGGTCTGTATTGTATTGCAGTGTATTTATTCACTGAATAATAAATCATAGGGTGCCTTCAAGTAGCTCACCGGGATCAACTCTGTAAAGGGAGATGTTAGCTATGACAGCCGGACTAATCGAACATTCAACCATGGACCATCACAAGCCTCACGTGATGTCCATACAAAATGCCCAAGTTGCAAAAGTAAAAAATGTTGGGCTGGAATTATAGCCTTTTAAAGTTGAAATTAAATAAATAAATAATGACCCTTTTACTTGAAATAAGTTGATTTTTGGGTCCGCTCGAGATTTTCACTGTCTAGCCGCCAAAGTTGTTCGTTTCTTGAAATGAACAACACTTGCATGCATGTAACCTGTTTCCACCACTGAGGTTGCTCCTTGAGCAGTTTCTGTGGTGGCTGACTCGAGATGTTGGAGCGAATAGAACGGCAAGGGGCTAACCTGAGACATTGATCCGGGTGAGCTACATATGTACATTGTACTCAAACGTACCCTAAGAGTGCTAGGGCAGTTTTGGTGCTACAGTGAGGAACAGGCAGGGTAGTTTTTGGTGCTACAGTGACTATAAAGTTAAAATAAAATATGCAGGCCTGCACCAGGGATGGGTGCTAATACAAGTACCTTTGAAAAGTGTCATTTAAACAGCTAAATTATATTTTTGTTGTGTGATTGATGGCTTGCATTCATTTTGCTTGCACAACGTAAGTCTTTACAATTTTCAATAATTAGGTTTTGCCCTTCACCGACATATAACCACTCTCTACTCGGTGTTACCCCCGAGTGAAAGTTAAACAATCTCACGTGCTCGGTGGTCGAGTGGTAAGACGTCTGCTCAACAAAGCAGAAGGTTGTGGGTTCGATTCCCACCCGAGTGCTTTTGCTGACTTTCACTCGGGTTAAACACACTGAGTATACATTTTTTATACCTTGATGAAGGGCAAAACCATATATTGAAGCAAATTCCATCTTATGAATAGTCTTTACTACTTGATATGAACACTCCCCGATAGAAATGATACATGACACTCATTTGAAAATCCTCTGTACAGGCCTGGCATATCTTTTAAAAGTGAAGGCCTCATCGGCCTACATGTAGGTTGGAAGTAACATGGCTTGATAGGATCATTTGCAAGGTCCCAAAGATTTGCCTTCTGAAATAACCTGTTAAATAAAGGCACAAATTGTGTTCATGATCTTTAAAAGATGTGACACTTGAGCTGAACAGTCAGTTATTTTATTTACATTTCTGTAATTGCAGATGATACTATTGGCCTTTCAAGATAGCTTTTGCTATTGATTTTAATTTCTGTTAAAATAATTATTGTATACAAATAATGAATGTTTGTGAGTGCAATGTGAGGTGATATCTAGATGAAAAGAGTGGAATGGAACATTTCATCTGTCACCTCATGAAATTATTCTTTCCATTTCACGAATGTGAAACGTTATTTATTTGTTTATTATAAATTATCCTGATGCAAATTCCATCAAAAGTCAAATACTGACTAAGTATAATTTTTCTAATGATGAATGGAAAGATGGTCCATGTTTGCAATTGTGTAGGTGTAAGACTATGGTCTTGTCATTGTAACAGCCCTTGGGTATGTTGCAGTTGGAAGTGGATTGCACCAGAATTCCTGGTGTCAGTTTTACAGGACAAAAGAGTAATGACAGAACTCTTCAATGAAAAGTATGCTAACATCAGTAGTCTGCTTTTAATACAGATATGTCTAAAAATAGGGAAATTGTTCAAACTGTATGTTAACTCAGCATGTCAATGCCATACTGTGTATTTACTCATGTGGAGCATTTATTGCTCAAGATGCATGGCACTCAAACACAAAGCTGAAGGTACCATGGAGCACTGCACTTGGTCTTGGTAAAACGCCACGCCCCACACCACAGGAGTCTTACAATATTGATCCGATTTCATACCACAAGCCATCTGCCCATTCACTGCTTGTACATGTACATGGTTATACCGTGATCAATGCAGGGTACATTGAAAATAAAAGTGAGATAGCATTGGCACCCAAGTCATATTTAAGAGGATGACCTCCTTGGTGTGTACAAGATACAATTATTACGCATTATTGATGTGCAATGCCGTACATTTATTTATTTATTGGCAAGATGGCTTTTGTGCCAAAAGTAAGCCACTACTTCCTGCATCTTGGTAACAAGACATGATATGACTGTGCGTTTATTTTAAAAACTTTACCCTTGGTTCAAGCCAAATTTATCAGATTTATAAATAAATGCAAATGTGAACATGTATGATCCGGCAAGGATTCTAAAGAGTAATTTAATAAGCAGTGTATGCAGCTGTGTCATTGCAATTGCTTCTTCAGGGAGTTTGGACCCTTCCCGTGCCGATCCCCAGGTCCAACTGACTCAGTCGCTAGTACCTGATAATAAAAAGGGTCTCGATCTCAGGGTGACAAGTTTACAGTGCAGTGGAAACGATCATAGGTGAACTTTGCGCCATCACAGATCAACACGAGGCACTGATGCACGGTGGAATATTTGTCTCTAAACAAACACGGCAGAGAGCTCTTCACGTACAGTTTAAGTTAGCAGGGAAATGACAGTGACAGCTCATCAGATCCTGGTCAACTTTTACCCGTATTATGCAGCAGAACACCTGCAGTATTAGAAATCCAGGATAAGCCTTACTGGATGATATGCAAGAAACTTGGCATAAACACCTGCAGACTCAACTAGGCCTGAAATGATTGCAAGTAGTACAAGCCGCCCCTTGCTTACAGCTAATTGGGTAGGCCTAACTGTACATACGCCTAGTGAGATGGTTGTTTTTCCCCGAGTTGTCACATCGGTAATCCTGCCGAACCTCCACTAACGGTGTAACAGATAAGCATCTAGTTGGCCGTTTAAAGATGTCTGTATCCTAGGATACATGTACTTCAAAGCCAGAGATGATGTAAATCGGAGCTGTGCTTGTACATCAGAGATTCTGCCATTGAAGTAGCTCAATAAGAACTGTACGTGGACATGTTTTCTTGAGCCGTAGAGATGTTGCAGAGACTCTGCTTAAAACTGGAAACTTTGCAGCAGAACATGGAATACCTGCATGTCGATGATTTTGTTCTGATAATGTTTTCTGAGCTCGTTTGCATGGCAGTGACTCGGCTTATTATCCTCAAGTATTGCAGCGGGACATCTGATACAGCAGCTTTGTGTATGTCCTGGGTTAGTTTGAGCTGTGGGTCACTCTGCATAAATCCGTCGAACCTGAAACTTTGCAGCAGGACTTGGCATAGATGATCAAGGATTCAGCTCTGATAGTGATATTTTCTGATGAGCTCTTCAGCATTACAGAGACTCAGCTAGATCGAGACCCTTAAACAATGCAGTGAAACTTGGCATAAAGGCGAGATGCTTGTAAGCATAGATTTAAAAAGAGGAGGTGCCTGATCCTTGGAATAACCCAACATCAGGGTGACAGTGGGGTATCAGTATCTGGCTGTCGGTGAAGGCGTAATCCATACTGTCGTTTGAGACTGAAGTATCACACGATATGCATAATTCATCCGTTGTTTTATTAAAATGAAAAATTTAGATTCTTGAAAGTGACAGTTTAATATTTGATCCAGCAACATTTAAATGTATTGCTGTTTATACTTTATGAAACAAAGCATTTAAAAGCTGTTATAATTTTACTAATTGTATATTTTTGTGGTCACTTTTCATTGTGATGAATTCTTTGTAATTGATACTTTATTACGCAGTACAGACTTTTGATGGAAATTGCGTCAGGTTGGTGTAATTTTAATGTAAGGTTTTCACAATGACATGATTTCTCAATTTTAACCCTCCTGCTGTTTTAATAGTCACAGACAGCCAAAAAATAATCCTCTTCCTCTGCCATGCTTTTTACACAAGCTAGTCACCAACAGTCAGATCATATGTCAAGCAAGTTAGCATGTGACTAGTCAAACTCAGTCATCAGACAACAGCAGGCAAGAAGTACACACAGCTGTCTTATCAATCATCCACAGTCAAAGCATAGCTGTATCAAGTTACATAAACAGTCATAGCCAGTCAATCCTGCTCTATGTGGGCTGGGAGCTCTAAACTGTTGAAAACAGTCACTTGTGAGAATTAGATTGAAAGGACAACTTTAAACAGAATGTATGTTTGCATAGGAGGGTTAAAATTAATGTTGGGTTTTGCCAGAATTTGCCCTTCACATATTACAGCAGTGGAGGGCAAAATCCAGTGAAATATTGGCTTAAATACATGTAGGTGTTCAGACCAAATGCCTTTGTGAAAACTCATTTGATGCATAAAAAGTACAGTGGCCATTATTTAGCTGGATGGTGGTAATGGTGGGGGAAGGCCCCTGGCAGCATTTAATGGTGTCATAAAAGAGCTTTTTAAGAGCTTTTAAGATGGTTCAGACCCCCCCCCCCCCCCCGCCATAACAAAACTATGCTACTGATTACATTCAAACATGTAAACTAATTTGTGTTCATTAATTAATTTAATTCACTTTTGCCTGCCAACCTACATGTACCTGAAGATTCATTTTTGATAACAACCAATTTTTTTTTTTTTTTTAAATATTTTTAACTAAATATTCCTTTCAGTTTTAGTGGGAAACACAAGCCGAGGTGGTGGTTTGTTGTATAGCCCAACCATAAAGCCAAGGTCCCTAAAATGTGTGGGCTACAAACCATCTAGGAAGCACACAGAAAACATAAACTCATGAAATTGAACATGAAAGTTCATCATGCCAATGTGGTTTTTGTTGCCTGTGAATGTGCTTTCCATGAATATGATGCCATTTTCTACAACATTTTTGTGTGGTATGTAGAAATAAGGAATAGGCGCCCAATCCTCGGAATAACCCAACATCAGGGTGACACTGGGGGTATCTCCAGCTGTCGGTGAAGGCATCGATGACCCTACACTTCGGTTTAGGAGCCTCTTGTTGACTGTTTTTACTCTTCATTAAACTCATGCTTTTCATCTGTTGCTTATTAAAGCTATACATGTACCTGTACCTTATTTGAAGGCAAAGTAAAGCCATATTTTTTTCTGACCGTGTACCTCACTCATTACAGTAATGAGTTCAAGGGTTTTTAAAGTTAATGTTAGTTTTCCATAGTCTAGCATTTTATTGATAAAAGTGTGAATGGGGTTTACAATAAAAATTCTTTAAGTAATGAAGGCTAATCCTTCTGTAAACTTGACATGTACATCCATAAGAGGGATTAGCCTTCATTACTTAAAGAATTAATTACATGTACCCAACCCTTAAATAGGCACTGTAGTGTCCAAAACTGCCATGCCTAAGTCACTGTAGTGTCCAAAACTACCATGCCTAATCACTGTAGTGTCCAAAACTGCCATGCCTAATCACTGCAGTGTCCAAAACTGCCATGCCTAATATTAGGCATGGCAGTTTTAGACACTACAGTGATTAGGCATGGCAGTTTTGGACACTATAATCACTGTAGTATCCAAAACTTCCATGCCTAATCACTGTAGCGCCTGAAACGGCCTGTGCACTCCATGGTTTTATTGATTAATTTTTCATTGATTACAAAATACACAATGTAGTACAAGTGCTGATAGAATTAACTTTTATTTAAAAATATGACCAGGAAGGAATGCATAAAATTCTGTCATTTTCTTTGATACAAAATTAGTCAGCTGATGCTGTTTTCCTAGATGAACTTTTGTGTCAAGTGACTGTAAATATTAACATTAGGTATTTGCAATTTTGTCTTTTGGGCAAACCAAATTTCCTAATTATTTGAGCTAATTATATTTGAATGTAAACAGGAGGTCATGGGTTCACTCCCAGCTGAGCAAGCTTGTGATTTTTTTCCTACCAAGCTCTTAGAAAAAGCACTGGTGTACATATACATGTACATATACCCACAATGAAAAACTATCCAAATCATAAAACAGGTCTTCATCATTCAATCCTTTACCTTTCCTTTCGTATCCGTTGAATATTGTCCCTTGCAATACTTAAGGTTGTTCGCGTAATAGGTACTAACAGGTAGTAAAAAAGTCTTAAATATATGAACGATTCCATGGTAAACTGTAAGTGTACTCTTGGCCAAAGAAATCTTGTCCACTTGACCATCGTGAAAGCTAATTACATTGAGCTATTAGCAGACACCCTTCTACATGTAGATATTCTTGGCTGGTTCATATTCTGATTCCGAGGAAGTGCAGTTGAACCCTTTATGATATCTTTCACATTGCCTCTTGTATTTTCTTTGCTGGCCTTAACTTCAACAAAGCCTATGATACAAAATCTGGACAGGGTAAAACTTGCTTTGATGATGGCTATAATCATCTCCTGTTCTTTGAGCAGACAAGACTGCTCTTGCCAGTCTACTGTAATGAAACAACCTTTCCTATGAACACAACACCAAATTAATATACGACATATATCACCATTTAGGGTATGGCTCGCCAAGGGGCAGTCAACCAGTTGGAGCTGGTTCTTTAATTGTTTAAGTATACAAACAATAACTATACAGATATTCAATGTAATTTAATTGTTTAAACACCGCAACAAACTCCTGAAGAAACCCACTGGATTAAAAACCAGAGATAAAACTCCATGAGCAAAAACTCTGGGAAAACCTTGTGGTTGCCAGCAAAACAAAACATTTCGCACGTTTACACAAAGCTATTTTTAAAGCTGATCCATTCTCAGTTTAACTTAACTGAACTGAAGTCGCAAGCTAGAATGATCCCACCATGCCTCGTGCATTCTTTGTACGTTCTATGCACGTTCTTGCGTATGCAAATTTGACACACCCTTTCTACCCTTACGTAACACCGCCTCCCAGAATTCATTCCTCAACCGATTAGACACATTTTGCCTGCTATACGACTGTAATGCAGGCAAAGATAATTCTTATCCTGGAATTAATCGTGACAGGGCCAACACATGTATCCCCACAGGAAACAAAAGGGGACGCTGCACCATTATGCCAACAATGCTGTGTTATTTTGATAAGTTTTCACCAATTTTGTATTGTGTGCAGAATGCCTTTTTTTGCTCTGCACTGCCAGTATTTTTTTGCAGAACCTAAAAATATAGGCCTAATTTTTTGAAATATAGCAACATGAGAACTACGTGTGTAGCCCTCTTAAGCAGGGACACTAAATCATACTTGCAGCCCATGAGGGCTTGGTGAAGTTTACAATGTATTTTGCTGACAAACACCAATGAGGAACAGGGTGATGATACCATGTCACGTAGATACCCTGGATAACTTGCAGATGGGGTGCAGTGAGCTTGTCATAATTGCCTGTCAATACAGCTAGGCATGATATGATGATTTTAGGTTGATCTGTTTGGACTCTGCATGAATGCCACTAAAAGAGTAGCACATCAGTGGAGCTTGGAAAGATCAAGACGATCAGAATGCAAACACCAAATATTGGACAAGTACAGTTCTATGTACACGTTATTATGTACCATTTAATTTGCAAACCTACTTCTTACACTTGCATTATTTACAATTATTATTAAGTCGTAAAAAGATTATCAGTTGGTCAAACTTTATACATGTACGTCAACTTATGCAGTACTCCGAATCACTAGGAAGGCGGAAAACAATCGCAAACTAAACTTGGTATATTTCTAAGTTATGAACTCTTAATGCATACAATTCAAATAGAAGAATTGATATGAAATAAATCTCTGGTTTTAATTTCTGATTAAACGCAACTTAAAGTAGAATGCAATAGGCGTGGGTACTTTTCATTTGCTTTTCCCACTAGCATATAAAGACATTACTGTTCTATACGTTTAAAAATATCAGCAACAACTTCAAATCTCATTTCTCAATAAAAGTGGGGATAATGGACACCCCTGCTTAACACCTTTGAAAATTGAATGGGGCCGGACATAAAACCATTCATTAAAACCCTGCTCGAAATATCTGTATAAAATACTTTCATATAACAAATAAAAACAGGGCCGAAACAGGTTCCAAAGCTTGAAAAAGAAAATTCCAATTAACTGTATCAAAGGTTTTCTACTGATCTAAGGAAATGATCAAGGAATTAAGACTCTTGGAATCTACAGTCGACTCTCGTTAGTACGAGGTCAGCTGTTGTTGCCTAATCATATTACTCTTTAAGCCATCTAGTTCAAGTTGTTGATTCAGACATGGAAGCCTGCATTTTGAAAGCCTTTTGAAAAAAATCTCAGCACTATATTTGAAAGTCTGCTAATTTACACTCAGCACGTGAAAGTACTGTTGAAACTACTAGACTGTTAAAGGGACTCAATGTTCTACATGTTATTTTTTAAAACAAAAAATTGTGCGCATTTTCCCACAAACTCAAAAAGGGGAGGTTGTTACAATATGTACAGTACACCCTTTAGCCAACAGAGGGCGCTGTGTATATGTCATTCTCAGAAACATGGCTGCTTCCAGAAAGTTATAATCTGTGTCAAACATTACAAACAGTTTGTACACGGCGAGTCGCAACATGAACAGCAGTATTAAACTTTACTAAGTCAGTTATTGATAACATGAAGTGCGTGTGGAATGGTTTTTGTCGCAGCAATTGGGTTTATCACTTGCATGTCTGTATACACCGTGTGTGTCAGTACAAGTCTACCATCGCCTTTTGTAACAACACAGTGGTGGAGCGTAGTAAAAAATGATGTTCGCCGTGTCTTATGGCAGCCAAAGGACTGATGAGTAGACAAATTTGTTTGTCCTTGGTACGGGGTCTTAGTTTTACCAACTGCATTGAATGACCAATCAAAATGAAGCCTACAAAATCCTCTGTACAGTGCCAAGTGTGCATTTATTACTTGAAGTAACGGGGCGTCATGAATCCGGGAACTTTCAGCGCAGTGCGCACACTGCGGTAGCCCGCCGGTCACGCTGTCAATTGCGTGCAAATCTCCGTAGCTCATTCTGCTGTTAGTCAAAATGTGTGTGTTGTCACAAGTTGGAAAATGTACCAGGTACGGATGTATGGTTGTTCATTTTGTAAAATTTTTCCTCCAGAATGTTTAAGTAATACATCTTCTAGTTTAAACTCGCTATGCATTAATCTGAAAGTCTTGGAAACAGCCACGAGGCCGTCTTTTTCTTTGCTTTGTGTAGAATCGCTATGGAGTAGAGCGCGTCGCGTTCATGCCACTACATGTGCACGCGCGTGGTTGTCTATGGAAGATGCGACTGAACTGTTTGTAATGACTCGTGTCATTATTTATGCTCTACCCGCGCATGAAACACTTGGGACTTACGACATTGCCTCGTTTTATCCGACACCTCGTTTTAAGCGACGAGCATTTTTCAAGTCATGCACTCGCCGACATGCACCATGGATCGTTTATGTAGCTAATGCATGGGCCACATGCTCTTGTTGAAATGGTAATGAATTTGCCTTCAAAACATTAAATCTTGTTCTCCATGAAACTATGATGTATAAGAAATGAAGTCACGACAGTATGTAACAGTAAAACTTGTATGGTATTTGAGAAGAATAAAGAAAACAAAATAAACCGACTTTCACCCCAACAACCTGACAACGGGGCAAGTGGAAGCATCGCCACCCGCGTACCGGTACCGTACCGAATGATGCGATGTCACCAACCTCGCGAAGGCACGCACATAAGTACATTAACATTTTTAGTTCATGACCAACAGAAGAGTTGCATTCAGTGTGCACATAAAGATGAGGATACCGGCGATTTATTTTCAATGTGGACAGTAGAGGGCGTAGGTCAGAGTTGAATTGTTAATGCACTGGTTGTGTGATATGATTTTGGCGGGGAATGTGGGTGGCTTTTGTAAAAATTAGGATATTTAGAGCATGGGTGAGAGAATAATGAATTTAAAAAAATAATTGTACGTCTATCTCAAGTCAAGCGAGGGTGACTTTTTTGTGTTTGCTTCATTATGAAATCTTGGCCAATAATACCTGTCCTTGACAAGCTTCAGGATTCTTCCATAGCCGAACTTGTCCATGCTTCCGTGGAGACTATGGAACACTTCCTCTCTCTGCTGTCTGGGAAGCACTGCCAGGTACTGAGCCTTCTTGCCGCCCTTCTTGAACATCAGAAATCCTCCCTTCACCTCTAGTCGACGTCATACACCTAGCAACTTCTGCACCAATCTAGTTTCTTGGGACATTTGCCTCCTTGTCATCAGGGGATTTGCCGTCTTGAGCTCAACAACCTGCCTGATTGCTTACTTACTTACTTACTTAGGCTGATGGGAATAGAATAGGCTAAGCCTTTGTGACCCCATATCCAATTTCTTTCGAGTAGGCATCAAGATGGTTCTTAAACAGGTTTGTTGAGGTTGCATTCACCACATGTGATGGGAGGTTGTTCCATTCAGAAATAACTCGGATGGAAAAGAAGTTTTTTCTGCAGTTCAACCCTTTCTTTAATCCTGGTTTGTAGAGCTTTAGGTTGTGACCTCTGACTTGGAATGGGTTGTCGTGTCTCTGGAAGAGCTTGCTCTCCTCGATGCCTTCCAAGCCGTTTAGGATCTTATGAACCTCGATCAGGTCACCTCGTTGTCTTCTTGCTTCCAAACTGTACAGGTCCAACTCCAATAATCTCTCTGTATAAGTTTTGTTTTTCAAGCTTGGAATGATCTTGGTTGCCCTGCGCTGCACCCTTTCTAACACCGTCACATCTTTCTTGAGACTTGGGCTCCATGCTTGGATACAATATTCAAGGTATGGACGAATGTATGTCTTGTAGAGGGTGGTGAAGCATTTTTTGCCGTAGTGTGTGAATGTCCTCTTGATTATTCTTAAATTAGCCATTGCCTTACTTGCTGCTGTTGCACACTGCTTGGTGGTCTTTACAGTCCTCTGTTATATAGACTCCTAGATCTTTCTCTTCACTGTCGTGAGGTATCTGTTCATTGCCCAGATGATAAGATGTTCCCTTGTTGGTATTACCCATGTGCATACGCTTGCATTTACTTGCGGGATCATTCAGCTGAGCATCCTTGAGGCTCATCCTTTCAGAACTTGTACCTCCCTGAGAACTGGCCTGTGTCGCCTCATCAGGGGTGCTTTCATGTGCTCCTGGCACTGGCTGTGGGGTGGGCTTGGGGACTTCCTGAACTGGTTGCGGGTTGGGGTTGGGGACTTCTGGAGCTGGCTGATCTGGGGGATGCTGTTTCTCCTTCACAAATAACAGGGTGCACTCCAGACTCTGTATGTAGCCTCTCTGCCTCATCTGTTCGCCAATCACCTGCCGCATCATCTCCTTGAGTACGTTGATCTGCTGAAATTGCTGCAGAATTACACTAATAAATACACTGGATTTTCTCAGGGGGCTACTCCTATGCCGATGGCCAACGGCTTTAACTTCTCCGAACTGTCCGTGTTGGCGCACAGCATGAGAGTGATACGGTCCTTGCTCTGCTTGCCACCATGGCACTGCACACCTATGAATGCCATGGTTTTATCCAGCGTTTGACGGACAAAACAGTCCAGTCTCGTCGGCATTGAAGATGTTGCGCAGTTCAAAATCCCGTAAAAGACGGGGAAGCGTATCTCGGAGCTAGGAAGTGATGGTGTTCTGATCGATGCTGTTACTTTCGCCGCAAACTTGCTTGAATGCCAAGCAGTGACGATCCTTCAAGTGAAAGAGCCATCCAGAACTTGCTGCCAAAGTCTCGTAGCCCGTCATCTTGGCAAGTTGTTCCGCTTTCCCCCAGAGAAGAGGGCCGTTTACCGGTAGATTCTTGGCACGAGCCCTCCGAAACCAACGGAGAAGGGCCTCCTCCACATCTTCACAAGTAGCCGTGCGAAACTTGGGACAATTCAAATTTGGCAATGCAGTGTCAGCCTTGTTCTTGAGGATGGTTGACAACATGCTGGAAACAATGCTGTACTGGTGCCTGACATCTGCTTTCTCCCGACCTGAATCCAAGGCTCTGATGATTTCCATCTTGGTTTGGATGGAGAGTCCCTTACGGGTAATCTTAGGTGAAGCCATTGCAAATCAGTTTACTCACTTATGAACACTGTCTCAAAGAAAGGTACGATAAACGTATGAATCGTTGAGGAAAATATCCCCCATATATCCACTTCAGGTGGCCGTTGCTTGCATCCAACGAAAGATTTCCATTCATCACTGTCTTAAACATGCTACCGCGATTGCATGGCACGTGCTTGCATTTGGGCCTAATCGGACCAAAATCCGCCGTAAGGATTTCCCCTTTGATGGCATGGGACAAACGCCTATTGTCAGCCTTCCTCGTTTGGGCGGCACCATAAAGAAATCCTGTGATGGCGCAGGAATCGCAAATGCCTATTGTCTGCTTGTTCGTTCAGGCAGCACGAGAGACATCATAAAGAATCCCTCTAATATCCTGGGAACTGCAAAGGCCCACTTTTAGCCCCCCTCATACAGCACGAGAAAACACAAAAAATTGTGTGCTAGTGGTATAAAAACCGCAGTGCTGAAGTTGGCAAGCACATCACGGTGCCAATTAAAACTGAATAGGTTCGTTGATTGGCAAGTTGTTTTCCCAAATGCACATGGAAAGTGACAGATAACAATAGATTTGCACTTGCCAGACTGCAAACAGTGCTCGTCTTAACCGTCAATCCGTATCACCCAAGCTCACATAAAGCACTTTTTTCCTCATAGTAATATGCACACTTTGGTCAGGACTGGCAAAATATGCACGTCTAAATTGAAACCTCGTCTTAGCTTTGCTCATATTAACAAGAGTCGACTGTATAATAGTCAACCAAATCTCTCAGAAGGCGGCGTTCTCTTGAATACTTCTGCCTTGGATCCTGCAGGCAAAGGCAAATAGCTATAGAGACAATCTTGTAATCTACATTGAGTAACGAAATAAGTCTTTCTTTCTGAGGATTAAGCTGATCTCCAGCTTTTTCAAGCAAAGTTATCACAGTTCTGTATTGGGAAGTTGGCAAGATGTTATCGATACACTTTAAGAAGTTAATTTTCACCCTCTGCTTCTTGTTTCAGCTTCCTTTCATTAATTCAATGTACCCACTGACACCCCATATTGAACAGAGCTAAACAGTGCAACTGCCCATTGCATCATCCTTTGGCTAGAATCATTCGTGGGTTTATCTCTATCCTAAACCCTGGAGATGTTTATCGTGAATTTCTTCCTGCATGTACACTCCAAGCAAGTTCTTATCAAAAAGGGGCCTATGGGTCATTCTTTAGTATCAAGTGTCTACTTTCATGTCCCGACACTTTAAGGCACTATAAATTGAAAAAATATAGATTGAAAATTAGATTTGTAAGCGGTAAAATTAACTTAAACAGGACACTGATTATGTGCAGTGTTAAAAACTCTTTAAAATAATGGACAAGATGCTCATTCTTTACAATACTCCCTCAAAACCCCCTCAAAATGCATGTCCCAGTGTATTTCTCAAAATGTACCTACTGCCATAATTTGTAAAGTAAACAACTTGAAGAGGTAATTATACCCCCAAAAGCCAAGTAATACTGTTCTCTTCCAAATGTAAAATTAACGTTGCACCAATTAAACCATATTTGCATGAAATCTGAGCTTTTTTCGGGTAAAAAAAACGTGTCCCTGCATTTTTTGTCATCCCCGTCACCATATCTGGTAGAGAAAGGACGTTAGTAAGACTTGGATCAGTCCATTGGATACCTGGGAGCATTTACAGTAAGAAACAATCCATTTCAGTGCAGTGCAATTCAGTAGCCGAGGAATTGTGGATTGTCAAAAACAGTCACGAGAGTACCTTTATTTGGCTTCATCTCCAAAAAAACCAACAAGTTCTGAGTTGGCTTGTAACTCTTATTTGTCAATGTAAAAATCACTATGAAGTGAATCAAATAATCCAGAGTTATAGCTTTGTTGGCATCAATGTTGAT
Source organism: Patiria pectinifera (assembly GCA_029964075.1). Lineage (NCBI taxonomy): Eukaryota > Metazoa > Echinodermata > Asteroidea > Valvatida > Asterinidae > Patiria > Patiria pectinifera. Next base: position 21,762,584 of record CM057147.1, on the reverse strand, counting down.
TCCCTGACTTACTCTTCAAACTTTGGAATTAAAAAATAATAGACAATGGTTCTATTTTGGATTATATATGGGACTGCCATAAAAAAATTAATGTCTTTAAACAAAATCAGGTTTTCCCTCAATTGACAAAATGATTTTTTTCTCCTCAATAAATTTAACTTGTCATAATCTTTCCATGTGTGTGTGAGGAAAAATTCAAACCAGGAATTGTGTTCTTAGTCAACTAGCTGTTTTCCCAACAGTGGAGAATTTATATGAAAACACAATCAATTAATATTTCTTTGGGCCCTATTAAAAATAAAGAAACCCATCATTATTTCCTCGCATAGAAAACTACTTCACATCACCACTCCAATACAATAGAAACTAAAATTACAGAGAGATCATGTTGCAAGGATTGAATGAAGTCTCTGAAAGCCATCAGCCCTGTTTTTGGCACATAATTGTCAATTATCAGATTGATCTTCGATCAGGCCAATTAAATATGTTGAACACTTTCAAGTGCTTCAACATGGGGGGAAAATGCACATATTGTCACTTCCTCAACATGCTCACCATCCAAAATGTTTCACTTCCTTAACATGCTCAAAATCCAAAATGTTTAAATAGGATTATGTGAAAATCTTAGATCTGCGGTTTATGCAACAGGATGGGATTGGTGCGATTGCAAACCCCGCGCTTTGTGAAGGCACATCGCCATGATCGCAACCTTGGTATACGATTCTTTCCCTGCTAAATACTCACGACCGGGCCATGAACTTCTTGCAGTTTTTCAGGTTTTTAGAAAATCAAGTTGACGGTGGACACACTGAAACCACCTCACAAGCAGAGATACAAACATGACAACAAATCCGGAGAAAGTTCCATGACCCAACATGGCAACTTTTGCGAGGCGGGCATTGTTACATTTTTTTGCAGCTGCACATGTGCAGCGCACGCAGACAACAAACCACCACGTGTGAATATTATCCATTCATTTTGCACCTGTCAGTGTCACAAAACACCACCACCTGTGCGCGCCATTACGTGGGCATAGTACATCATACCAAGCACGTACATTGGGATTTTTCGTAAACATCGGTTTGAAACGTACATGTAGCTTTCACTTCCAGTGCGATGTTATTTTGTCACTTTTTGTATATACTGGTATCGGTCTTTGTTCTGCTTTGAAAACATCAAATTTTTGTTGACAGTCCAAATGTAAGAGTTGCTATGCTTGCATTGGATTTGTAATTAGTTGTCGAAATGATTACGTCAAACAGTCATGACTCTGAGCCGAAGCAAGTCCGAAATTTCAGAAATGCCACTCTCAAAGATTTTTTTTAGAGGGCGCTGTACTGGCGGCAGATCCAAGAATCAAGATGGTGTCTCTTGTCACCATAGACCATTGATCTCCATTAGTAAGATTATTTGATGGGCAAATTCGTCTCGCAGTTCCAACAACATTTTGAAGACTGCTGCCAACTCGCGCCAAGTGGAACTACGCGGTTTCTTTGTTTCAGACCATGTACCGTTAATTGTCAGGCTTTGAGAGTCGACTACATAGCCGCCGTGACCGGTGTCACTTACGTCTGAGTAAGCAGCGCGCGTAGGAGTGTGTTGGGGTTTAATGAAAATTCTGTTCAGGAGTTCGAAATTTGATCGCCAAAATGTAAGTTCGGTGATAACGGTGTCTGAAATAACGATGGAAGCGTACCATGATGTTCAGGACTCGATAGCGCAATACATGGCTTGTGTCATTAGGCGATTATCAGGGCCGAGTGCGAGTAACATGGAGACTAACTGACCAGCAATTCTGGCGAGGGATCTGACTTGTGTTGGGTTAGAGTGGGCACATTATAAAACTTTTTTCATTCAAAGCATAAACGGTTAACTTCAATTTCGTTCCAAGAAGACTGGAAAGGGCAAATGAATTTAAAAGAAATTGAAGGTTTAAAAACCAAATCCAAAGGACAAGAAGAAGAACTGAATTGACCTAAAATTACACTGTGGGATTTCAACCTGCAGCCTTCCAATTCAGAGTCAGCTGTCCACACCACTCAACTACCACAATTTCACACCGTACACTAGTTTCGAAACTAACTATAAAGTTTAAGTTGACCTCAAAATTAATAAAATTTTGTAACCTAAAATTACGCTGTGGGATTTGAACCTGCAACCTTCCTATTCAGAGTCAGCAGTCCACACCACTTGACTACCACAATTTCACACTGTACACCAGTTTCGAAATTAACTATCAAGTTTAAGTTGACCTCAAAATTAATAAAATTTCTTGGCCTAGAAATACGCTGTGGGATTTGAACCTGCAACCTTCCAATTCAGAGACAGCAGTCCACACCACTCGACAACCACAATTTCACACTGTACAGTAGTTTCGAAATTAACAAAGTTTATTAAGTTGACCTCAAAATTAATAAAATTTCGTAACCTAAAAATACGCTGTGGGATTTGAACCTGCAACCTTCCAATTCAGAGTCAGCAGTCAGCACTCCACTCAACCACCACAATTTTACACTGTACACTAGTTTCAAAATTAACTATAAAATTTAAGTTGACCTCAAAATTAATAAAATTTCGTAACCTAAAAACACTGTGGGATTTGAACCTGCAACCTTCCGATTCAAAGTCAGCAGTCCACACCACTCAACTACCACAATTTCACACTGTACAGTAGTTTCAAAATTAACAATAAAGTTTAAGTTGACCTCAAAATTAATAAAATTTTGTAACCTAAAATTACGCTGTGGGATTTGAACCTGCAACCTTCCGATTCAGAGACAGCAGTCCACACCACTCGACAACCACAATTTCACAACGTACACTAGTTTCGAATTAACTATAAAGTTTAAGTTGACCTCAAAATAAATAAAATTTTGTAGCCTAAAAATACGCTGTGGGATTTGAACCTGCAACCTTCCAATACAGAGTCAGCAGTCCACACCTCTCGACTACCACAATTTCACACTGTACTAGTTTGGAAATTAAATATCAAGTTTCAGTTGACCTCAAAATTAATAAAATTTCGTAACCTAAAAACGCTGTGGGATTTGAACCTGCAACCTTCCGATTCAAAGTCAGCAGTCCACACCACTCAACTACCACAATTTCACACTGTACAGTAGTTTCGAAATTAACTATAAAGTTTAAGTTGACCTCAAAATTAATAAAATTTCGTAACCTAAAATTACACTGTGGGATTTGAACCTGCAACCTACCAATTCAGAGTCGGCAGTTCACACCACTGGACTACCACAATTTCATACTGTACACTAGTTTCGAAATTAACTATAAAGTTTAAGTTGACCTCAAAATTAATAAGATTTCGTAACCTAAAAATACGCTGTGGGATTTGAACCTGCAACCTTCCAATTCATAGTCAGCAGTCCACACCACTCGACTACCACAATTTCACACTGTACATTAGTTTCAAAATTAAATATAAAGTTTAAGTTGACCTCAAAATTAATAAAATTAAACCTAAAATTACGCTGTTGGATTTTAACCTGCAACCTACCGATTCAGAGTCGGCAGTTCACACCACTGGACTACCACAATTTCATACTGTACACTAGTTTCGAAATTAACTCTGAAGTTTAAGTTGACCTCAAAATTAATAAGATTTCGTAACCTAAAAATGCGCTGTGGGATTTGAACCTGCAACCTTCCAATTCAGAGTCAGCAGTCCACACCACTTGACTACCACAATTTCACACTGTAGACTAGTTTCGAAATTAACTATAAAGTTTACGTTGACCTCAAAATTAATAAGATTTTGTAACCTAAAATTACGCTGTTGGATTTGAACCTGCAACCTTCCCATTCAGAGTCAGCAGTCCACTCCACTCGACTACCACCATTTCACACTGTACGGGAGTTTAGAAATGAACTATAAAGTTTAAGTTGACCTTAAAATTAATAAAATATCGTAACCTAAAATTACGCTGTGGGGTTTGAACCTGCAAACTTCCAATTCAGAGTCAGCAGTGCACGCCACTCGACTACCACCATTTCACACCGTACACTAGTTTTGAAATTAACTATAAAGTTTAAGTTGACCTCAAAATTAATAAGATTTCGTAACCTAAAAATACGCTGTTGAATTCGAACCTGCACAGTTAAATTTGTAAGCAATAAGTAATGTGAAGTTGTGCTAAGTCAAGTGGTACGGACTTCTGATTCTTACTCGGAAGGTTGCAGGTTCAATCCTACAATGGGAAATTTAGATTTTAAGATTTTATTACTTTTTAGGTCAATTGAAACTTTATAGTTAATTTCTTAACAGCTAAAAAGTGTGAAAATGTGCTTAGTGGAGTGGTACAGACTGCTGACTCTAAATCTGGAGGTTGCAGGTTCAATCCCAAGGTGGGAATTTTAGATTTAAGATTTTATTACTTTTTAGGTCAATTGAAACTTTATAGTTAATTTCTTAACAGCGAAAAAGTGTGAAGTTGTGCTTAGTCTAGTGGTTCAGACTGCTGACTCTAAATCTGGAGGTTGCAGGTTCAATTTCACAGTGGGAATTTTAGATTTTAAAATTTTATTAGTTTTAGGTCAATTGAAATTTTATAGTTAATTTCGTCACAGCTAAAAAGTGTGAAAATGTGCTAAGTGGAGTGGTTCAGACTGCTGACTCTAAATCTGGAGGTTGCAGGTTCAATCCCACAGTGGGAATTTAGATTTTAAAATTGTATTACTTTTTAGGCCAATTGAAACTTTATAGTTAATTTCGTCACAGCTAAAAAGCGTGAAGTTGTGCTTAGTCTAGTGGCATGGACTGCGGACTCTAAATCCGGAGGTTGCAGGTTCAAACCCACTGTGGGAATTTGAGATTTTAAAATTTTATTAGTTTTAGGTCGATTGAAACTTTATAGTTAATTTTGTAACAGTTAAAAAGTGTGAAGTTGTGCTTAGTCTAGTGGTACGGACTGCTGACTCTAAATCCGAAGGTTGCAGGTTCAAACCCACAGTAGGAATTATAGATTTTAAAATTTTATTATTTTTTTAGGTCAATTGAAACTTTATAGTTAATTTCTATAGTAGATTTTTAATTTCTTAACAGCTAAAAAGTGTGAAGTTTTGCTTGGTCTAGTGGTACGGACTGCTGACTCTAAATCTGAAGGTTGTGGGTTCTAATCCCATGGTGGGAATTTGAGATTTTAAAATTTTTATTTCTTTTTGGGTAAATTGAAACTTTATAGTTAATTTCGTAACTACTAAAAAGTGTGAAGTTATGCTTAGTCCAATGGTATGGACTGCTGACTCTAAATTTGAAGGTTGCAGGTTCAAATCCAGGGTGGGAATTTTACATTTAAAAATTTTATTTCTTTTGGGGTAAATTGAAACTTTATAGTTAATTTTGTAACCACTAAAAAGCATGAAATTATACTTAGTGCAGTGGTTCAGACTGCTGACTCTAAATCTGGAGGTTGCAGGCTCAAATCCAGGGTGGGAATTTTAGATTTTAGAATTTTATTTCTTTTGGGGTAAATTGAAACTTTATAGATAATTTCGTCACAGCTGAAAAGTGTGAAGTTGTGCTAGTCTAGTGGTACGGACTGCTGACTCTTAATCTGGAGGTTGCAGGTTCAATCCCACAATGGACATTTAGATTTTAAAATTATATTACTATTTAGGTCAATTGAAACTTTATAGTTAATTTTGTCACAGCTAAAAAGTGTGAAGTTGTGCTTAGTCTAGTGGTATGGACTGCTGACTCTAAATCTGGAGGTTGCAGGTTCAATCCCACAGTGGGAATCATAGATTTTAAAATTTTATTATTTTTTTAGGTCAATTGAAACTTTATAGTTAATTTCGTAAAAGCTAAAAAGTGTGAAGATGTGGTTAGTCCAGTGGTATGGACTGCTGACTCTAAATCTGGAGGTTGCAGGTTCAATTCCACAGGGGGAAATTTAGGTTTTTAAAATTGTATTACTTTTTAGGTCAATTGAATCTTTATAGTTAATTTCGTAACAGCTAAAAAGTGTGAAAATGTGCTTAGTCTAGTGGTATGGACTGCTGACTCTAAATCTGGAGGTTGCAGGTTCAATCCCACGGTGGGAAATTTAGATTTTAAAATTTTATTACTTTTTAGGTCAATTGAAACTTTATAGTTAATTTCTTAACAGCTAAAAAGTGTGAAGTTGTGCTTGGTCTAGTGGTACGGACTGCTGACTCTAAATCTGAAGGTTGTGGGTTCTAATCCCATGGTGGGAATTTAAGATTTTTAAATTTTTATTTCTTTTTGGGTAAATTGAAACTTTATAGTTAATTTTGTAACTACTAAAAAGTGTGAAGTTATGCTTAGTCCAATGGTATGGACTGTTCACTCTAAATCTGAAGGTTGCAGGTTCAAATCCAGGGTGGGAATTTTACATTTAAAATTTTTATTTCTTTTGGGGTAAATTGAAACTTTATAGTTAATTTCGTAACCACTAAAAAGCATGAAATTATGCTTAGTGCAGTGGTATGGACTGCTGACTCTAAATTTGAAGGTTGGAGGTTCAAATCCAGGGTGGGAATTTTACATGTTAGAATTTTATTTCTTTTGGGGTAAATTGAAACTTTATAGATAATTTTGTCACAGCTAAAAAGTGTGAAGTTGTGCTTAGTCCAGTTGTACGGACTGCTGACTCTAAATCTGGAGGTTGCAGGTTCAATCCCACAGTGGACATTTAGATTTTAAAATTTTATTACTTTTTTAGGTCAATTGAAACTTTATAGTTAATTTCGTAAAAGCTAAAAAGTGTGAAGATGTGCTTAGTCCAGTGGTATGGACTGTTCACTCTAAATCTGGAGGTTGCAGGTTCAATCCCACAGTGGGAAACTTAGATTTTAAAATTGTATTACTTTTTAGGTCAATTGAAACTTTATAGTTAATTTTGTTACAGCTAAAAAGTGTGAAGTTGTGCTTAGTCTAGTGGTACGGACTGCTGACTCTAAATCTGGAGGTTGCAGGTTCAATCCCACAGTGGGAATTTAGATTTTAAAATTTTATTACTTTTTAGTTCAATTGATACTTTATAGTTAATTTTGTCACAGCTAAAAAGTGTGAAGTTGTGCTTAGTCTAGTGGTATGGACTGCTGACTCTAAATCTGGAGGTTGCAGGTTCAATGCCACAGTGGGAAACTTAGATTTTAAAATTGTATTACTTTTTAGGTCAATTGAAACTTTATAGTTAATTTTGTTACAGCTAAAAAGTGTGAAGTTGTGCTTAGTCTAGTGGTACGGACTGCTGACTCTAAATCTGGAGGTTGCAGGTTCAATCCCACAGTGGGAATTTAGATTTTAAAATTTTATTACTTTTTAGGTCAATTGAAACTTTATAGATAATTTTGTCACAGCTAAAAAGTGTGAAGTTGTGCTTAGTCTAGTGGTATGGACTGCTGACTCTAAATCTGGAGGTTGCAGGTTCAATCCCACAGTGGGAATTTAGATTTTAAAATTGTATTACTTTTTAGGTCAATTGAAACTTTATAGATAATTTTGTCACAGCTAAAAAGTGTGAAGTTGTGCTTAGTCTAGTGGTATGGACTGCTGACTCTAAATCTGGAGGTTGCAGGTTCAATCCCACAGTGGGAATTATAGATTTTAAAATTTTATTATTTTTTTAGGTCAATTGAAACTTTATAGTTAATTTCGTAACAGCTAAAAAGTGTGAAGATGTGCTTAGTCCAGTGGTACAGACTGCTGACTCTAAATCTGGAGGTTGCGGGTTCAATTCCATGGTGGGAAATTTAGATTTTAAAACTTTATTACTTTTTAGGTCAATTGAAACTTTATAGTTAATTTCGTCACAGCTAAAAAGTGTGAAGTTGTGCTTAGTCTAGTGGTATGGACTGCTGACTCTAAATCTGGAGGTTGCAGGTTCAATCCCACAATGGGAAATTTAGACATTAAAATTTTATTATTTTTTTAGGTCAATTGAAACTTTATAGTTAATTTTGTAACAACTAAAAAGTGTGAAGATGTGCTTAGTCCAGTGGTATGGACTGTTCACTCTAAATCTGGAGGTTGCAGGTTCAATTCCACAGTGGGAATTATAGATTTTAAAATTTTATTATTTTTTTAGGTCAATTGAAACTTTATAGTTAATTTCGTAACAGCTAAAAAGTGTGAAGATGTGCTTAGTCCAGTGGTACAGACTGCTGACTCTAAATCTGGAGGTTGCGGGTTCAATTCCATGGTGGGAAATTTAGATTTTAAAACTTTATTACTTTTTAGGTCAATTGAAACTTTATAGTTAATTTCGTCACAGCTAAAAAGTGTGAAGTTGTGCTTAGTCTAGTGGTATGGACTGCTGACTCTAAATCTGGAGGTTGCAGGTTCAATCCCACAATGGGAAATTTAGACATTAAAATTTTATTATTTTTTTAGGTCAATTGAAACTTTATAGTTAATTTTGTAACAACTAAAAAGTGTGAAGATGTGCTTAGTCCAGTGGTATGGACTGTTCACTCTAAATCTGGAGGTTGCAGGTTCAATTCCACAGTGGGAAACTTAGATTTTAAAATTGTATTACTTTTTAGGTCAATTGAAACTTTATAGTTAATTTCGTCACAGCTAAAAAGTGTGAAGTTGTGCTTAGTCTAGTGGTACGGACTGCTGACTCTAAATCTGGAGGTTGCAGGTTCAATCCCACAATGGGAAATTTAGACATTAAAATTTTATTATTTTTTTAGGTCAATTGAAACTTTATAGTTAATTTCGTAACAGCTAAAAAGTGTGAAGATGTGCTTAGTCCAGTGGTATGGACTGTTCACTCTAAATCTGGAGATTGCAGGTTCAATTCCACAGTGGGAAAGTTAGATTTTAAAATTGTATTACTTTTTAGGTCAATTGAAAATTTATAGTTAATTTTTTAACAGCTAAAAAATGTCAAGTTTTGCTTGGTCTAGTGGTATGGACTGCTGACTCTAAATCTGAAGGTTGCAGGTTCAAATCCAGGGTGGGAATTTTACATTTAAAATTTTTATTTCTTTTGGGGTAAATTGAAACTTTATAGTTAATTTTGTTACCACTAAAAAGCATGAAATTATACTTAGTGCAGTGGTTCAGACTGCTGACTCTAAATCTGGAGGTTGCAGGTTCAAATCCAGGGTGGGAATTTTAGATTTTAGAATTTTATTTCTTTTGGGGTAAATTGAAACTTTATAGATAATTTTGTCACAGCTAAAAAGTGTGAAGTTGTGCTTAGTCTAGTGGTACGGACTGCTGACTCTAAATCTGGAGGTTGCAGGTTCAATCCCACAGTGGGAATTTAGATTTTAAAATTGTATTACTTTTTAGGTCAATTGAAACTTTATAGTTAATTTTGTCACAACTAAAAATTGTGAAGTTGTGCTTAGTCTAGTGGTGTGGACTGCTGACTCTAAATCTGGAGGTTCCAGGTACAATCCCACAGTGGGAAATTTAGATTTTAAAATTGTATGACTTTTTAGGTCAATTGAAACTTTATAGTTAATTTCGTCACAGCTAAAAAGTGTGAAGTTTTGCTTAGTCTAGTGGTATGGACTGCCGACTCCAAATCTGGAGGTTGCAGGTTCAATCCCACAGTGGGAATTTTAGATTTTAAAATATTTATTATTTTTTAGGTCAATTGAAACTTTATAGTTAATTTCGTAACAGCTAAAAAGTGTGAAGTTGTGCTTAGTCTAGTGGTACGGACTGCTGACTCTAAACTGGAGGTTGCAGGTTCAATCCCACGGTGGGAAATTTAGATTTTAAAATTTTATTACTTTTTAGGTCAATTGAAACTTTATAGTTAATTTCGTCACAGGTAAAAAGTGTGTGAAGTTGTGCTTAGTCTGGTGGTACGGATTGCTGACTCTAAATCTGGAGGTTGCAGGTTCAATCCCACAGTGGGAATTATATATTTTAAAATTTTATTATTTTTTTAGCACAACTGAAACGTTATAGTTAATTTCGTAACAGCTAAAAAGTGTGAAGTTGTGCTTAGTCTAGTGGTACAGACTGCTGACTCTAAATCTGGAGGTTGCAGGTTCAATCCCACAGTGGGAATTTTAGATTTTTTTATTTTTTTATTTTTAGATCAATCGAAACTTTATGGTTAATTTCGTAACAACTAAAAAGTGTGAAGTTGTGCTTAGTCTAGTGGTACGGACTGCTGACTCTAAATTTGAAGGTTGCAGGTTCAAATCCAGGGTAGGAATTTTGCATTTAAAATTTTTATTTCTTTTTGGGTAAATTGAAACTTTATAGTTAATTTCGTAACAGCAAAAAAGTGTGAAGTTATGCTTAGTCGAGTGGTACGGATTGCTGACTCTAAATCTGAAGGTTGCAGGTTCAATCCCACAGTGGGAATTTCAGATTGTAAAATTTTATTACTTATTAGGTCAATTGAAACTTTATAGTGAATTTCGTAACCACTATGTGATGTGAATTTGTGCTTAGTCAAGTGGTACGGACTGCTGACTCTAAATTGGAAGGTTGCTGGTTCAAGTCCCACTGTGGGACTTTTAGATTATAAATTTTATTTATTTTGAGGTCAAATGAAACTTTATATTTTGAAGTTGAAACCAGTCCACACTTCTATTCTAGTCTAGCAAAAGCTAAAAAGTAAAAAGCAAATACTTTTCGCTTGAAGCAAATAGAGAAAGCATTTGATTTTTTTTTATTCATGCAAATCAAAGTAAATGCTTAAAAATACGTAGTAAAAGCAAATGCTAGTTTTTATACATAGGACCCAATAATTCATAATTGTTTATGTTTCAGTGATAGATGTAAAGTGTTTGAGGACCTACATGGATCTGTTTGGGCCTACATTCACTGAGCGGATTTGGGATTACCCATCCAGAACTCGAAAAGATAGGAGAGACCAAGGCCAGTTGCTTTGGTAAAATTTTTCATTCAGGTAAGACAAACTTCCATGAAGACTCAACTCATTAGTTCAAGTCCTCCCCCCCCAACTAAGCCCTCAGACAACACTGAGTGTACACTGTTTACAAAATATGTCAGGTTTTATTTAGTTAAGTGGCTTTCAGGCTGTTAGTTCTCCCACGTTTTAATGGTGGTTCCTCATTTGACATGTCGTCTTCATTCGTTCTCGTGTCAAAGCCATTGGGGCAGAATATTTTTGGCGTGCTGTTGGAAAGAATCAATTTCAAACTTTTGTTCTTGTGGAAATCCTGTTGCGTGACATCACTGCCTGTATTGTGACGTGGATGAGTTCTACCCGATTGATAAATGTGACCCGATTCAGAGGTGGCACGTCTTGGTGACAGTCCCTCACTTGTCAGTTGGTACGGAATGTCATTTGGTGACAACTGAACGTCCTTATCCAAAGTCAAGGCCTCGTGTCCCACGGTATCTCCAGGGTTATCCACGATGTTGCCGAGCGGCTCTGAATCCTCCTCCGACGTTATCGTCATGACGACTGTCTGCTCCATGTTCCCAATGGTGTCCTCCGAGGACGACATCATGGCCATGTGTGAGATGTCCTGTGACTGGTCGGCCAGGTCTGGTACCAAGACTGCAGACCCGTTGGATGCAGTTTCCTCGGGGGCTGGTTTGGATAATGCGCAGGCCTGAGCGTACAGCCGCAGCTGTGCTAGATGGTGGTGCAGCAGCTGGGTGTGCTCCTCAGACATGTGTTGCAGTAACTCGTCCAGAATGGATTGGTTCTCACTGTCGTTGGTCAGACGTTTCAAACTGGACGTGTGCATCATGGACAGCTGCTGCTTGAGTGACGTGTTTGTGTTGGACAAATACTCAACCTGGACGGCAAGAAGGATGGGCAGAGAAACTATTTGTTTACAGATGGAATTTTAATAGACCATTAAGCCCTGCCCCATGATGTGTAACCAATCACAACCATGACTGCACACGCCAAATGTCCATTCAGTGCAGTTCGAGCATGATTGCCTACGGAGGCACATATGTTGTTGCCCAATTTATGAGTGCAACTAGAGTACAAGCGCAACCACGGATCCTCTACACAAGGATAAACGAATCATCTGAGCTTGTGTTCAAAATGTGTGGAACAGTTCGTCTATTTCTATCATATTTGATAGTAATACGTATAGAAAATGTAGAACAATGGGCATGCGCCATGATCACCCACAGTTGGCATCCTGACAGAAATCTGACCACTGAAAGAATGCATTCACGCGCTTAGTCTCGCGCATGTGCACGCACGACAAACAAGTGCCATACCTCGCCTACAACCAGAAATTTGGGAAAGTCATTGATCCTTGTGTAGAGCATCTGTGGTGCAACAAATTGGATGTTAGTCTTGATTCAAGACTGGACTTGGATTCTTTCCATTGATTCAGCTGGTCCTGATCCCTGCCAAGCAAGTTGAAGCCATCAAGGTGCTATAGGGCACTGTCAACAGGTTCAATCAAATGCAATCTTGGGAATTTTGGCATCCAAACCCAAAAAGTCCAAGCATACCTCTTGCACGCAAGTAAGGTATACTGGGAATTTCCCGGGTCCTGGTACCAAAGTTCCAAATACTGGATTTGATTCAAATTTGTTGACAGCGTCCTCTGGTACTGCAGTGGCTTGACCACACTTGTCAGGTATGTGTACCTGTCAGGGGTGTTGATACAGGGGGATGGGGGGAAACATGTCCTTTTTGAAAAAAATATCATATCATTAGTCCCCCCCCCTCCACTTTTTCAATCCCCGAATAAAAAGTGTAGCCCACATTTGATTCCACAGCTCAGAATAGCTAAGTCAATGATTTCGTAATCGAAAATGATGTTTAACTGATGGTCTTTTGCTGAAAAGAAAGTGGTCAGAAATTGCCTCAGATTGCAACACAGAAAGTCTAGAATCCAAAATTTTCAGAATTTTCAGCTTCGTGCCCACATTAGTTCTGATCAAGGTATGTCCCCCCTCCCACTTTTGAGAAGCGATTGACGCCCTTGGTACCTGTTGCATTCAGGGAACAAGATCCAAACTCATTCTCAGACCAAGACCAGATGGAATGCCCACTTACCTTTGTACGAAGCCTTTCTATAGTGCCTTTCATCCTGTGCTCTGTCTGGGCCCACGTGGTCCGCTCCTCCTCAAGAGTCTTCTCCAGACGTTCCTTCTCCTGCAGCAGCAGCGACAAGTTGTGCTCTGTGTAGCAAGTCTCGCCCTCAAAATCCCCTTTGCTTCCTTCGTCTGGTATCTCAATAAAGACAACTGTTTATGAGAGGACAGAACGGTCGAGGGAAAGGTTGAGTAATTGTCCTGGATAGTGATTCTTGTGATAATGAAAGTCCCTCAGCACAAGGTCACTCCAGGTGTGGGCTACACAAAGAGGTGAAAAGACGGGAGGAATTTACGGAGTAGAAAGGTTGCCATGTATGTTGCGCTTGAATGGGGACAGATAATATGTAGCGGCAACAAGAAGATACAGACAAGGAAGTCCCAAGTGATGCAGTGCGTGACAAGGACATTTTATTCCTTATACATATAAACTGGGTGCAAGCAATCACTAATTTGTAACCTTATTACTAACGTAAGGTGGGCAAGGACAAATTCCAACATTTAATTAACTGTTAAAGTCAGCTTTTAAAATTCATTGCCACCCTGACTCATTACATTTTTTTGCTTAGAACCTTCTTCTTGAATCCTCCAAAATCCATCAACTTAAATAACACCAATGGCACACTCTTTGCACCTTGTAATTTCAATTTGTGTCAATATTGGCCCTCACCCGCGGCACCCGCCCCAACCCCCGAAAAAATGCTGAATTTTTGGTTGTTGTTTTGTTTATTTTTAATGACTAAACAAGTGCAGGAGTGAAGACAACTGTATTAAACATGCTGTTGTCCACCCATTCCCTTCTATATGGATTCACGATATATCAATTGAAAACAAAGTGGGGGGTTGGGGGAAGAGTTCTACCTTGCATCAAATGCATCCCCCTTGGCTTGTGGTCAGCTTCTTCTAACTATCCTTCCCTGCTGGTGGCATTATCCTCCCTAACCTCTGGGTAGATGCTGAAGGATTCTTGGAGGGTCAGGGTTAATATTCTTACCATCTTACCTTCCCCATTGGCAGTGCTCTGGTTCGGATCATTGATGCAGGCGTACTGGTACTCGATCTGCGGCTGCTGCCTGTCAGTCTGCTCATAGCCCGGGGATGATGTGTCCGTCTCCGATGGCTGCTGTGACTGGGGGACTATGAGGTGTGTTACCAAGCTGGCATTGTTGGGTGCTGGGTCGGTGTATGTGGTGAAGATCTGGTTGACATCCTGGGTAAAAATGATGGAGTGAAGTGGTTGAGGATGATAAAATGAGACAAAACCTGCAGGGTTGCAAAAGATTTACGACACAAACGTACAGTGATAAATTTGGTTCACACTTAATTATTTTAAAAGGCACGAAGTGTGGGCATTTGATATAATCCACCCAAATCCTTGTAGAACTACCATACCTGCTCACAACGTACATAAATTTCAACTGATTAAATTTATTTCATTGTTTTTTTTCATGCAGATTATGAAAGGGGACCATTACATCACAGCAACGGCATACTCAGTTGTCGTGAAGCAGCACTGAAACTGTGAAGGTTAAAAAATAAGTGCATTTTCAAACAAAAAAGGTGTGTCTAATCATTCTCAAAAGAATGGATACTTGAGTCAAATAATTGATTGTGAAATGTATTTCAGAGAGTCTTTTGACCCTAAATCCCTAGCATGACTTACTAGGAACCATACCCATCCTGGCAAATTCCAACACCATATGGAAACCTGCACACACACATATTTCTGACTAAGTTTAGGGGTACTGTACCCATCCCGACAGATTCCAACAAAACACATTCCGTTGGGGTTTCATGGGTTGCGTTCTGTTTGGGTGTAAGGTATAAATAAGTCCAATGAGTTTTGGAATTCAAGCATCAGAAATTTGAAACAGTTTCTAAGTGAACCATGGTAGTTTGACCAACCTGTGCCAATGTTAACAGCTTATCACGGTTGACACAGTTTAATTGTAGTTTACATGTATTGTACATACAGTCTGATGTGCCCACTGGGATAGAATGAAGTTACGTGAATGTAAAATTGACCATGACATACTGTACCCGAGTAATGACTATCTGTATTGTGGTCTCTGGATTACGGAAGTGTTGCTGGTAGTGCTTCATAGCCTCGTCCCTCCTGCTGAACCCGTTGCGACAGTGGTAGCAGTGCCAGTGGGCACCCTTGAAGCATTTCTGCTCGTGAATGATGCCGTGGACGATGCAGGATCTACAACACCGCAATATTTTAAGACCTGGGGAGGGATACAGTAGAGGATTGGTTTGGCAATTAAGACAACAGCTGACAGCCATATGCACTTTGACAAAACATGAACTATGGATCTTTGTATACGGTTCTCTTGCTGTAACAGGCACAAGTAAGCTATTGACCTGAGTTAGAACTCTTGTTCAGGCAGGGATGCAAAGTTTCTTCCGAGACACAGCCGGCGCTTGGGCATGGCCTGAGACAATTGAGTCTATCGAACACTGAATAAGAAGCCCAGGTATCTGTCAATTTCATAAAACTTCAACAAATGTCAATGCTGTCCACTCCCTTCGACTTATCTTAATTCAACTCACAAAACTTTTCACAAACACGGACCACAAGTCATCTTGTAGCATGACTCGTGAAGAGAAAGTGAAAACATTCTCCTTAACCTAAAACTTATTTCTTGGAATCCAGTCACAAGTATGCGAAAGCTTGGTCTTGTTCCCAAATGCAAACTCACCCCCAAAGTTGATGCCTTTATCCACGTGCTTGACCCTGTAGTGCGCCTTGAGGAGAATCTCATCAGTGAAGAGACTGTCCTGGGAGCAGAATGGACAATGCAGATGCGGAGCCTTCATCAAGGAGTGGCTACACTCCCTGTCTGTGCATTGTATGGGCGTCCAGTCTGCCTCAGCGCCTTTCATCCGCACTGATGGATGTGCCTACAGTTGCGAAAAAAAAACAATTGAGAAAAACTGTCAACAATCAAATTTATATGTATGATGTAAAAAAAAAAAATATGTAAATGTATAGCACGGCAATGCAAATAAAATCAGTAGAAAATCTCATTTTCTACTCAAGCAAAAAGCAAAATCTTCACAGAAAGTGGGGGAGGGGAACAAATTAGGCCAAATAAAACAACAAAAACATGCTAAGCGTCCCCGCCTGCTTCCTTTTTGGAGGCTGCCTCCTTAGGCTCCTTTTTTTTTTCTTTTCTTTTTTAACCAATTTTTTTTAAAAATTTTCAACAGTGACATCAGTTTGGCCTGTTACATTGTATCTGTTGCATCATGGAGCTATAAACACATTTCGATATAAAGCTGGTATGTAATTTGCTGAGTCTAATGGCGGACTTTAAAAAAAACAAAAACTGGCAGCCATCTTGAAAAATAGCCCGGTCGGACACAATTTTGGAGAACAAAAAAAAAAGGCCTCCCACTTCCTTTTTTTCAAAAAAGAGGACCCTAACTCCCCCTAAGCATGTTCTTTTTGGAAAGATTCCAATATCTGGCCATCACTTGTCAATGTCATCATGTACACCATGGGACTAGTCTGAAAATTTCTAAGTGTTTTCTCAGTAAATACCCCAATAAATTCCCTGCCGGCTAAATTTGACTTTTTCGGAAATACTATCACTTTCTTCTGATGGCTGATAGGTCACTGAAGGAAGACATTAGTGATGGCCAGATATGGGAATCTTTCCCCAAAAGCCTCCTAGCAGTAGCACTAGCCATAGCGAGCAGCAGCCATTCAATATTGTGAACAGTGAAGTGTCCGGAAACTGGGCGATTTCACATTTTGCTTTTTAAATTTTTTTTTATTACTTTTACGACGAGGTGTCCAACTAAAAAATGTAAATAATTTTATATAATGTCTTGGGTACCTACCACATGAATAGCCATGTTCAACAACTCCTTTGTCTTGAATAATCACCTAAATAAATTCTGGGGGAAAAATCAAGGGGAAAAACTAGTGTTCAGCGTAAACAGCGCCCTCCAGGAAAAAAAAGAAAACGGGGGATTAAAGGGTTTCCAAAATTCGATTCATTGCCAGTGCGGCTTCGTCTATTATAATAATTTGAAGAAGAGTATGTAATTTCCACACAGCTACTCAGAAAGCGAGGGTTGTCAAATAAGAAAAGACAAATAAATATTTTTGGGGCTTCCATTACGCGGGAGACGCATGATCTCGTTTAAAAAGGATGTCAGTTCAATGATGAAGCTGCGAACCTGCGACGAAGGCCGAGGTTTCGAAACGGCTTGCATGCTGCCAATCGCGCGCGTATATCGAGCGACACATGAGGGCAGCATTCAACAACATAAACACGCGACTCTTGTAAATCTGGCGCTCCCCGTTTTCTTCCCGACTGGCTGAAAACTTTTTTATTACGTCAGTATCAGTAGATAAGTTTGTTTTAATTAATGGCAACATTAATTTGGTTAGCTATTGGTGAAATCTGCATTATTTTATTTAGTGAAACGTACTGCAGAAGTAGCCGTATACGTACTGCGTTAAATAGCGTTGTATCTAATTCGTGAAAAGTTTGAGATGCTTAGTACTTAAAAATTTCGGCGATCGTGTGGTGTAGGGCCCGGTTCCTATAAGGAAACAAAATCCACTTTAAAATTATTGGACCTACAAAACTAGTTGGCGACATTCTCAATAAACAGGTATGTCATAGATTAAAGGGCAGGGTTTTGATTTTTTTAGAGAAATTTGGGGGTAAAATGATGATGACAGCACGGCGACAACACGCGACCCAAAAATAAAGATGGCGATCACCGCGTAATGGACCATGTGTATAAACCTATTTAAGAGATTGAGAAAAAACTCTCATAGACAGTATTGAGAGTTCCAAATTTTCAGACAAGAGTTTCTCAAGCTAGAGCTGGGGGAACAACTATTGGAAAGAGTTCCATACCTGGACATCACTTGACACCCGGTGCACAAACCCTATGAGACTGGTCTGAAAAATTCCAAGTGTTTTCTCAGTAAATGCTTCAATATTTGGTAATCAAATACATCACACTGCATAGAGACATGTACATGAAGTAGTTACCATACTAGTTTCAGGTGCGCGTTGTGATTTCAAATTTCGACCCCTCCCCCTAGATATCCCACTGGTCATGGCTTCCAATAGTTTGCAACTGCTTTATGTGCAGTTTCTTTATATTTCCAGTGTGTTTGTGGTCCAACGTAATAACACCAAAATGGATGAGAAGCAGGGACCAACTTCTGATGATGTCCCAACTGGGGAGGTAACGTCAACCACAGTTACGGAGGGTGATGTTGTCAAGATGCCAACAGATGTGGCCATCACTATGGATGCTATTCCCAATGAAGATAAGGAGGACAAATCTAAAGGTGATTTTTTTTTATTCTTGTAGTTATACTTGGTGAAGACATTTGTCATTTTGTTAGGTCAGCTAAGTGTCATCCCATTCATGTGTTTTTGTCCATTCTTGCCAATTAATTGATGTTTTTGGCCAAATGACTTAATTTACTGCAAAACAGTTTCATTGTTTCAATTTTGTAAACATTTGCACCTTTGTTGAACTGTCAAACTTATTAATTTCTGATGACTGAATGCAAAGTTTACAAAGCCATTCATATCTTAAAACATTCTTTTGATTGATTAATTAATCCAAAACACATATTTAAAAAAAAAGGAAAATGAAATATCAAAATATTACGAGGCATCAACAAAGTATCAAGTCGTCGCAGAGCTGACATACCGGCGAATCGACCATTTTGGTGATTTCGAGATTTTGTTATTTTTAGGGTTTACAAAGGTTGCTCTTTCAAGTATTTATGCCAAAATTCTGAACTCTTGTCTGGATTTTGAGATTTGGAGCCCCCCTGTGGCGAATTAGTCACAAAAACAAATCCATAATTTGACATAGTGACGAATACGGAATTTAGCTGGTGACCAGCTTATGTAAGGTGTGCGTTCAAGGTACCAATGAATGTTATTCGTCAGTTTGTCGTGCGCGCGTGATCCGACAAACTGACGAATAGCATACAAACATTTCGCTGGTAACCAGCTCATGTAAGACGACAAACTGACGAATAGCATACACACAGTGTGAAGATCAACCGGCTGTTAGAGATAATTTGTACTTTGACAAACTGACGAATATGTTTACGATCAAATAAAATCATATCGCACAACTTCTCTGATTAAATAAGTAACCTGATGGATACTACGTTTCCTATTTTATATACACTAAAAGGGTTATTATCGAAACATTAAGGGTAAAACTTCAAACGCGAATTACTCGAAACAGGGTTTTCGCTTTATTCGTCGGTATGTCAGCTCTGCGACGAAGTATCAGAAAACCATACCAGCTCAAATATCAGAATGGTGATAGTACAAAGCATTATTTGTGTTTGGTAGTATTTAATTACACACACAAAAAATAGCAGCTTATATGAACTGTAGAAATTGGTCATTTTTGGGAGCCATCCACATTAAGACATATACAGGTTAATCTCTAACTTTACAAAGACATTCATATTTTGTAGCATTGATTTTTCAAATATCCATGGGTTCGTTACAGTGTATATTAAGACTTTTCAACTTTGGAATGCTTCTTATTCAAAATTTGAAATTTATTGATCTGGTTGTTATATTGTGAACTGATTTTGGTGTGCAGTGTCTCACTTGAAAACTCATAATTAAACTTAGAAAATATCTCATGCTTAAAAAATATCAAACTAAATTTATTTTCTCTGGTTGGAGTTGTTAATTTAAGTTGTTCGTTTTTGTCTATCACGTCTCGACCCACAAGATAACTATTCCACCAGCACCTCTGACGTACCGGTGACTGGTGCTGCCATAACGGATCCTTATCACTATCTGACGCAACAGCACTTCACCTCAGAGATCTTCAAGATTGAGATCCAAAACCTCCCAAGACATTTTGGATTTGCGGTGAGTTTGCTCTCTAAGCATTGAACCCTCGATAAGGATAATCCTACAGTTTGTGCTCTTTCAAGAGTTCATTTTGCACTCCACGGTTTGGATTTCTCAAGGTCTTTTTACATGTATATAACATAATTGAAAGGCCATTGGATGAATTTCACTAAAAACGTGAAAATATCCAAGCCTCGTGTTTATATGAAAGTAATGATTAACAACTAGATAATTGTAATCTTTTTTTTTCCAGTGCACTTTTTTATATACGTGTACACTTTAATAATTGGTTGCTGTGATATTTACAGCTTTGGGATTTTCTAAGTAATTTATGAACCTAAAATTCATTGCATTATACATGTGCACATAGCGGTTTGTGCATTAATAGTACCTATTGACTGCCTGCCATGTGCTAAATGAACAAAACATTCACATCAACCTCGACTAAATCACTTTTGTAACTTTTGTCTTAAAACAACAGTGACACTGAAGTTCCAGCTCATGACATCACTGTATTGCTCATAAATTTAGATCTTGGCACTATCATAAAAAAAGTTAAAACTTGCAACATCCTAGGACTTATCTAAAGAGGTGTATTTCATAAAATCAAAACCTCAAAATCTGTTTCAAAGGCACTTAAAAACAATACATATTTACAGTGGAAAAGTGCAGGGTATAGTTGTGCCAATATCCCCAATACTTGTATATTTTCACATGAAAAATTAACAAACTTGCTCATATAAGGCCACCCCCAAAAAAAATTTGGTCTCTGGTCAGACCAAAGTTCCGGAATTGACGCGGCCAAGCGTTTTTTTGTTTTGGTTTTTTTTGCTTTTTTTCTTTTTTGCTTCAAGATTGGATTGTACAGACAAAGTGGGTACTATTTTGCTTTTTTAGTGTCCTCATGTACATTGGTGTCCTCCATAATTTGCCTTGGTGCTTTCAATCATTTGCCTTGGTGCAATTTCCCATTCCTTGGTGCTCTTTGGTAAAAAAAATTGAGGAGGTGCGGAAATAGAGGGCGCTGTTGGAGCTACCGCGGAACATTTTGGAGAAAAAAAAGATCGACGCGCATGATTAAAATCGACGTGCGCGCTGACCAGAGACCGACTTATTTTCTTTTTTGGCCTAACACACACAAAAAACTCATTTAAGTAACAAATAAAATATGTAGAATTTGTCATTTCTGAACTACTTGCATACATACATTGAGTGAGTTCCAGCTGTTCCCTTCACTGATAGTTGGTTGCAATCTGCTCTGGGCCTACACATTTCTGATGTCATTTGCATACAAATTAGCAATCTGCTAAAGTAATTTAACACATTTCAACTCCAGCATATTATGCTGTTTTTGTTTCTCGATGTCAAATCTACTTGGTATGCCAATGAAAAAGATGTGAAAAGCCTTAATAAAACCGCTCTACAGTTTGAACACCACACAGCAAGTTAAAAAACACACTGACTGTGCTCACTGCTGCCCTTACGTGGATGGCTTGCACTCATCAGTTGCCAGAGAACATTGTTCTTGACAACTTTCCAACGATGGACTCCCTTCTGGTTCTGGATGTGCATACTGCTGCCCTTGTGCTGATGGCTCGGTGCCAGTCAGCCCAGGACATTGTTCCTGAGTACTTGCAAGTGACTGCTGGCTCTCTGCTGGTTCTAGATGTACACACTGTTCCCCTTGCATGGATGACTTGCAGTCAGTCCGACTAGAGCATTGTTCCTGATGAGAACTTGCAAGTGCTGGGGTCCCCGCTGGTTCTGCATGTACCTCAACATGCACTTGAACATGCTGCTGACTGTGCATGGATGCCTTGCTGCTGCTTTGCCTGGAACATTGTTCTTGACAGCTGTCCGACTGCTGACTCTCTGTGTGTTGTGCATGCCCTTGGCTTGGTGGCTTGCTGCTGCTTGGCCTGGCAGCACGGTGCTCTTGGTCATTTTCTGCCTGTGGAATCACATGAAGTTCAATCTGCTTCCTTGGCTGCGATGGTCGGCTGGGATTCCGTCTTGGGCAGCAACGACAGCACAGTTTCAGGAATGAGAAAGCCTCGACTACAGCTGCACGATAGTCGGCGTTTGTGGCACTGTAGACCAGGGCATTGATGGAGCTATTTACGAGTCTGAAGATTTCTATGCATGTAACTAGAACATATAATTTTTCTCCAAATTGAAGACGTTCATCTTCTCGGGCAGGCGAAATATACGTGTTCACAATGACAATAATTTCAGTTGCTATGTCCAGTGAGTTCAGAATTAAGAAAACAGCAGTATTGACGATTACCATACAGAGGACCTTGCCTGCTCGCTTGGGACGGTTTGGCAACTGTGCTGATTGCTTGCCTACTTTAGCTACTATATAGATGTACAGAACAAGAGTGGCTATTGAACAGACAGTGTTGATAATGGAAGGAATCCAAAAGATGACGTGACGAAAAACAGTCTCTGGTAAGAATATCAGAATGCCACCGACTATTGTAGTTGGCACCCAGACTCCTGCTGATATCTTTGCTGCTCGAGATTTAGAGGATTTTTGCTTGAATGTCAGAGGATTGCGCACTGCAGAGAATCTCTCAGCTGCTATGGTAACCACAAAGAAAGCAGAAACTTCAAAAAGCATGTGTTTGACACATGTGAATGCTTTATACCTTAAGAAGTTGGACTCTATGGGTGAAAAAAATAATGCGTATATAAAGTGAATCATAAGATAGAGTGTGTCAGCCACAGCCAGATTGGATAAGTAGATGTTGATGATTGTGCGCATGGACTTCACTCGAATGACTGTGAAGAGAAAGACAAAGTTCAAGAGGAGGCCGATTGGTGCAATGATTTCAAAACTTAACGTTAATATTTGTTGACTTCTTTTGTAGCTGTTGTCAAAATGCTTTTTTACTTCAGTTGATAGAGTTGAGCTGTTTTGGTAGCCATCACCCATAGTTCATGTTCAGTGTAGCATTAATCTTCATATCCAACATTTTATTCAGATACAGCAGAGTATTATGCTGTATTTCAAGATCACTCAAGTTTTATACTAAACAGGGAATATAAGATCTTGAGAAATGTGTAGTTGAAACAAAAAGTCTCTCCACATTTTCTCCCTACATTTCCGTATTTCTCTTTGACATATTGCAATGCACGTGACATATCTCATGATAGCAGTAGCTGTAACCAAAGCAGACAACTCAGTTTCGTTACTGGCATTGACATGAAATCTGAGAATGAAATTTGTTTCAGTTTTTATTATTTGCTCCAGATTGCTCCAATTGTACACATTGTGTAATGCTTTGGTTTAAATTTGTTAATGTAACAGAAGTCAGAAAAGTTGATTCCCAAAAATGTGCTATTAGTTTAGTGTGTTTTGGAAAATTCATGAAGTTTCATTGAAGTTTAAGAGTGAAGTCTTTTCTTAAGCTTGAGCAAGTTGATTTTCACTGTGAACTCCTTCAGTTCTGTTGAAAAACAATTAATTGAAATTGATGTAGAGTTTATAATTGAATAGGTAATGGTATCTTTGCCCCCAAAATCACTCAAAACAAGGTGTTGGATTTTGTCAATGGCGGTAGGTATAGGTCTCAAGAACTAAACACAATAAAGGTGCATATCTCAATGTCTCCAACATGTAGTGTTTTTTTATTGTTAACTAATAATATTTCCAAGGTCTGGGTCAGAGGCTAGACTAGTCAGTGTTTGGTACCAAGACTTTCCCATAAAAAGGAACCATGCACTGGCAAGACTTGCACACTTTGTTTGTTTTACAGCAACTTAAGAAGATGTTGACTGGTCTTCAACTGAAACCCAAGAAAGTCAAGGCAGTCAACAAGGCAACCTATGCTTTTGTCACATTCAGGTAAAGAATGCAAACTCTCAATTGATATGTACAACCATGGTGAGTTGTTGCTTGCCAAATCAAGTGGACATCTACATCTAGTCGAGTGTCAGTATTTGAAGAGATGCTAAGCAGAAACTATGAGTTGTGAATAAATGTGGTAAGCAAAACTTAGGTGAAGGACCTGTTAGATTTTGTGACATTTTGGCTGGGGATCTAACTTTGTACAGCTATGGGCAATTTCAGTATTATGTAATGCTGGTGACACAGCTTTTAAGAGCTCAGTGAATAAACCTGAAAATGTGTTTGTCAAATCTTATGCACCCATCGTCTTGTGATGGTCAAGGAGATTACAGACTAGCATTTTGGATCATTTCTGTGAATCGTTAAGTAGATATCCTGGCTAACTGGCTCTGTCATGGACATTACACTTCCTTTCATAACCCTGGATTTGCCCATAAGTGTATTCCTTTTCTATCCTACAATTGTCACAAGGGAATTGTGTTCTGTTTTAGACTATACATGTGCGTGTACATGTACCTGGTATGTTCACGAATGTAGCTTCTGGTATTCATGATAACAATGAGAGAAACATGTTTTGGAAAATCACCCTCCCCCCTTCCCCGACCAAAGAGTGACCCTTTTCATTTTTCTTTTGCTTAATGATGAATATTACAAAGAATGTGCCACTGGTTTACTACACGTAGTAGTCTGGAGTGAGTGACATGGGAGCTTCTTAACCCTAACTGACCTGAATCCTTCAAAATCCTCTTTGCTAAAGTGGAGGAATTTGGAGGATTGAGGTTACATGGCAAAAGTTCATTACTGATTTCATACATGTAGGATGCACTTTGTCAAGGTCTTGGGCTAGACCTTGTGTTGTTTTTGCTCAGCCATGCATAAATATAGGCCTGGATTATGCTCCAGGATGATACTGGCCAAGCTTCAACATATTGACGTTAACTGCCGCAGGATTTTGCAGGATTCAGGCAGTGGTCACCTCTCCGTGGACCATATTCAAGAAATAATGGAGGAATTGAGGCTATATGCTATTTTTCAATGAGGCCGATTGGAGGATTTTGCCAGGATTGAGGCTACAACCTAGCAAAAACTGTAAAGCAGGAGAAGTCGCTTGATGGCGTCTACACCAGGATGCTGCGCATGGCTTTGAATGTCTCCTGGCGAGACCACATCAGGAACATCGACCTTTATGGAGGCCTTCCACACATCTCAGACAAGATCAAGGAGAGGAGGATAGCTCTGGCAGGCCATTGCATCCGCCACCCGGAGCTAGCAGCCCACACCACCATCCTGTGGGAACCGACTCATGGAACTGCCAGGATGGGGCGCAGACGAACCACGTGCATCGACACGATGCAGCGGGATGTTGGTCTCAGTGACACAGGGGAGCTGAGGATCCTAATGCTGGATAGGGAAGAGTGGAGGGCGGCGACCAAGTCCTGAGTTGGTGTAGGCTAAGCTGCACCTTCGCATCGCATCGCATCACATCACATAGAAAAGAAATCTAATTTTTGGGATGAAACTTGAAAATAGCACAGGGAATGGCAACTTTAAATCCTCCACAACACAAACATTCCATCTTACAAATATTCATCTCCTTTCCTGTTACATTCAGTGCTTGCGATGGATTAACTGATGGAAATCCAATTGTTTGTTTCATCCCTCAGCTGCCAAGAAGATAAGGAGGAGGCATTGAAAGTACTCAACGGACACAAATGGAAAGGACAAGTGCTCAAAGCCAAGGTATTCACTATTTTGTGGTTTTACTTTTGACACAAGTTTCTGTTGGCACTTGTCACTGGATTTAAATGAATATGAACTGCCTCAGCATTGGCTATTATATAACAACCAAGTAAATCCTTGTCATTTGATTGGAGGATTGTAGGTCACGCGACATTCATTAATCAAACCATTGCATTTTTGGTTCCATTCACCGTGCATTTTCGTCCCATCCCTTTTGATCTATTGCATGCCGCGTGTACGCTAAGTTTCTGTTGGTACTTGTCATTAGATTTAAATGATTAAGAACTGCCTCAGCATTGGTTACCAGTGCAAGGGGTCTCGTGGCTGCTATTGCTGTGGTTACAGGTTCACGTTCCTGCAATAACTCTTTTCCCGTAGCTCGCCAAGCCAGTTGAGGACCCGTACACTAAGAGCCTTGCTCTGAAGAGAAGCCAAGAGGAATCTGATGGAAACACCCAAGAAGCTAAGAGGAGGAAGGAGGAGGACAGCTTACCAGTAGAAGAGAGGTGAAGACATTGAGATAGAATGCAGGGTTGGGCTGGATTCGAACCACCATCCATTAGAAAAGTACTTCGGTTCTCAACCAACTGAAGTCATCACGACACTCATTTCTTCTTCTGTGCTCTTTTGTATTAAAATCATGCAAGTGTAGAAAAAAAATGGTTCATTTGATGGAATTGATCAATTCTGTTCTGTCCATTTATTTGGAAGATTTTGTAGGATATAGGAAGGTAGACCCCTACCTATACTGCCATTTAGGCTTGATATCCCTTGAAAGTGGAAGTTCAAAGAATGTGATTTCCTTCACTGTAGTAGATTTTTTGAGTAGTTCAAGTAGTTCATGATCAGCACAAGAAAACCATTCTTACATCCAGAGATTACCATTTTAAGAGCCCAACCGGTCAGGTCAATAGCTCATTTGAAATTGTGAACATGAAATTTGTTCAGTGGAATAATTACGTTGTCAGTTTTCTCTTCCTTGTCAGTTATTCTCCTTGAAAAGAGTGCATCAAAGCTTGCATGTCTGTGTAGAGTTTGTGATTCACGTTTTAAATGATTCTTATTTTATCTGATAAACTTTTCAAGTTGAACACATTCCCTCAGTGTTTCAAGCCTAAAATTTACTTTACACATGCACCACCAGAACTACGAACTGAAGTTATGAGAATGGTTGCATGTAGAAAGATCACAAGTTCCACTGACTATCCATTACCCATTATGAGATATGGTGGACACAATACGAGGGTGATATTTGGTTTGGGTGAGTCTTTTGTATTGACCCCAAATTTACCCAAATCAAATGGCGCCCTCCGATTGTGTCCGCCATATCTCAAAAAAGGGTAATCACATTTGAAGTGTTCACGATTATGAAATTCTTAAGACTCTGAAATACTGATTGTGCTTTTTGCTCTTTTCCCAATCTGCAGGTTAAACAACACGGTGACTCCACTGTGGAAACAGCCGTATGAGGACCAGCTATCCACCAAACAGACCAACACCAGGGAATTTCTGAGGAATTTATCCAAGATGCTGCAACGGAACGTTGGGGAGATGTCTCCCTGGCTGAAGCAACAAAGGTGAGCTACTCGCCAAAGACACGGGGTGGTTGTGGGCCAGAATGGAAATGTGATCTTCCTTAAACAAAAAACTGTTTCCAGACGCAGTTTTACAGCTAGTGGACTTACAGCTGCCCTGAAAACTTGTTAATGCCCCAGAAAATGTAGCCTAATTGTTTTGAGAGTCAGTTTAAACTAACCAAAGGTGAGTTATCAAATTTTATGAAATAAGCTCCCTTCTCTACACACACAAGTCTCACAGATTTACAAAAAAAACACACACAAAAACAGAAACAAGGAAAAAGCTCAAAATAAAAATGACAAAGCCTGCTTGAGTTGGACTCGCACCAATAACCTCTTGCTTACTAGTGCAGCTGTCTTAATCACTTGACCACCAGACTTGCTGGGGTTGGCTGGCTGGTTCCAATCTGATATAGCAGGTACCACAGTCAATGAGTTTAATGGATTGTTTACGTAGGGGGGTTGTGAATGTTAATATCTGGTTTTGCCCTTCCCCAATGTACATTTGAAAGCTTGCTTGGGTGGGATATGAACCCATGACCTCCTGCTTACTAGTGCAGACACAACTCAACAACAGAGCTTGCCAAGGTTGGTCAGCCAGTTTGAATCTTGTATGTATATAGCTGTGGGTACCACAAGAAAACATTCACAAGCTTGCTCGGGTGGGACTCGAACCCACGCCCTCATGTTTAATAGTACACTCTTCATTTCATTGACAGGAAGAGCCACAGTGGGATGGCATGTGAGTTGGAGCCAATTAAGCCATCGGTGAGTAAGCTTGTTGACCGATATTTGTTGACTACAAAGACATGATTTTTTATGTTAATTCATCTGTAGTATAGTGAATTGTTCTGTGAATTAAAATCTCAGCAACAGTTTACTTTGGCACATAGTTAGTGTTAGGTTAGCTTGACTGGTGTGAACTCGGGTAGCTAGATAGAGTCACCTTACTTTTACTAAATTAATATTTCAACCAGGATTTTTTTTATAGATAAACGTTACGGTGTGTGAATCTTTTGTGGGATAAATATTCCTGACATTGGAGATGTCTGATTTGTTCCTTTAATTTTCATTGTTTATTTCCTCATCAACAGCCAGTACTAGGGAGTTATCGCAACAAGTGTGAGTTTACCATCGGCAAGAGTGTAGATGGCATCGGTGAGTGAAACTGGCATTCATCTTTTTAATCAAATTTCTTGATTTTGTTGTTATGCATCCTTTGGATTTGATGATTTTTGGGCAACTCTGAAGTGTCATTGGTGGGACGTGAACCCCAACCCCCTGCTTATAGAAACTCTGTCATTCAGGGGCAGATTGAGACCAACTGTCCCTGGACTTACTGGCGAACTGGGTCTCACGGCATAAACACCAGGGGCTGGGGGATCTATCCCCACCACCTCTCATGTTTTGACCAGGGGTGTGGGGTGGGGGATGGTCAAGGGAATCATCATGTGTTGGGGAAAATATGCTACTTGTTGAATCCCGTCATCATGACTTGACAAAGAAGTTGAAGTAGTTCTGAGAGAAGCAAAGAGTAACCCCAGGCAAAATGAAAGTAAAACTTGAAATCAAAGCATTTCTTTTCATGTTTTCTTTATTGAAGATAGAGTACACCTATCCACTAGTATTCAGGCATGCAACTGGGAAGTCACAAAAAAAGAGGAAATTCAAATCTTTCCAAGACTTTGTACAGTGTTTTTCTATTTTCAATGGCACACATTGGAAGTGAAAAAAGAGGAAATCAGCTGAGCCGAGGAAAAGTTGCATGCCTGTTTATTGAAGATAGAGTACACCTATCCACTAGTATTGGTGCTCCAGGCACTACATCATTAAGTTAAACAGAAAGTTTCAGGATTTTTTCCCAGTTATTCCCCTAATTTCTTGTCAGATCTTCACGAAACTTGGCCCTGGATAAATTGTACAAACGTTTCAGTTTCATGTCTTATTATTTTCATTGACAGATAATACTGTTGGTTTCCGGCTTGGTACTTACAAAGGTTAGTATTTCCTCTGAAGTTTCCTTTTTTGCAAAGGCCGTAGATCAGCTTTCATGTTTGATTGGATCGACTGTCTGGGGGCGTGGCCTATGAGTAGCCGATTAACTCTGAACAAAGAACTCAATCGGTTACCAACCAATCAGAATGCAGCATACAGAAAGATTGACAGATGTACATATTGTACGTTCACTACATTGTCTAATCTATCTGTCAGGATTTAATTATTTCACAAAGAAACAAGCTACAAAATATTTTAACCCTTAATTGTCAGGAAAATCCCCTTTCCTAATCAATGTTGGCTTACTTTTGTGGCATGAATATAAAGAGTATACATTTGTACTCTCAACATTGACCAGCAGGCTCTTTACTCAGTGGCTTTTTTAACAATTACAGCCAAGATTGAGTTTTTACAATCAAGATTACAACCAAGATTTAGGTCACAAAATAAAAAAAAATCACCGCTTAAATTTTGTTGATCACTGATCTTTCCTTTTTGTGGTTTGCATCCTGCTGCTGGCTATATTTTGTGTCCTTGAGCAAGCCACCTTACAACCACTTGACTCCATCCAGGAGAATGGATAGGTACCAGCACTTGCTGGGGAGTAAGCTGCTATGGACTTACCCATCCCATCCAGCAGGGAATAGAAGACATTCTCAGTTGTTCCATGCCGCAGAAACTGAAGTTATAAACACACCAGCCTGAAGAGCCATATATAGATCCATTGCATTACAGACATCTTTGAGGTGCATGCCTTTGTTTCACAAGGACACACACGAGTAAACTGAAGATCTAACAACATATAAACACACCAGCCTGAAGAGCCATATAGATCCATTGCATTGCAGCCATCTTTGAGGTGCATGCCTTTGTTTTACAAGGACACACATGAGTAAACTGAAGATACAAACACACCAGCCTGAAGAGCCATATAGATCCATTGCATTGCAGCCATCTTTGAGGTGCATGCCTTTGTTTTACAAGGACACACATGAGTAAACTGAAGATATAAACACACCAGCCTGAAGAGCCATATAGATCCATTGCATTACAGACACCTTTGAAGTGCATGCCTTTGTTTCATTGGGACACACACAGCCTCGACTCTATGGGTGTGTGCGCGTTCCTTCACTAACCCCTGGCCGTGATGTACACGTAAACGATGCTGACTGGCTATTCAGAGCGTACTGCGCGGGCAATTCGAAAATTGCACACCGGGCGCGCCCATAATGCGCTCGCGTGCTTTGCACGTACGAATATTCAAAACTGCGCGATGCCTGTACGATATGGATTATGGCAGCCTCGTTTTTAAAAAAAAACAACCTGTATCTGCGGTTGGAAAGGGACGAAAGGGGTACGTACTTTAATACAAATCTTTGCTAAATAACGCAACGTCCAAACCTTATGTTTGAAAGCATTGATTCTTCAAAACACAACTTTCAACATTTTAAAGATGGTGTCGGCGCGTAAAACGGATAAACTGCAGCCTAATTATAATGTGCCATATTTTGACAGATTTAAATTACACAATTCCAGGGGTTGAGATCGCGCAAGGCATGATGGCAAACAATATGGCGCAGCAAGATCTCGTACCCATGGGAACAAAGTTGGGACACACTGCATTAAAATAACAACAAACACCTCAAACATGGCTGCTGAATACAAATGGTCAATAAGCTAGTTCGGTATTAGACTAGGTCAGAGGTCATTCGGGATAAAATCGCTGACGTGATGTTACGCGATTTTACCCGATGTCACGTGAACCTGGTTCTGCTCGTAATTAACACTCAAGCATTGTGCGCCCCGTAACTTGTGCGTTAATGCGCCTTCGGTGTGCATTCGATTATCCCGAATGATCTGTGACCCATATCATTGTGCGCATGCGCAGTTGGAATACTGTACTGGCTTATTGGCTTGAAACAGACTTGACTTTGAGAAGCGTAGTGTCTGACAACCAAAAATCCATTTCACCATCTCATTGCTGTGAAAACAAAAATTACAGTAAAATATTGTGTGTCACTGGTACTCTGCTTACCAGGTGGTCACATGTCCGTGGTCAACCCGTCCGCCTGCAGCCACATCTGCCCTTCCACTAAGGCCATCGTCAGTGCCTTCCAGCAGTACCTACAGCAGGAATCGACGCTGCTGAGCTACGACCCGCAGGTGCACTCGGGTCATTGGAGGATGCTGCTGGTCAGAACCAGTCTGAACGGCGGGAAGATGGCCGCTGCATTCATGCACCCACAAGCGCTGTCCAAGGTCTGCTTGGCTTGAAATACTCTTGTCTTGAATATTCTTCGAGTTTGTGATATGATAATAATGATGATTGATGATGATTATGAAAGGCTTTGATTTCAAGATAATACGACAACTTTGTACAGTGTGCATGATCCCATTGTTTACTTTACCGTACTGTAATGTTAATGGTAATGCTGTGTTGCATTACCTAATTTTTCAACTAAGTTTTCAGGCATGACATACTCAAACTTGGATTCACTTTAAAAAAATATTTCCACAACAAATTATAGCTCTTCCCCCTGAGTTTATTCGGAGGTGTACGATAAATAGTAAATACCGCCCTGCATCTTTTTTCCCCCCATTGTCACTTGCACACAAATTTTATTAACAAAGGTCTCCAAAAACCAACATTAACAACATTGTCAACAAAAGTATTTTTTGGCCATGTGTAGCCCTGTCCAGTGTCGACAACAAAACTCAAGAGTTTTGTTAAGCATATGCTGTGTGTATAACTTTCATGAAACAATGATGGACTTCACACTTGTTCAATTCAGGCATAACTAGGGTTTGATTGGACGTTTTGAAGAGGAAAACAGATGTGAAGCTTTATCCTTATTCCATCCAGATAAGCTTGCTGACATTTTCTTGAAGATTCTCATACATGAAGTACATTCCCATCTTGTATTCAGAAACTGTTTTTTTTACATTTTTTTGTTCAGGAAGCAATCGATGCCGAGAAGCAGAAACTGTGTGGTTACTTCAAGGAAGGGAAGGGCAAGAACTGTCAGCTGACGTCATTGTATCTGAATCTCCAGGGAGAAAGGTGGGTTCATGAGAACATCTCACTCAAAGTGATTTGTTATGTAGGGGTCACTGATTGTCCATGTCAAATATGTCTGGTTTCCATCTCATCTGGTTTGTTCGTGTGACGTCATCTCAATCCAACCATGCGTACTTCAGCACGAATGGAACGGGAAGTTAACGCAACTCGAGCGTTTATCCAATGGGCGTTAGTTATAAGTTGTGTGTGCGCGTGTATGACGTTTCTGTTTCCTGTTTTGTTATGTGTGACTTTGCGGATTTAAACTGAAAATGACTGAAGTAAAGTTTTTGTTAAAGAATTTTATTGCAGAATTTTAATAAATAAAAATGAACCCAAACGTGTACATTATGCTGGGAATTGAAAAGTACAGATTGGTCATTCTTTTTAGGGTCCAATGTGTGACATTTCCCCCCTCCCCATTACCTCTGACCTTTGTAATGTAACATTCAAGTAGCATTAAGAATGACTTCAAACATTTTGTATTTGTTGGGTAGGTAGCTTAATATTCATACTCACTCTTGGAAGATGACTGCATTAAAAGTGCATCTGAATTATAAAATCATAGAAAATAGTGGACCCCATATTAATAGAACGACCCAGATATTTCCTTTCCGGTGTTCTAGATCTCTGTTTGTTCACTACACTATGGGCTCCGTACACCAACAAAAGAGGGTGCCTTTTTACCACTTTTGAGAGCTCCGTGGACGGGACACACAGCGTGTGCATACTGTACTGTACTGGTTCGCGCGCGAAGTACGCACGACTTCCTGAATGTGCAAAAGCTATTAGCCACAGCGTCTTCGCGTGAGCGTCAGGCATCGTCGGCGCGAATTTAACTTGCGATGGTCTCCTAGACTAATCCCCGCCCCCAATAACTTTGGATCATTTGAAATACGCAGTGGATGGACCAGGAACCAGTCTAGGTCTCCCCCAACTCTCCTTTTCTAGCCGTTTAAGGAGTACTTTAGTGCACGGAGCCCATAGGGTTTATGAAAAGCTGAATTTCATGTCAAAAAGATGAATTCCGTCAGTTCGATTCAATTTTTCTGCTAATCTGATATCCGTTGCTCTATGCGTGATGGACTTTTCCATTAATAGTGGGTTGTGCCCTTTGCCTGCCCTTCACGTCAGTGAAAAGCAGAATTGGCAACCAACTTCATATTGCTGTGGAAATTCATTTGGCTCAATGCATGAGATAGGAAACAACGTTTTGTCCAAAATTTATAAGCCATCCTTTGCTGAATTCGGTCTGCTTGTTTTTCTCCAATTGTAGCGGCCAAAGCTATGAACACCTGGACGGAGATGAACACATTACAGAGGAGTTGTTGGGGCTCAAGTTCAGAATATCACCTGATGCATTCTTCCAAGGTAAAGCAAAAATCAAGGCAGCAAAGCGACTGAAGAATTCAAACAAAAGTTAGAAGAAATGTTTTCTCAAACTTAACTACTGTTATTTCCTCTTCCGTTTACTCCGCTGTTGAAACTAAAACTGGTATTAAAATATAAGAAAATTATTGATTTTCACTACTTTAGCACAATAACAGAAGACCAAGGCAGCTGATGTGCTGTACACCGCGATAGCGGATTGGGCTTGGGTGACTCCAGCAACCACTGTTCATTATTTGTATTGTATTGTTTGTCCTTGTGCAGTGAACACCAAGGCAGCTGAAGTGCTGTACACCACCGTAGCTGATTGGGCCCAGGTGACTGCAGCAACCACTGTTCTAGATGTCTGCTGTGGTACTGGTACCATCGGAATCACACTAGCAAAGGTAAAGCTAAGTTTCATCTGATTTTGCGCAAATTTGTAGCATCAATCAAAAACCAAGCTCAAATCGTCACAATTCGTCCAGTCTCAAGTCAAATGGCAAGGGTGTTGCAACGAACATTCCTCTGTCAGTGTTCATTCCCTGTGACTTATGACGCACTTGTGATTGACTAATGATTGACTTGTGATCGAGCTGTGATCGACTTGTGATTGACTCGTGATTGACTTGTGATTGACTTGTGATTGACTCTTGATATGCTCATGATTGACTTGTGTCTTGTAACTGACTTGAGAATTTACTTGTGATTGACTCATGATTAACTTGGGATTGACTTGTGATTTACTCGTGATTGCAGGCATGCGACTTTTCCTCGGATCCGCTGATTTCCTCATTTTTTACTTTTCATGAATGACATTACAAATTTGAAAATACTGTACAAAGTCTTGTGTGGTTTGGAGTTTCCTTGTTTTTTTTCTAAATTCCCAGACTTGTGTCTTGTGATTGACTTGAGAATTGACTTGTGATAACTGGATTTCAACTGTGTTCTTTTTCACTGTCTCATTTCTTTCCTCAGAGAGTAAAGAAGGTCATTGGCATAGAGATGAACCAGCAGGCTATCGACGACGCAGTCTTCAATGCAAAGGCAAACAGTAAGTCATTGGCTCTAATGGCTCACTGCATGCACAGTAGAGGGAGTTCTTGTGGACCTACTTCAGGATGTGACTTTCAAATTTAAGATACTAAACACATAGCTACAGTTTGAAAGGAAAAGCACCAGAATATTCGTGTGCACTGTTGTGAATGATACAAGGAAAGTACATTTGCAATCAAGATTAACCCGAATTAATAAAAACATGATGATGAAAATATGACTTTTAAATTTGAATTCTGGGCTGTACCCACGACCAATTTCTTTGATAAGCATTGTATACTAGGTGCTGTCTACACCTTATGAGAACAAATCCACAAGTTTGCTAAGGTGGGACTTGAACCTACGACCTCCAGCTTTAGAGGGCAGATGTCTAACCACTCACCCACCGAGCTGGCTGGGGTCAGTTGGGTGGTTTGAAGCTGATAAAGCAGAGGGTACAGCAATACGTAACAAAGATAACATTTGTTTGTTTGTTTCTCAATCTTTTCCTTTGTCTGTCTGTATATTGCAGATCTCAGTAATATAGAGTACGTGTGCGGTAAAGCTGAGGTAGTGTTACCAGACGTGATCCAAGATCTGAAGGATTGTGATGACATTGTTGGCATTGTGGACCCACCCAGGCCTGGCATGCGTAAGGGTTTCAATCCTGTCTTCATATCTGGGGCCAATTTCATAGCACTGCTTAACAGTAAGCAGAAAAGTTGTGCTTACTATAGCAGAAAAATCATGCTGCTGCTTAAGCACCATGGAGATTTCTATTGTTACGGCACTGATTTGAAGAGGTTGTGGAATGCTGAAAGTCGTTTTGTTTTTTATATTTTTTATTGTAAAGTAGACCCATATATATCATAATGACAAAGTCCCATTCTTTTGTAATGTGCGTTTATATGTTTATAAAACTGAAATTCATCAAGTAATTTGTTGGTCAGTGAGCGCATAATTGAAATCGACAGTCGTCGGGTTCTTCGTGAAATGAGAATAATCGTGACATAATATACAGGACTTGAATATACTACGCTGCATCGGGAGTCCGGTCTATTACGTCATGATTTACTATGTTTTGTTTGCTGCCCCCAACGACGACTTTTACACAGATTGCACGTTCCGGTTGAAACAAGACCTGAAAAACAGCTCTCCAAAGTACCTTTTGTACTCATTTCATGACAGACACAGTAGTCGTTTTTATTTCATCACACCTTAGGCTACATATACACGAAAAATGACGGAAATGTCTTCGAGCATTCCACAACCTCTTTAAGCAAAGTTTTCTTCTAGGGTTAAGCGTGCTTTTACTGTGCTTACTGCTTAACGGTCCCTATGAAATAGATGGAGGTAAGCACAAAGTCGGCTGTTAAGCAGCGCTATGAAATTGGGCCCTGTTGAGAATAGGAGTTACTCACAGCACAGTGAATACAGTGAAACATCGCTATACTGAAAACACTGCTATACCAAACATTGTGCTTGGCTCCCGATTTTATGTGTACAAAACATACCATACTGTTGTTGAAAAATATCAACAGAAAAGTGACAAGTGGCTATTATTTCCCCAAGGAATAGAAGGGGAAAGCCACCCATTGCTGTAGGTAGTAAGCTCAAGAACTGTGCTATTATGAAATTCAGTAGTGGGCACATGTTGAAAGTCGTCTTTCAGTAACTACCACAGCGTGCAGGATTAAGTTCCGAGGGGCGCTATTTATTGAAAAGTGAGTACCAGAGCACCGGCAGCTTAAAATCACTATATCGAATGATCACTAATATGAACAATTTTGTGGATCCCGCGATGTTCGTTACAGCGACGTTCCATTGTACCACTAAACGTCCGGCTCAAATTGCTGTGATGGATTTCCTTCATCAGAGGGTGAAACCTGGTCAGACATCAAGCACGTACCGACCAATAACAATTATGAAAGCGCATGTATTACTTTGTTTAACTTTAATCAGATTTCATTTGATTGGCTTAATTTTTCAGCTCCTAAGGTGCTGCAGGCCATTCGGAGATGCTCCACCTTAAGACGTCTTATTTACGTGTCTTGCCACCCACAAAATGCCATCAACAACTTTATAGAGTGAGTAGAAACTAAATTACTTTGACTAATATTTATTGCTAATTATTACTGCCACCTATGTAAAAACCAAACTTGTGCAGTGCTGTGTAGAGCATATACTCGTATAACACAAAACATCCTTTCCTGAAAACCACATGTCCGTAACCATTTTAACATTTCTCAAAACAAAATCCAAAAATGAGAGCAACAAACACCTGTTTCTCTTTTTTCGATATTTTATTTTAACCCAAATGAGCTATGAATATATGTCAAAATATAAAGTTCATGTGAATACATCACCAACACTTTCTTGGCCAATTACTGCCCTTTGTCATTGTTAAATGTGTTTTTAGTTTGTACATATCTCAAATCTGGAAGTCAATCACCAGTTAATCACAAGCCAATCACAAGCCAATTGCAAGTCAATCACAAGCCAATCACAAGTCAATCACAAGTCAATCACAAGTCAATCACAAGTCAATCGCAAGCCAATCACAAGCCAATCACAAGCCAATCGCAAGCCAATCACTAGTCAATCACAAGTCAATCGCAAGCCAATCGCAAGCCAATCACAAGCCAATCACAAGCCAATCACAAGCCAATCGCAAGCCAATCGCAAGCCAATCACAAGTCAACACAAGTCAGGGTGCACACGTAACAAGCAATGACACATGACGAACATGTTCCCTTTTCACGGTTCATTTGAATAGCTTGTGACTTAACTTGAGACTGGATGAGTAGTTACGACATTCTCCTCGGGGTAGTTATTCATTTATTGTTTATTCTCCCCAGTCTCTGCCGACCGATTTCAAATCGCAACAAGGGCATCCCATTCCGGCCGACCAAGGCAGTGGCCGTTGACCTCTTCCCACACACCAAACACTGTGAGCTGGTCATACTGTTTGAGAGAGCTGACCGGGTTGATTCCTACTACGAAGTGCCCGAGGGAGTGAAAAGATCCAGCAATGCAGAGGGCGAAGTTTCAACATCAGTCACGAGTTGAATTTTGTTTTGACAAAACTGTCACTGTTAACAAAGATCAGCCATTACGCCTTGGTGCCCTCGGGAAGATTTCTATTACAAAAAAAAAATGGATGCAACTATCTTGCAACCTGTGTGTGGTTAACACAGAGCTGGAGAAACGAAGATGTGTACACACATTGCCAAGTACCGCACTGACGTCGGGCAGCCATCTGCTCTACACATGACTAATGAAGGGTTGTGTTTCGAACATCTCAAAATTTGTGGGGGAGACTCAATGGGATGTTAACAATGAAAAGCTCTTTTTTTCCTTCCTTAAAATTCTGAGTGGGGTTTGGGCGTGCCCTCCCTTGGCCCCCTCCATTAGGTATGCCGCTGTTCAAGTCTAGATGTGAAAAGATTGGAGGCATACTTAGTTAAAAGGGCAATAAGATGATCGAAGCTTTGCTTCAGTTTTACTTCCTAGGAGCAGGAAACACACGCAAATGCGTAAACACCTTGAATCAGGGACCCCCTTTTGTCCCTCTTTTGTTTGTACCCTGACTTTTCAGGAAGACCTCCCATATGTTTTGTACACGATCGTCAATTGCGGACCTTATTGTCCTCTATTGTTCAACGTACGTCCCCTATTGAATGCATAAACAAACTCATTCTAAGGCAACTATGTGCTTAGACAAGTCATTTGTTCCCATAGGAAAATTGTTACTTTCTAATTGCCTCCTTAAGCTTGAACTCGCCTTAAGAAGAGCCCTGAAATTTTCCTGACTATTCTGTACAGAGAAAGACAAAGTCAAAATGTAAGTTCTTGGCAAAGACAAAATAGACTAGAAAAGATAAAAACGTTCCCAAAATGACTACCTTAGTTCTTACATATGTTTTCTCCCAAAATTCAAGAAATATTGAATTATATTAATAAAAGAAAAATATATGTACGTTTTATTTGAATTTTGTATCAAAAAATGGTGTGGTTTTTTTTCAATTAAATAAATTAAATCATGTTTAGATATCCGGATGTGTATTTGTGTCTGTGTTTGCATCTTTGTTACTTTCCCTTTCAATTTGATTGTCTTTACATTTTTTTTTTACATTTTTTTTTTGTACATAAAAAGAGATGATTTTGACCTTTTGTTTTGTAATCTGTCATCCATGACAGCAGGGGTACAAGTAAGGTATCCATTCAAAGCTCATGAACTATCCGTGAAGATGCAGCCAGACTGACAATGTTAAAATTAAATTTCACATAATTAACCATTAATTTTGGGAGTACCTTTTTTGATACACCTTGTACCTATCCGTAGCCTTTCTATGCATTTTGGGGTTAGACTGACCATAGCAAACTGAAGAGTCCTCGGCTGAGGGAAGTGGTCTCAATCTCTTTACTTGGCAAACTCGGCTTGAATACCTCTACACAGAATTACAAATGAATACAAACTTACTTAAGCAATTGTGCCTCTTAAAAAAATCTACAATTTGGCACCGAAAAAGCACAGTCGGACTGCATGGAGTTGTTCCCTAACGTGGCGCACTTCGACGTTCCCCCCGACTACTTTCCTCATGTAGAGTTGTCAAACCTCTTTGTTGACAAACTTCCAATTCATTCAGTTTAATATCGATACCCCTTAATAATGCTTGCTGTTGAACCTTTGTGAACAATTTCAGTGTCATGAAATTTAGTCCGAAATTCAAAAACGGTGACGTCCGGAAATTGGGCACAAGTTCAGCCGAGTGTTCCCTAACGTGGCGCACTTGAACAAATCCTGGAAAAAATCCCATATTAAAAATTAAGAATTTCTTTAAAGTTGATAAATTCTGAGAAATCATTATTATCTCCCCTCGCATACCCAACTACAAGTTTGTCAAACAATTATTTTCTTATTTTTGGGCGCACTTATTAAAAGGGTTTACTGTGCACTTTGAAATAAAAATCGGGAAATCACGCAAAATATAATTCCTCTTGAACTTTATGGCGGGTACGTAAGTTCAATATTTATGAATGGGAAAGTTGAGAGATTGATTATTTTTCCCTTTCTGTGAAATTTGAGATAAAAGTTTTGCTCTAGCAAGGCACCAGAGGCGAAAAAAATCAAGCCGCGCCATGTTAGGGTACATCAACAAACGCTTCCCAATTTTTCCTCTCCCCCCAAATCATATCAGACCTTACATCAGTGGTTGCCTTTTTGGGGAGTCGCAAAAAAAAAAACCTTGAAATTTGTTCCTTTGGGGGGGGGGGCCTTGCCACCCCACCCCATCCCCACGGTCCCCCAATGATCCGCCGTTGGCCAAGATCACTATTTGCCGCTACGCCCAAGTGTTGCTTTTCCGAGAATTGAATTATTGTCAGAACAATGATTATTTGTCGCAAATAGTCCCACATTTATAGAGTTATTCCTACTGAAAAACGTCGAAATGTGTAAATTGTACTGGCAGATACTGCGCTTAAAACACTGCATTGTTACGATCAATATTGCTTCATTGTTTGAACGTTTCTTATGAAATTTAATCATCTTATGTTTAAACATGATAACAAATCACTAGACGAAAATTCAATTTCAAAACATTTTGTATTTCTGGAGTTGTTGCCCCCCAAACGAGTTTGGT
This sequence comes from Patiria pectinifera, assembly GCA_029964075.1. Lineage (NCBI taxonomy): Eukaryota > Metazoa > Echinodermata > Asteroidea > Valvatida > Asterinidae > Patiria > Patiria pectinifera. Next base: position 21,722,432 of record CM057147.1, on the reverse strand, counting down.
GGTGGATAATTATCGAGACTACTATTTATGTGGCGCGCCCTCTATTAAATAAAAGAATATTGGTGCGGATGCTGCACTATTGAACAAAAATAACAACTCAGTTTCCGATCAATAACTCAAGAAATACAAGATGTATTAAACTGAAATTTCGTGCAATTATTTTCCACGATGTGTAACAGAGGGGTATTGAATATCATGAGAAACAGTCCAACGATAAAAGTAATATGATCGTAACAATGTAGTGTTTTACACGCAAAAAATACACATTGATTTTCATTCGGATTGCATTTGTCGCGTTTAAAACACTGTATTGTTAGGGTCAATATTGCTTCATTGTTTGACGGTTCGTCATAAAATTAAATCTCGTAGTATTAAACATAATGACAAATCACCAGACAAAAATTCAATTTAAAACATTTTGTATTTCTCTAGTTGTTCTCCCCCCCCCCCCCAAACGAGCTTGGTGGTGGATAATTATCGAGACCACTATTTATGTGGCGCGCCCTCTATTAAATAAAAGAATATTGGTGCGGATGCTGCACTATTGAACAAAAATGACAACTCAGTTTCCGATCAATAACTCAAGAAATACAAGAGGTATTCAACTGAAATTTCGTGCAATTATTTTCCACGATGTGTAACAGAGGGGTATTGAATATCATGAAAAACAGTCCAACGATAAAAATAATATGATCGCAACAATGTAGTATTTTACGCGCGAAAACTGCACATTGATTTTCATTCGGATTGCATTTGTCGCGCTTATTTGTTACGGTCAATATTGCTTCATTGTTTAACGGTTTCTTATGAAATTAAAACTCACAATGTTAAACATCATGACAAATCACTAGACGAAAATGCTTGCCGTCGCTGCCGAAGGTTATTCAACGTGATGGGGAGTAATAAATAACCGCCTGATATTTTCTACACAAATCCCCGGTGTAAGGGGTTTTGCACAGAAATTTTCAGATACCAACTTTTACGACAATGTGTTAGTAATGTAACAAGTAGAAGTTCAAATGTTGTTGCTCGGAGTGAAACTCAAAAAATAGCACAAAATAACAAAATTTAGGTTACTATAATTTTTATGCATGAATAAATGCCTATACTTTTGTCGTTCAGATAGGATGAACTCTTCAAATTGAAGATTTCTTCAAACCTCTTTGGAAAAAAACCCTTAAACAAAGGTTTGAAGAAATACCATGGGAGCAATAACCGACTTCAAGGTATTTGATAAAGTCTAGGTAAAATTGTGGAACTGGAACAGTAAACTTGAAATGTTTTCAAACAAGGGAATCTTATTTTGCAAATAGGGTCGGAACAGCCGCAAGACTCGATCAGTTTAGAGATCAGTGGTACAGATGTGCATTATGACTGCATTGTGATCCTTTTTGACAACTATCATGTCCAGTCCAGCAGGCAGCAAGACTATAAAAAAACACACATTTTTTCGTGAACAAACATGTACATACACGAACAATTGTGTGGTTTTTTTTTTAGAGTCTTGCTGCCTGGACTGGACATGATAGTTGTCAAAAATGATCACCATGCAGTCATGAAGCCAGTTATGAAGCCATTCCCGGAGCAAAGCCGAAGTTTGAAAATCATCCCAACTCAAGAATTCTAGAGGGCGCTGTTAAACTTACGGGATCGTCTGCACTCGACTCTGCAGTTCTCTTCAATTTCGTCAATTTAATTCCATGGAGGTAGGTGTTAATTCTTACGAAGAGAGAAGCAATGTCAATGACGAGAATGCAAGTGTCATTGGAATTGTCATAGGTATGGTTTTATTATATAGCAATTTATTTTAGCATTTTTATTGCTCCTGGCCAAGGCCAGGGCATTTTGATTGGGGGGTGGTTTACTCATTAGAACATCGGCTTCTCACCATCATGACCATGGAGGAATCTAACAGACGAAGAGAAGCCTTCTAATTTTAGGGGTGGGGTAGCTTCAGCTCATGCTCATCGGGATGAGCTCGCTAGCTGGAGACTGGAGTTACTCAAGCTGGGGGGCGGGGGTTACTTTATTTTCATACTCCCTTTTTCTGGCATTTCTCGTACATTTGTAATTCAAATTGTGCACCATACTTAACCATACTATTTGTTGATTCCCCGCTTGACTTGCTCTTAAGTTTTCAAGATGCTGATGAATAGAGGTGCAGGGGCGAATCCAGGAATTTTCGCGGGGGGGGGGGGGGGGGTTTCATCAGCCAAAAAATCTGAAAATGTACACACGTTTTTTTCTTCGGACACTTGGCCTCCGTAAAATCAAAAACTGGGGGGGGGTACCAATTTCAATAGGGGGCGCTGTTCAAATTCGACGATTATTAACACTCATTACAGAATGGTGTACTGTATTTTGAACAGGCGGACATTAGACCAGTATGATTTTTGTTGGGGTGTCACAGCAGGGGGGGGGGGTTCGACTTATTTTTTAGAAATTTGTATGAGATTTTTTTTTTTTGACAGAGCTGGGGGGGGGGGGTCGACCCCCAAAATCCCCCCTCTGGATCCGAGTCTGAGGTGTTTTGTCAGCCATCAAACCATTGTGTCGTTTATTAATCATACGTGTATCATCAGAAGCCTAGTGTGGCATTTATCATATGCAGTTTTTTCAGTTGGAGCAAAGAGTGTAATGCAGTATTTCAAGATCACTCCAGTTTTCACACACAGGGAATATAAGACCTTGAGAAATGTGTAGTTTAAACAGAAAGTTTCTTCGCATTTTCTTCCTATTTTTCCGCATTTCTCTTCTGACATTTTTTAATGCACGTACTTGTATCTCATGACAGCTGTATCTGTAACAAAATCAGACAACTCAGTTTCGTTACTGGCATTGACATCAAATCTGAGAATGAAATTGGTTTCAGTTTCTTTATTTGATCCATACATGCAAATGTAGTGTGTAATCTTTCGGTTTAAATTTGTTCATGTTGCCAATTATGGAATGTAACATTCACTCAAAACCTCTTTAAAAACTTACTTCTGTTTGTACAAAAATATAAAAACATCAAGTACCAAGTGGTACAACCCACGGCGCGTAATGCATTAACACGGGTTAGGGCACCTCAAGAGTATAGAACCGAAAACCGTGCATGCACGCACGTGCACCCACTCTTGTTTTACTATACTCCCGTCCCGAGGACAACGCTTTGTGTTTTCCTTTGTCTCTATAATATAACACTCTCCCATAGACTTTGCACACAAACCTACTACAGAGGACCGTTTCGAACAAAAGACCCAACTCCCGAGGACTGAAAGGACCTGTTGTTCTCCCTTTGTGTGTCTGTCCTCAGTGAACAACTACACAATGAACAGGCTTTGTCATGAACACAAAAATAATCGAATTTTCTGTCGGATTTTTTTATTATGACTGTGTCAGTTTATGTATACATTGTAGTACGTTACGAAACGCATTACTCTTTTATACATTTACGTCTTGGGTCAATTCTTGATGGTGATCTGACAATACCAAGATTTTCTTAAGTGCTGTACACGAAGACAAAGGAATGTCTGCAGTACCGGTACGTATGTCAGAAAATACGGAGGAACCTTCATCTGTACCGTAACACTGGTTTTTTTGTGTAGCTTCTGATTTTAAAAAAGGGCTGCAAAAAAATCAACTTCACTGTTGTTTTCATGTTCCAATCAATGCAGTCATAGAAAATAGTGTTGGGCATCGCGACGAGTGACATTTGCACCCTTTACGCCATAAAGCATGTCATGAAACTATGCAAAAACAATCATGACTGTTACTTGTAGCGACAATCTACATGGCACTGTCCTAAAGTAAAAAAAACCAGAGTAAATTTTACCTTGTTGTGAAACTTGTTACTCGGTGTTTGCGCTGAAATGACCCACGTACTACGCAATCACTGTACATTCAATCACATGCCTTCACTTGGTCCACGAACCGTACAACCACGAAGTTTGCAACGTAACGGGGTATGATCTAATATGCAATTAGACGCATGCGCATCAGTGTCACCAAAACAGCTACTTTGTATTCAAAAGAAGCTCAAATTTGGCCGAGTAAACTGTCCACCAACCCACCCACCTTCCCATCCACCCATCAACAAAGTGAGCTCAAGACCACAACGTGTTTTCATGTCGCCGAGGAAAAAGGCAAATTATTTAAAATTCTTGCTGTCGTTTTGTTTTTCAAAAAGAAAGGTTTGTGTTCTTCCCTTGAATGTTGATTTATTTACAAATTTATACAACAATTCACTGCATTTTAATTGTTCTTGACAGCTTTCAAATGACAAGACCCCCTTCTGGTTCTGGATGTGCATACTGCTGCCCTTGTGCTGATGGCTCGGTGCCAGTCAGCCCAGGACATTGTTCCTGGGTACTTGCAAGTGACTGCTGGCTCTCTGCTGGTGCTGGATGTACACACTGTTCCCCTTGCATGGATGGTTTGCAGTCAGTCAGACTAGAGCATTGTTCCTGATGAGAACTTGCAAGCGCTGGGGTCCCTGCTGGTTCTGCATGTACCTCAACATGCACTTGAACATGCTGACTGTGAATGGATGCCTTGCTGCTGCTTTGCCTGGAACATTGTTCTTGACAGTTGTCCAGTGGCTGCTGACTCGCTGTGTGTTGTGCATGCCCTTGGCTTGGTGGCTTGCTGCTGCTTGGCCTGGCAGCACGGTGCTCTTGGTCATTTTCTGCCTGTGGAATCACACGAAGCTCAATCTGCTTCCCTGGCTGCGATGGTCGGCTGGGATTCCGTCTTGGGCAGCAACGACAGCACAGTTTCAGGAATGAGAAAGCCTTGACTACAGCTGTACGATAGTCGGCGTTTGTGGCACTGTAGACCAGGGGATCAAGCGAGCTATCCACAAATCGAATTATTTTTGCAGACAAGATCAGCATTCTAACTTTCTCTGCAAGTTTTATAAGTTCAACAGCCTGGAAAGGCTCACTTGTAAAATAACTTTCTGCTACAATGACGATAATTGCAGCTGCAATCTCCAATGAATTCCAAATGAAGAAAACAGCAGTATTGATGATAACCATACGGAGGACCTTGCCTGTTTGCTTGGGATGGTTTGGAAACAGGGCTGATTGCTTGTGTACTTTCACTACTACATAGATGTACAAAGCAAGCGTTGCTATTAAGCAGACAATGTAGATGATGGAAGAAATCCAAAAGATGACTTGACCGAAGACAGTCTCAGGTAAGAACATCAGAATCACAGCAACAATAATTGTTGGCACCCAGATTCCTGCTGATATCTTTGCTGCTCGAGATTTAGAGGCTGTTTCCTGGAATGTCAGAGGATTGCGCACTGCAGCAAATCTCTCAGCTGCTATGGTAACCACAAAAAAAGTAGAAGCAGCCTCTAGCATGCGGGCTACACTTAAGATTGCCTTTTGGACAAAGGAATTAACCTCTAAAGGTAAAAACAATGCAATTATCAAGTATGTCATAAGGATGAGCGTGTCAGCCACAGCCAGATTGGATAAGTAGATGTTGATGATTGTTCGCATGGACTTCACTCAAATGACTGTGAAGAGAAAGACACAGTTGATGAAGAGGCCGATTGGTGCAATGATTTCAGCACTTAACAATATTATATCTTCACTTCTGTCTAGAGTCCTAAAATAGCGACCAAGATGCTTTTGCACTTCAGCTGATGGAGTGGAGTTGTCTTGGTCGCCCATGGTTCATGTACAGTGTAGCATTGATCTTCGTGTTCAACAGTTTATTTAGATACAACATAGCATGTAATGTCGTATTTCAGGATCATTCCAGTTTTATACACGTAGGGAATATAAGACCTTGAGAAATGTGTAGTTCAAACAGAAAGTCTCTCCACATTTTCTCCCTACTTTTCCGCATTTCTCTTAGACATATTGTAATGCACGTGACATATCTCATGACAGCAGTAGCTGTAACCAAAGCAGACAACTCAGTTTCGTTAAGTACTGGTATTGACATGAAATTTGAGAATTAAGTTGTTTCAGTTTAAATGATTTGCTCCAGGCCTGTACATTTGTGCAATCTTTTGGTTTAAATTTGTTCATGATACCGATTGTAGAAAGTAGCATTCACTCTAATTTTTTTTTAAAAAACTCACTACACTTTGGACAAGGAGAACAGACAATATCATAATTAAACATCCTTTCTGTCTTTTTTTCCAACTTGACATTGTTTTCTTGACCTGGGATGTTGATTTATTTATCAGTACAACAATGCAGTACTTCACTTTCGTTTTAATAACAAATTTGATCCGATACGGAATGAAGTAAAACTGAAAGTTTAAAACTGAAAGTTTTTATTCTCAAATCATACTTTGATTTCTGCTCATTTGTTTTTTGTTTTGTTTTGTTTTTGTTTTGATCTTGTAAGTTGGTGCTGTTGGTTAAAATCAGACTATGCCTCGTCTGATAACCAATAACAACCTGCCAAACCAACTGGACAAAAATGTCGCTAACTAAGCTTGAGGATCATTGATTGGAAAGACAGAGTATCGTTGTGATGTGAGAAATAAACTGTAAATTAGGAAAGGTCTTTTCCCTAATAAATTTAGCTAATAACTTATCAATTCGACCTGAGTAAACGTATGGGAAAATGTAAGACTGTGTGTCTGCCATATGCGGTTGCAGACCCAGCCATACTGGAAATTTTAATTTCTTTTTAATTTTCCTAAAAGTATGGGATTCTAATCAAATCCTATGTTTAATTCCAGAATACATCACCTTTTCTTTCTGTTTTGTGGCTCTGGAGGATTTTTTTGTAAGGGAAGTAAAAGTCCGAAATTGCACTGTGTCTGATTCCCATCCCATGAATATGAAACCACGACAACAGTGTAATCGTGGAACCAGATGATTTTTCTCACGGTACAAACAAGCATGCAACTTTTCCTCAGATCCGCTGATTTCCTTGTTTTTTTTACTTCTCATGAATGTCATTACAAATTGAAAAATCATGTACAAAACTCTTGTGAGATTTGGAGTTTCCTCCTCTTTTTTTCTATATTCCCAGTTGCATGCCTGTACAAAATACCTGGTGCGAAGGCTTTTTTATACATGTATTTATTACAAATGTATTTATGTATTTATTTTCTACAGAAGAGGCATGACACTTGGAGAAAGACGAGTGGACACATTTGAACCACCGCTTGGAAGATGCTCAATTGCAGATAATAAACGATAAGGAGCAGATAACTCAACATGAGAGGACTAGTGTGGTGTAGATCAGGACTTGCTTGTAGCGCTTGGAGAGCAGTAGCGCTTTCCTCATCTTGTCCTGTGGAAAATCCTCTGAAAATCTTCCCCAAATCAGTCCTTCGAAGATGTGCCAGCCAGTCGGCAGTATCAAACGGAGGTTCCGAAAGGCAGAAACTGTTGATATTGGGGACTGGGTGGAGCAGCTACAGTGTGCTCAAGAGCATAGACAAGGAGCTGTTTGATGTCATCGTTGTCAGTCCTCGCAACCACTTCCTCTTTACGCCTCTACTGGCGAGTACGACGGTCGGCACTCTTGAATTCAGGTTTGTGTTATTTGTTTTGCATTTTCGAAGGCTGTATTTTATGGTTGCACTGGAAAATTACCAAATTTTTGTTCAAAATGAAATTAACATTCTTTATGACGTAATATTAAAGTCAAGTAATGTGATCCTCATGCAATGAACATAGAGCCAGTATTGTACCATCTTTAGCAGAGGCAATGTGAACTTTGAGCTGATGGTTCCCATCCAATCTAGAAATCAGGGAAAACCTAGAAACTGAGTTTCCATTTTTACCAGGCAGGGAAAACTCAGGGAATTTTGAAAAAACCCCACCAAAATTAGGGAATTGAACAGTGACCCAGAAGGGAAAGGTTTTTGCCAGCTTGGCGTATGTGCATCTTGTGTCATACAGTATGTTGGGTCCATAGGACTGACTGGCTATGGTGGCTTTTTAGTGTTTATCAGACAATATAAGTTGGCTGTGTTACATGTACCTCTTATTTAATAGTCTAAAAGTATTTCTCGTGGAATTTCTGAGATTTCTCCGGGATATATCAAGAAAAACTCCAGCACTTTGATTTCATAAAGTGTTGGAAACCCTGCCCACACTTGCCATATGTACACTTAAGGTATACAAATCATATGGCACTGCTCTGGTAACACCAACCATCCCAGTAACACAAATTTTAAAATATTTGTAGATTTTAACCACTTCACGCAAGGATCATTTTTGCCGGAAATGTCCATTTTTGCAAAAGGCAAAATTTGTTTAGCCAACTTCTGATATACAGCCAAACGCCACAAGTACTGATTCGCAACAGTCATTTCAACAGTATATGTATATATTTCTTGCCGAAACCGCAAATGTTTCAATACTCCGGAGAGTGCACTGGAGCATAAATTGTACAACAATAGGCCGTGCACAACGGCCAATTCAAGATCAACACACGGTTCGTCTCCACAGACTTCACGGACTTTGTGTGTACGTGTTCATCTTTTCAAACCGTGGACGAAAAATATCAGAGAACAAAAGAGAACAATATCGTCCACGATTCCTAGCATACGTCCGCGATTGGGGTACAAAACCTATGGGAGTCTTCCTAAAATGTTACGAGTACAAACAAAAGAGGGACAATAGGACGTCCACAATCGACGGTGAACACACGTTTGCGTGTGTGTGTACAAAAGGCACGAGGGATTAAGGTGTTTAGATGTCACCTGGAGGCGAGTCGAGGCAATCTTAACCTGTCAGCCATGCCTGTGTATAAAAACGGCCAGTGCGTGTTATCCCGTCCTTCCACGTGAACTGGTTAAGTAACATGTAACATCAGTCTTTTATTTTGACATTGACAGGAGCATCATTGAACCAGTGAGGAACACCGGCTTCAGGAAAACTGATCACTTTCATTTGAGCGAAGCTGTTGGTCTGGACGTTGACAAGAAGGTACCTGTGCCACTGACCATTTCATTGGAGAATGACTTCTGAAAACTGCTAGCTTGAATGACCTGAAATATATAAATTATAAACATAAGAGGGGTCTGCGTTTCAATGCAGGAATAATCTGTCCGCAGAGGCAAAAGAGAAAATCCTGCGGGAATGAAACTTTAGGCCATCACTTTTATGATTTATTATTTTATTCATCACGATGGCTTTGGCAGTATTTGTCGGACCACTAGACCTCCACCTGCAAACCTGTCCCCCATTTTTTTTGTTTCAAGGAAAAGAACTTCAAGATAGAAGATATCGCTTACCATATTTTGTTGAATAGTTAATTCCATTTTATGAATAGTTAATGCGGTACCCGCTGCTATGTACATCAGATTTGAACCAGCCAACCGAGCCCGTTAGCTCGGTGGTCGAGTGGTAAGACATCTGCACTAGAAAGCAGGAGGTTGTGGGTTCGATTTTTCCAACTTTCACTTGGGGGGTAACACACTGAGCATACCGTGTATATACGTCGGTGAAGGGCAAAACCTAATTTGATTTGACATATTTTGTTGTAATTGGTTTGTTGGCTTTTTTTCCACGAGGGAGTACATGTACCTCCAATCTTGAAGTATCCGTGTACCATGCTCCATTTATGGTGCAATGTGTTCCCTTTGAGAACTTGTATCATAGTATGAGTTAGTGTAAGTGCATACATGTAATACACTGTTGTCAAATGTTTCTGCATTGGGCCACGTGATTTTCCAAACCGTTGTTTCAATTCTCTGTGTCTTTATTTAAAACAGACATGTATTTTCAGTAGACTGTTGGATTTCATAGGAGTCCAAATTTCATGTGACGCTGGAAAAGTGTTTAAGACCAGCCAACCATGTCTTTATCATCCGTTTAAGACCGGCCACGTGACGGGCTCTCAACCAATAGGAATGGGTAAATTGTCTTAGGTATTTATGAATATTATTTGTTTTGGTCATTGCAGGTGTTGCATTGCCAGAGCGTGATTAAACCAGACATGACGTACGCCCTCAGCTATGACAAGCTGGTCATTGGGGTCGGCGCTGTCAGTAATACCTTTGGCGTCCCGGGGGTGACGGAACATGCGTTCTTCCTCAAGGTGTGTGACTATCAATTCATTATCAGTACAAAGGGTCATATTCATGGTTCTGCCAGTGTTGTTTTTGAGTTCATCACAAGTCCAGTCACAACTCCATCACAAGTTCTCCAGTCTCAAGTCAAGTCTCAAACCATTCAGAAACATTCCATTATGATGGAATTGTGATGGACTTGACTTTTCAACTACAAAATATGTTAACACTAGTTAGCAGGGGAAAAAATGTGTTAATTATAGCAGGAAAATTTGACTGCCCTTAACCAGTTCGCGCCAGGATTATTTTGACATGACCGGACCAAGGCGTGGGATTGTTTTCACGAACCTCTCTGCCAGATGGGTTCAGGCCATCATCTGTGGGTAGCACACCCTGATATTTCCGGCCTCGCTTGCTGCGAGCGGGTCGCTGACAGATATTTCCGGCCTCGCTGCCTGCGTGTTTATCCGTCATCTATTTCGAATACCACAACACATTTGCGTGTATTCACATCATTCGACATGAACTGGCTAAGCACATTTCAAAGCATAGACATGCTTACACTTCTGTCTGCTTAGAGATGTTGTCTTTTGACTCATTATTTTAGGCCGTCTTCATGTGCTTTGCTGTGCATACAGGTTGTGGTCTCTGTTACAGAGATCGAGCCACTTTCAGCAGAAAATTGTGTGCTTTGCAGTGCCATGAGCTTGGCCAAAAAATCAGATCTGTCAGTCAAAGCTGATTGAATGAATAGAAAGCTTTATGCTGACCGTCAGATGAAAAATTGGACTTATGTCAAACATTTGCTATCTTTTAACAAATGAGGACTTTTTTTGAGACCCCACTGAAAATATAACAATGGTCCAAACACCAAAGCATGCTTAAAATAGGAATGCTCATCTTCACGTATGCTCAAAGATATACTTGGTTACTGTCAAAGTAAGCAAATATCACTATTTCAATTTTCTACACTTATCTCCAAAAGTTATTCAGTATCGCCTGATTCACCGAACACAATTAGAAGCCATTTTTGAGGCGGAACCATGTCCATGCGCGTGCCACACTCGTTCTTAAAGATAAGGCCTAAATGTGAAGATTGTGGTAACCCTTTTGGCTAAGGTAGCCCAAAGTGTGCGCGCATTACCTGAGCCCTATGCCTGGTTCCATCTCAAAATTGGCTTCTAATGTTTGCCGTACTAGTCTATAAAACCAAACTTTTTTTAACACAACTTGTAATGTTGTGGTATATTAATACACACATACGTTTACGTTGACAGAATATTTTATTATTATTATGATGCCCTCTTTTTTTCTAATGACGAATGACATTCACGTCCTTGTCCTCATGCAGGAGATACGCGATGCCCGTGCCATCAGAAATCGCATCCTTAACAACTTTGAGTATGCCCTGCATCCCGGCATCTCGCAAGAAGATAGGGAAAAATTGCTCCACATTGTCATTGTGGGCGGGGGACCGACCGGTGTAGAATTTGGGGCGGAGCTGTATGATTTTGTCAGGGAGGTATGTGTTGCACAAAACAGCTTGCTGTTGTTTCTAATAATTAATGGACCAAGGTTTTGCTTTGCCTGCTTCTTGGTGTAACCTGGCGGCTTTGCAGCCTGGCCTGCTTTGCTGGGAGGTGGCTGCCTAGCCTCGCCCGCTGCACGGGGAATACCCGCTTTGTGGGCGATCAACTCATGAAAGAAAACATAAATGGCAAATATATTCAGACACTTTGTATCTCTTTCATCTTAGCTCATCTTTCATCCCTCCTTAGGATGTTTCCCGTCTCTACAAGGAGGAGCGAAACCTGATCCGCGTCTCACTCATTGAGGGTCGACAGATCCTGTCCTCCTTCACCCCAAAACAGCAAGAGTATGCCACGGCCAAGATACGCAGCAGGGGGCAGATGGAGCTGATCACCGCCAACGTGACGGAAGTCAGAGCGGATGGGGTCACCCTCAGCGACGGCAGGAACATCCCCAGTGAGCTTGTGGTTTGGTCCACGGGACTCTACCCAAGGTCAGTCCATTTCCACAAATGAGGGGGGTGGGGGAATGTGTCGGTCGAACCTTTGCTTTGACTTTGGTGTAAGGGAGGACGGGCTCACCCTCGGTGATGCCAGGAACCTTCCCAATGAGCTAGTGGTATGGTCCACAGGACTGCCCCCAAGGTCAGTCCATTCACAAGAGGGGAACCTTTGCTTTGTCTTGGACCCATACCACCAGCTCATTGGGGAGGTTCAAGCCATCTAATTAGATGGCTTGAACCTCCCCAATGAGCAGGTGGTATGGGTCCACGTACAGGACCCTCCCCAAGGTCAGTCCATTTCCACGTGGGGGGGGGGGGGTGTCTTGGGTCATACCTTTACTAAGTCTTTGGTGTCAAAGAAGACGGGGTCCCTGTCGGCAATGGCAAGCATCTCACCAGCGAGCTAGTGGTATGGTCCATAGGGACTCTCCCCAATGCCAGTCTATTTCTGCATATGGGCGTGTGTGTTTAAAGCACGATGCTGCTGTGAATGTCTACCCACACAGCTTGATTTACCTGTATCTACACTCAACATCATTCCTTTCCATTCTCAGGCCCTTTGTGAAGCAGCTTCCATTTGCCAAGAATCAACAAGGCCAGCTTCTTACCGATGAGCACTTGAGGATCCTGGATGACCACAGCGGCAGCATCTATGCCATCGGTGACTGCGCTGACATACAGAACCTCAGCCTGCCCTGTACAGCACAGGTCTGTACAGCATTTGCTCTTCATGTTGAAGATTTCTTGCGATGTTTGATGATATGTGTGAAATACGGACGCATTGACTGCACTCCACATCTTTCAGTGCGTAGAACAATGATAACTCAAGGATACAGTTGAGGCTTAGAGGCCATATGAGATAAAAGGGACCAGATTCTACATGGATCCAAATGTTGTGGACACTATCAGTAATATTTAGATATGAAGTGCAGAAAATTCATTATTGAATAAAATTCTGTGAAAAAGTCCTTGTTTCAGTGCACAACACGAAGTGCCAGATTTGTCGAAATTCAGATATTTGTACCCAAGGATTCTTACACTTAAAATGTTATATTTCCAAAAATGTTGCATTTCCAAGTGTCTCCATGCAAAATGCAATATTTTTTATCTCTCTTTTGAATAATGATGCATGGTTGAAAGAAATTGGATAAAATTTGACAAACCTGTGATAAATATATCAATGGTAATCTTCAGTTTTGACGTGCTCGTTCAAACTCATGTATAATGGATTTGTTGGTGCACAGAGCACTTAGGTACTTTCCTGGAAGAGTTTTACATCTAGTTAATTATAACAAAATATGAGTAAAAATCAGGGCCTGATAATGCATATTAATTTGACTTTGCAAATCAGATGTGTCTTCTTCTATTCTTGTTCCACAGGTTGCAGAGAGACAAGGCAGGTATGTGGCTCAGTCCCTCAGCAAGAACTCGGGGGAGGATTGCCCTCCGTTCCAGTACCAGAATATGGGTATGCTGGCCTATGTAGGAGACTACAAGGGGCTGACCAACACACCGGTCATCAAGAATCAAGGTTAGATAAACCACTTAACCCTAAATCCCTAGTGTTGTTTACTAGGAACTGGGCCAATTCCATCAAAATCCATCAATCACTGTGCGTTAATACACTGTATTAACTGTACATGACATAATGGAATCCACCACTAGTGACGCACTGGTTCAACATTCTTCATTGACTTGCTACACATGGCTTTTATCACAATAGCAGTACAGGAAGCTAGGCAAAATCAATCGGATACCCCTAGCACTGCTTCAGGCCATTAGGCCCAAGTCCATCATACTCCATCAATAATTAGTCATGCCAGGCCTTCTGGATCAAGTCCCCCAAAATCCACCAAAATGGGGGGATGGATTTTGATGCAGTTGGGGTGGATAGGGTTAAATAAAACCTACCGCTTTCACTTCTCAGTTTTGAAAACAATTTTTTTTAGAACCAGTCTCAGTCTAAAAATTCACAGATTTGCTTTTGCGTAGCAGAATCCAGCGACCAGAATTGGAAGCCATTACTGCAGTGGTACCACGCTCACGCGCATGTCACATGTGTTCTTAAAGACAAGGTGTGTGCACATTTAGGTAACTCTATTGGTCGAAGGAGCTTGAAGTGCGTGCGTACTACCCGAGCGCGAATTACACAAGCCTGGTGCCACCTCAGAAACTGGCTGCCGCCAGATCAGGCCAAAAAAAAAGTCTCCGGTTTCCGGTATGGAGCTTGCCCAAAAAGTGGTGCGGCGACGTGGCTTTTTTTTTTTTTACCTGATCTTTTTGCTTCAAATGTCGGCTGATGACTGCAAATGGTGCCCGACTAAACTTAGTGCAAATATATGGGAGTCCAGAGAGGCCACATAAAGCTTATTCTCGACCATAACCCAATCTAAAAACATGTTAAAATTGTGCAGCAGCAGGATTCCAGTCAAACCAGTGAGTTTGGCGGTTTTGAGACATCATCTTTCATTGAAAAAAAATCGTTTTCATTTTGCCGACGCACATGGCTACGGCGACGCGCGTGCATACCAGAAACCGGAGACTTTTTTTTTTTGACCGTAGTCTTATATTTCCTTTCAAGATAAGCTATGGTTTACAAGAGGTAGCCTCTTGTTTGCAACTTCCTGTCTTGTATGGAGGATATACTCAGCCATTCATACGGCATGCAGCATTTGCCTCTTATGACAATCACTGTTACTCGAGGTTGCTTGAAAATATTTTAGAAATCCTGCTTGTGCTATTTGGAGGCTTCTACTGAAATCTAAGTCCTTGGCAAATTTCCAGACATTTTTAGTGTATTTTTGTGGTCCAAATGTTCCACAACACCGTCCTGGTTCTCAGACTTCTGGAACAGTTGCTATGCCAGTTGACCTTGCAAAGCTTAGTAATCAAGTGGTTAGGCATCTGCAGTAGTAAGCAGGAGGTCAAGGGTTTAAGTCCCGCCTGAATGCAAGAACAAGAAATAAAATTAAAATTTAGTGTTAACTGTTGGACTTCGACAAGCACATGACGACAACAGAGTTATATCACCCTTAAAGTTGCGTTCCCCGTGCTCTTCAAAAAATTGTCTTTTAATAATGTTGTTTTAGCTTGTATGTTTTATTTCAACCAAAAAACTTTAATTCCCCTTTCTTTTGGATATCTGCAACACTCTGCAAATAAAGCTTTTTGTTTCGGGCACAAACGGATCTGCTTTTCCAGGAGACTGGCTCTGGTCCACGGCATACATTATCAATACTGATTGTGGGGCGGGAACCAGCCTACCCCGCGAGAACGGAACAATTGTCTGGTAACCAAATACTTCGAAATTGTAAAGCAATAGTTCAGTAACTAAATGAGGGTCAATGTTTTTGGTCGATGTCTCATTCAAAAGTGAATAATTTTGTATTGGAAGAAAAATAGCAATTTAAGACATGGAATTTTTGAGATACAATTTGAAAAGAGTATGGGGAACCAACTTTAAAACTTGGAGGCATCCAAGGCTCTACCCTTCACCCTAACATCACCTACATTGTAAAGCTACAAAATATTACTGAGTAGCACATGTGTAATCTGTAGTATGCATTTCTTAACATACAAGCGTGCACAACACATGTAGTATTCTGTGGTATTTGGTACCCCCAAAACCCCAAAAAGGACGTTACCCTTAATATCCCTTCTCGATGCAATCTCTTGGTACAGGGTTCTACTCCTGGCTGCTGTGGCGGTCTGCGTACCTCACCCGTCTGGGTAGTTGGAGACTACGGATGCAGGTTCCCATTGACTGGACCAAGACGTTGTTATTTGGCAGAGACATATCTAGATTCTAGGCTTAAAATTAGGCATTTTAAGGATTGGACGTAGTTGTATGGGCAGGGATTGAAAAATGAGAGGTGCCTTTTTGTCTTGTTTTAGGAATACACCCAAAAGAATTTATGCAAATTTTATGAATGTTTATATAGTATACACTTTAGTGTATTTGTAAAAAGTATTTGTTTTGAGCGATTTCACCTTAATTTTTCGACAGAATTTCCCCTTTAGTAGCTCATCTGTCCAGCAATCGATTGGGAATGCGTTCTAGGGCCTTTAAGGCATCTTTCTAGCATCTTTCAGGAAATTTCATTTTTTGGCCAAATTGAAAAAAAATGCAAGGGTTAAGCCTTAAATTTTTAGTCAAAATCGGCCAAAAATTGACTTTTCTCAAAACAAGGCAGAAATTCATCTGGATGCAAGAGGAACATGAATCAATACTCTAACACACATAAGTTTGAAGATTTGGGCAAAAATCTTCAATTTTTGGAGGAAAAAATAGTATTTTTTTGAGCGATTTTACCTTAATTTTTCGACAGAATTTCCCCTTTAATAGCACATCTGTCCGGCAATTGATTTGGAATGCGTTCTAGGGCCCTTAAGGCATCTTTCTAGCAACTTTCAGGAAATTTCATTTTTTTGGGCCAAAATTGAAAAAAAAATGCAAGGGGTTAGCCTTACATTTTTAGTCAAAATCGGCCAAAAATTGACTTTTCTCAAAACAAGGCAGAAATTCATCTGGATGCAAGAGGAACATCATTCAATACTCTAACACACATAAGTTTGAAGATTTGGGCCAAAATCTTCAATTTTTGGAGAAAAAAAGTAATTTTTTGAGCGATTTTACCTTAATTTTTCAACAGAATTTCCCCTTTAATAGCACATCTGTACAGCAATTGATTGGGAATGCGTTCTAGGGCCCTTAAGGCATCTTTCTAGCAACTTTCAGGACATTTCATTTTTTAGCCAAAATTGAAAAAAATGCAAGGGGTTAGCCTTACATTTTTAGTCAAAATCGGCCAAAAATTGACTTTTCGGCCAAAAATTGACTTTTCAAAAAATTGACAAGGCAGAAATTCATCTGGATGCAAGAAGAACATCAATCAATACTCTTAACACACATAATTTTGAGAATTTGGGTGAAATTTATGGGTACTTGCATTATACGTTTTGCAATATATATTAGAAGTACTAGTCTTTACACTCCCTGTGGGTGAATAACGTAGTTGTTTGTAACGTACGCCAGCTGTTATCAAGTGTAAATCATGACAAATTAAAATGTATTATTTAGAATATTTCCTTTGTAGTAATCTATCATGAAATATAAGTCTAAATTCTATTTACCCATTTTGTATGAACAAAGAGTTTACTGGATAGTACAAAATCATTGTGGTATGTAAACCTTGAAATTTTAATAAAAATTATATAGTTTGTATTTTTACAAGACTATTATGCTCTGCATTTTTTTAAGGCGGTTTGTTTGCCCAGAATTTGCCGTTTAACTTGGTTTAATTTATTTCACTGAAACGGACAGTTAAGCAAAGGCGTGTCTTGTAGAAAGGACCGACTTGAAAATAATAATAAAAAAAAAACATGAACGATGACCACTATTCTTTGCAATAGGAAATCATATTTATTGGAACAAACTTGATACTTGCAGCAAAACACAATTTGCATACTACTCTTATTCACTATTGTATATAAAAAAAACAAGATTCCATAGCATACATATGCTGAAGTTGGAGATAGTTACCAATAGGCATGCATGCGCATCATCAACAAATACTAGTACATTCATTTGAATAAATTGCAAGGTCTAATTAACATGCATATATTCATATATGCTAATATTGAAAGCGCTATGCAAACACACGTACCAGCCGATACTAAATCACTGAAATTTAATCCCACGGTTGCAAGAGAGAACAGAAAGCGAGGTAAACTGGCGTTTTGGAACGTCAGAGTAGAAATGAAAAGCAATGAAATAAAAATTCATTATAACTTAATACCAGTCTGCTCTGATGAATAATTTTTAAATTTGTGATCAAATATGCGCTAATGTTTTAAACCACATATGAAAAATTTAAAAGTGCTGATTGGCCCGCATTCCAATCATAAAATCCAATTCAGCAGTTTACAATTTATAAAATAGATTCAGAGAACACGATCGAAAATGGCTTCCTCATGAATAAGGTCTATAGCTGTGTAACAATATTTTCCAAATGCAACACACTGTTATTTTCTTCACCAACATTTTACGTAATTTCTTTATGACTAGTTTTGCAACCTAGGGATATAATTTTTCACATGCGAAAGTCAATTTTCTTCTTGTATTTAGGGAAAATCAGAGAGACAACTGGCTACATAAACATACTCTGAAAAAAAAATTCCATGTTTTCTGACAAAATTCTTCAGGAAGGAACATTACATTCAGAATCCAATCCTTCACCAAGACAAATCCTATAACAAAGCAACCTTAGGGCCACTGAAGGACTTGAACAACTTGAGCATTTCTTTAGATTCTGGCCCTCGAAGAATGCATTTTAAAACTCCACTTATGTGTGCACGGAGCACTTCATTTCAATCATCAACTCTTCTAATAATTGGGAATGTTTATCAACATGCATTTATCACTCGGCCAATTCCAGTTAAAAAATACAAAGCATTCCAAATACGTTCCTAACAAGATACTCTGTGTTACAAAAATGAGGCAATTCCACTACAAATTGAAGTTCTGAGCTTTTAAAGAAGAGCAAAATTAATCTAACAAGGGAAATTTGGAAAATCAAACAAAAATGAACTTGGTTTCTAGTTCATACAATTCTAAGGCATGAAACAGGTAATGATGCAAAAAACCCAACTTATTAATGAGGCAGTAAAGTGGTGGCTGAAGGTTCAAATTTTTTACTAAGAATTTAATTTGTAAACAATTGATTTTTTTTCTTCAAAGCACTACCTTGCTTAACTACACTATGCTGAGCTACAACACACCAAAATGCACATATTATCAACAGAACATTCACAGTCTAGTAACAGTACTAAAATGAAAAATAATCAGTAATCAAGAACGGGAATCAAAAGTCATCGACTCATGTACATTGTCATATATACAGCATTTATGCACTGAAATGAATGTCATCAAAGCATACATCGTATGAAGACCTTTCCAAGTTCCATATCATTCCATATTTAGCCACACTTTTTTTATGGACAAAAATCACACAATCAAAACAGGAGAGCTAGTATGGGAGAAATTGGACATTTCAAAATCCAGTAATTTTTGTGACAAATATTAATAACCTGATTAACAGTCAGTGTTTTTCCCCCTTGCCAAAAGTGGGGATGGTAAATCAGCTGATGTAAGTTTAAGGGGACAAGAATGTTTACGCAACGTTTGTTTTGTGGAAAAAGATTGCATAACAAAAAAAACCAATTCAACTTTTTGTCAAGCTTAAGTCACTGAGTAATATGTTTGAAATACATGAAATCATTATACAATGTAGTACTAGTGTAAATGAAATCCTGGTGAAGTCCAAAACCTCAGTTTCTATATTTACACAAGAAGAAAAACAAATGAAATGTTCACTGGCTAAGTCAGTTCACTACAAATTGTGGACTCCTGGTGAGGATGAAAATGGTATTAATTTTAATTCAAGACCAGTATTTGGGATTCATTGCGAAGTCCTTGTGCCACAGCGCGTGGCTTTTGTAAACTAGGAACGACTTGCCATTATCCAAATTATGATCTTTATCATTTTGATGCCGTTACTAATCAACAGTATTCCGTTGCAGTTCTGTTGCTCGACCAGATCTACTAATTGCAGCATTAACGATTCAAAACAAGCGAAAATTAGGCTCCTCAATCCAAACAAATTTGACAGCCCCCATAAAAATAACAATCATTACTAGTGCCTAAAACAAAAAAGCAAAACAAACCACTCTCGATTTGTCATAAATGTGGAAATATTCAAGGCCACCTCTCGAAATTCAACTACACATCTATCTGCACCTAATATCCTATACAGCAATGACAATAGCAAATCACTATGATGTGGCCTAATCCTTAAAATGCATTGGCGGTTGGCATTTAAAACTCATTTTTTGAGTGAAAGATTCTGAAACATGAAACATGGTTGTGGGCGAGGACTGCCACACCACCGCTACGAAAGCCCAGCCCAAAGCTTCTCTTGGTGTGGGTTTTGACGTGGACAATCTTGTACTCCTGGTCTAGCTGGATGTGGTTGTGGGAGGGGCCTGGGCTTGGGGTTGGGCCGGGGCGGGGACTACCATACCACCGCTACCAAAGCCCAGCCCAAAGCTTCTCTGGGTGTGGGTCTTGACGTGGGCAATCTGATACTCCTGGTCTAGCTGGACGTGGTTGTGGGAGGGGCCTGGGCTTGGGGTTGGGCCGGGGCGGGGACTACCATACCACCGCTACCAAAGCCCAGCCCAAAGCTTCTCTGGGTGTGGGTCTTGACGCGGGCTATCTGATACTCCTGGTCTAGCTGCTTGAAAAGTCTTGCTTGCTCCTCTTGCTGACGAGTCACTTCCTCTGATTCAGCTGTGGAAAAAAAATAAGAGGAGTTACAGCTGAGTAGGTTAGTCTTAATGTCAGTATTTGATCAGTTATAATGTCAATATTGGCCATGGATTGACAATTGGTCTGTCAGGGAATCAGGTAGATGCAGCAGTCCTTTCTTTTCAGTGACTAAGGCTTAAAATGCCATAAAGTTGATGGAGTTTTTTAACCCAAAATGCTTCCATGGGGTTTTCCCACCTGACATCATGAGTTTTCCCTGGAACGTCATTCCCGGGTTTTCTTCTCACCTCTCAAACTGAACATTTCTTTAACTAGGAACATCAGGCTTCTGTGGAACACATTCTCATTCCAATATAATAAACTTTAGTTCATTCCCGAAAACCCCCCCCAACAATTTGCACAATTGTACCTTAAGACTTTAACCTTACATGAGCACTCACGTCACAAGTGTCCACATTGACCACTAGAATGACTTACACGTGGCCACTGTTTTAGAGTATATACTGCGACAGGAAGGAAGATGAAAGGCTAAAGTCGCAAAAACTGGAAAAACGGTTTTTGACACCAGATGACTGTATAACTTGTATTATTGCCTTGCGCATATTAAATCACGAAGGGATTGACAATCATGATAAATTCCTTTGCAGTAGTATAGCATCAGTTAAATACTTGGGTATCCTCAACAACTACGAGTAAGCTTGCTAGAATGGCTGCATTAACGACAGCACATCTAGCACAGCTCCCCTTCCCGAAATTAGTGCCAGCAATTTCATCTCACCAGTTTCTGGATCCTCTTCGCCCTCCTTAATTCCCATCAGACGGCGGAACTTAGCCTTGGTGGCATCGTCGTCAAAGGCAGTCCTCTCCCATTGGTTGCTGGACGCCTTCTCTGCCATCTACAATCAAGAAGAAAAACACCATACTCCTTTAGTTTCAGCTAGTTGGACTCAAATGTCCAGAGACCACGGGCGTCTAGAAGGGGCACAACACATCCCCCCCCCGAATCCCTGTACTTTTCCAGCATATTCTCGATTTATCATTTTCCGAGGGTGGGCAGGGACATCCCCCACCCCCCCCCAAACCCATTAAGTTAACAGCTATATGACTTCGCGCCTCCAATGCACCTCCAAAGACGGCAGTCATGGAAAGAGTTTATTCTTTCTTTCCCCCTTTTTTTGCTTTTCAGGAGGGGGCAAGCCCCCCCCCCCTTGCCCCCCCCCCCCCCACGGTCCCATCACTTCAGAATGACCCAGCCTCCCTACCTCATCCTTCTTGTTAGACCACAGCAGCTTCCTCTTGCGCGTCTGCTCAGCGATCTGCACCGGATTGACAGTCAGCGGGTTGTAGTACTTGGGCATGCTGATGCCGGTCTGCGCTAGGACCTTGGCTTGCATGGCCGCGGCGGCCGCAGCGGCCTGGATCAAGGGGTCTATGCCCATGGGAGTCAGGGACATCAGGGGAGGCGGGTTCAGGCTCGTGGTGGCCTTCTCCACTCCTCTGGCAATCTCTGTTCAGAAACACACACACAAGAACAAAAGTTTACCAATTAAAGCTACAGCACATCATTTGCAGCTTTCCAAAAAGTAAATGACGTAATTATTGTTGAAAAACATACTTGGTTGAAAGATAGTAAGGGAAATAAACTCCCCGTGAAATTATTCTCTATGGCATGCTTTCATTTTGAAGAAATCAATGAAAGGCGGCCTTTCCAGTGATAGACGCATCGTTGGAAATTTCCGTTAGCAGTTAATTTTTTTTATTTGGCGAAGCCCGCAAGCGTTGACACAACGCACACATAACTTACATTTGTGCATAACTAACAACATGCCTACATCTCTGGTCAAATGACGGTTAAAATGACATCACAAAACTTCTTGGTTCCGGTTCCCTGTTGTGTTTGATGATGCACGAGGCTATTGGTAACCAGCGATACAACAGTGCCCTGGGTTCCAGTCCCAAATAGTCAACTACGGCAGCCCAACAATCCTGCATTCGAGTGAATTTAGTCTGAATACGGTTAACCATAGTCTTCTCCTGAACTTGCACATAGCTGTCAGAGGACCTGAGAAGACACTAAGCTCGTATCCACAGAGCAGCAAACAAGTCAACGCTCCCCATAGAGCTTTATTAAATTACTAGAGCGCTAACTCGCCATTCTGTGCGTGGAGACGTTTTGGAGCCGTCCTGGGCGCAGACATTTTGAATTCATGTGCATGTTTGTAGAACACAATGAAATTAGATAGATTAGCCTAAATTTTGAAATTGTACTCTACATGCAACGCGCAAGTAGAACACACGCAAACACCTTAAGCGCGTCATTGACGGTTCAAAAAGCGTGATGGCAAAAAGCATCTGCACAAAATGACACGCTCATTTGCTGATCGTGCGTTCCGGTTTTGGGCATATTGGCTTCGATAACGCACCAGTATGAAATACAAACACAGATACGCAAATAGCCGTACAAAAGCTGTATAAAATGTCTAGGTCTCCATAGGTTTGTGTACAAACATGGATGCGCCCAGCAGGCATTACACTGTATCTAGTATTTTAACGGTTTTGGAGGATTCTGAGGATGAATGGTGATTGAATCAAATGAGGATTCTGGAGGATTGAGGATGAATGGTGATTGAAGCACATGAGGATTTTGGAGGATTGAGGATGAATGGTGATTGAAGCACAAGAGGATTTTGGAGGATTGAGGATGAATGCATTTTGAGGCAGGACTGTCTGATGATTTTGAAGGATTTGGCGTTGGTTATCCTTCATTTAAACACAAGTGCAAAATTTTGGAATGAGGAGGATTTTGGAGGATTGAGGATGAATGCATTTCGAGGCAGGACTGTCTGACAATTTTGCAAAATTTAGGCGGAGTTGCAAATTTGGGAGGATTTTGGAGGATTGAGGATGGTTGTAAGCAACAAGGGCCTAGGGGGTTAGGGTTAATATAGCTCTATGACGCTCCCTACCTTTCTCCATGGCTGTGTCCTTCGTATCCTTCTCCTCCTTCAGTGCCTTCACCTTTTCCTCCTTGTCTCGCTTCTCCTTCATCTCCATCAGCTTCTTGGCTCTCTCCAGCCGGCGCGCCAGGGCCTCCTGGGCATGCATGGCCGGGTCTCTGACTCGGGTCATGGGGGAGACTGAACGGCTACGGCTGCGACTAGGGCTGCGAGTGCGCCGACGCCTCCTTGGGGATCTCGATCTAGGGGAAAGATTGATCAACAGATCGTTTGGAGAGAGTGTGCATTGACCAGCCAAAGCCTCAGTCATGTCTGACTCACTAAACGAGGATGGAATTATTAGGATAAACTTGGATATTTACCAATGATTAACCACATTTGAACAAATGTTCTTCTTTTAAACCCTATTCCTCAATCCTCCAAAATGCGTAGAGTTCATAGGCTGTACCCAGCATTGTTTATTTTCAGCCGTGCATAATTGTGCCCTGCGTTATGCTCGATATAATCCACACTTCTTCTGAATGTCATTGGCACTGCCTCAACCCATTACAGTGGTTGTTGGAGGAGTTTGAAGGGTCGAGGCAATGGTCACCCCTCCACTCAACAAATTCAAGAAATAACGGATGATTTTGGAGTATTAAGGCCGAAAGGCAAAAAAAAGTGTCACTTGATTTTGGAGGATGCATTGTGTCAAGTTCGTAGGCTGTACCCAGCATTGTTTATGTTCAGCCATGCAAAATTGAGCCCTGCATTATGCTTGATATCATCCACACTGCTTCTGAATGTCATCGGCACTGCCTCAACCCATTACAGTGTTTGTTGGAGAATTTTGAAGGGTCGAGGCAATGGTCACCCCTCCACTCAACAAATTCAAGAAATAACGGATGATTTTGGAGGATTAAGGCCGAAAGGCAAAAAAAAGTATCGCTTGATTTTGGAGGATGCATTGTGTCAAGTTCGTAGGCTGTACCCTGCATTGTTTATTTTCAGCCGTGCATAATTGTGCCCTGCATTATGCTCGATATAATCCACACTGCTTCTGAATGTCATTAGCACTGCCTCAACCCATTACAGTGATTGTTGGAGGGTTTTGAAGGATTGAGGCAATGGTTATCCTTTCACTGAACAAATTTAAGAACTAACGGATGATTTCGGAGGATTGAGGTCGAATGCAATTTTTACATGGTGGTAATTGGAGGATTTTGCAGGATTGAGGACGGTTACTAGCCAACAGAGTCTAGGAGGTTAGGGTTACCATTAGTTTTATACCTTCACCTACGTTGTATTTATAAGAACTGTTCACTCAGTGCTGTCCAACAGCTTGCTACAAAAAAAAATCACAAGGTTGTTTGGATGAGGCCAGAACCTACAATCTCCTGCCTTACATGTGTATATGCAGATGTCTTAAACACTCTTTACATTTCTCTTGATAAATTATGATTCTAAAATAATCATGAAAAAAAATTGCAGTCAAAATGTAAGTACTCCAGACATGCATGACCTGCTATTTATTTCTAACAATGTAAGCTCTGATAAAATAACACAAATATAGATATGACATTTACTTTGAGCGACGGCGACGTGGGGAACGCGATCTGGACTTTGGTCTTCGCTTGCGTGGGCTGCGTGACCTGAAAATATATCAAAGAAAATTCTTAAACACTGAATTTCTCAACTGCTTTGCTTGCAGAAGACTCCGTTTAAGGTTAAAGGGATTGAGCTGTAAAGAGTTTACAGACACTGTGATTAGAAAGCATCATTGTTCCATCTTGCTGTGAATACTGTTACACAAGAAAACAATATTCATACAAGGAAATACAAAATCTTCCAAATTAGTGTATGACAAAAACGCCGCACATGTTGTACAGATATTTGGTGACAGATTTATCAAAATAGCCACAAGGAGTACTTTTGAGTAATAGGCCATTTGACAGCATCTGGAAAAATGGAAAACAGGGGGCCAATCAACCATTGCAACCAATTTTTTTTTGGCTTACATAAGATTTGTCAACTAGAGTGATATATTGCAACAAGGAGCCAACCATGCACTTCCTTCTGCATGTACTTGATTAAACAAAAGACCAGTTGTCCTTTATCCCTAAACCTGCTAAACGCAACAAAAAGCAACACTGGTAAAACATTGTTGCATACATGTATGTTGCACTTAACAGCCGACTCACGTCACCCGTGCTCATGATTCCAAGGCGATGCAACATAATCCACAGTTATATTTGGTTGTATTTAAGCAGGGGAACTGCTTGGTGAAAAGGCTGGTATGCACTGGGTTAAACTGCACAATGAAACGCAATCCACTTTGCAATTTGTTGCAAAGTTCTATGGTTCTATTTCAGTCAAGTTGCATTTCGTTGCTTTTGGCAGGGTGCCTAGAGAAAACCTGTTGGTGTTAGGGTTAAACTCACTTCATAGGATTGGGTCGCATAAAATTAATATTTGTTGTCTTGATTTGTCATTTTGTCAAAGATAATGCCATAGTTATTCTGAGCATGTCACTTACCTGGATCTTCTACGCCTCTTGGGTGAGCGTGACCTCTTCCTAGATCGTGACCTGGACCGTCTGTGTGACTTGGATCGCGACCTCTTCCGTGACCTTGACCTGGACTTCTTGCGGGGTGGTGATCTAGACCGGGACCTCCGGCGGGATCGGGATGACTTACTGCGTCTTGCCGGCGTAGGCGATCGCGATCGAGAACCATGGCGTCGCCTCCGCTTTGGGGAGCGGCTGCGTGATTTCCGTTTGGATCTCTTGGGTGTGACAGAACGGGACCGGGACCTGCGACTGGATTTCGTCTTCCTCCTGGCAGGAGGCCGCACGCAGTCGGCTAAGCGAGCAACAGCGCGGGGATAGCTGGTCGCGAAAGCCTTCGGCGGATGACTGATCGAGGCGCTCCGTGGCACGTCAACTGAACTCACTATCGTGATCTGTTCATTTTGCTATGATTTGGTCCATTCATTGGTTTAACAGATGTAGTCGCGTTACTGCGATAAAGGCGTTCAGTGAGCAGAACACAAACATGCATCAACGTCTGCGATTCTTCACAATATGTTGACTCACGTAATACTGATAAAGCGTGAACAGTCTGTTACGCAAAATACGTGTTACTAGTGATGCGTAATCGGCATTTCTCGGAGAAATCGATACCGACGAATGCTTTTATTCGTATCGCTTTTTGCTTGAAGATTGGCGACTTGAACACCAATCATTTGAATCACTTACAGGAAAAATACGGGGAAATAGTACTCAACAGGGAATGATGAATACAGGCTAGTTTTATTCGGTTCAATGGCAATGATGGCGTTATGAACATGCAGATTCTCAAAGAAATTGACACATACGGTGATGCAGAAACAATTTCCCAACACATTTGTACCGTTATATTTCTGCATCACAAAACGTAATGATCATCAATTTCATCTTTTTTCAAGGAATCTTGGTTAATGATCCGCATGATTCATAACACCCATTGGCCATCGTTGCCATTGAACCGAATAAAATTCGTCATGAATTCATCGACATATTTCCTGTTAGGCTACTATTTTCCCCCATGGTCACTTTTCCTGCTCAAAATTGGCCCAATTGTTGTTCCAAAGTCACTTGAAACTCTTCAAATAAAAGCGATACGAGATAAAAGCATTCATTCAGGTATCAATTTCAGAACAGGTTATGCGCATGCGCAAGTAGCACGTGGTACGCGTTAGCTTGACTCCCGACCCGCGCTTTTTATCAATGTGCAATCATCCATGAGCTAACCACTATTTGGCACGAATGCCACCTGATCTGGGCTGTTGATTGCATGTTTGGCTTGTTTGCACTCACTTACGTTGCCTTGTATCGTGTAACGCGGCTACATCGTCTTATTAAACCAATGAAATGTTAAATCATAAGCAAAATGAACAGATCACATCACTGGATCTTCTACGCCTCTTGGGTGAGCGTGACCTCTTCCTAGATCGTGACCTGGACCGTTTGTGTGACTTGGATCGCGATCTCTTCCGTGACCTTGACCTGGACTTCTTGCGGGGTGGTGATCTAGACCGGGACCTCCGGCGGGATCGCGATGACTTACTGCGTCTTGCCGGCGTAGGCGATCGCGATCGAGAGCGAGAACCACGGCGTCGCCTCCGCTTTGGGGAGCGGCTGCGTGATTTCCGTTTGGATCTCTTGGGTGTGACAGAACGGGACCGGGACCTGCGACTGGATTTCGTCTTCCTCCTGGCAGGGGATGCAGATCGGGACCTGGACTCCCGAGCTCTTCTTGACGTCTTAGGCTTTGGGGATGGGGATCTTGATCGGGAGGCCTGTTTTCTCGCCTTCGGGGACGGAGACACGGAGTGCTCACTTCCGGATGCTGATGGGGAGCGGGAGCGGGAGCGCGCATCTCTAGACTCGGATCCTTTCTTCTTCGGAGAGGGAGATCTCAATCTGGCAGGGCTCAGCGATGACGATCGGGCTCGCTTGCTGGAGGAATCGACCGTCCTCAGTTTGGAGCTGCTGACGTCAGCCAGTCGCGGGGACGAGGAGGACACGCTGCTCTCCTGTTGTGGGAAGAATGCTCTTTCAGGGAAATGGCCCAACAACAAAACAGTGTTAGTGTTTTTGGAACCGGACTCTGTTCATAACACTGTCAAGCTGAGTGATACATTTCAAAATCTCAAAGCGCACAAATCAATTCACCATCTCATTCACAACGTTTGCAACATCACAAATATTTACCTTCAATACTAAGATTTTCTATTTGACCAACAGTACTTTTTTTTCTTATAAATTAAAAATAACAGTACAGGAACTAGATTGAGCACACTGATGTTCAAAGAAGTTGTATCAATGCTAGCCAGAATATCCCAGAACAGGAAATATATGCAAGTAAATTTCCAAATACAGTAATAATGTTCCAGCTCACTTCCTTTTTTAATCAAATTCCAAAGCAAACGATAAAAAAGGGCATTTAGGTCAATGCTAAACGTCACAATACTACTACAATTGTTGCAATCATGAAATTGCTTCAATTTCTTTCTCTATCCCTAATTTTTGCAAACACATATGAACCAACCCTTCAAAAGGCTTTGCAAAATACTGGAGAATCTCTTGTGCTTTACACCCACTCAAGGCAATACATTTTCAACAAGGACGTTG
Source organism: Patiria pectinifera (assembly GCA_029964075.1). Lineage (NCBI taxonomy): Eukaryota > Metazoa > Echinodermata > Asteroidea > Valvatida > Asterinidae > Patiria > Patiria pectinifera. Next base: position 21,693,974 of record CM057147.1, on the reverse strand, counting down.
CAACATTGCAAATTTTTGTATAATGCTATCTTTGAATTCATGCTATCTTTGTCTGATTTCATGTGAATTGCACATATGGTACTCTGTGTGTTACCTGCTGGGTTTGCTTCAAGAGGCAGAAAAAAATTATCATCATGTGTGGCTCTATTAAAGTTAAAAACCCTCCCTCTCTGGCTGGCAATTTCAACAAAGGCCAGTCCAGCAGTCACAATAAACCAAGTGACTATTTTGCAACAGTCGACTGGCTGTAATTGTTAGGAAACCTGATGCACATGTACAGGTAGCTATGCTTTGACCATAGGAGATTGATAAGCCAGCTGTGCCTACCAGTCACCTGATTTTGTCTGTTGATGGAATTTGACTGTCACAGTGCCTACAAGAAATATGATTTGACTGTTGGTGACTAGCCTGTGTAAAGGGAATGGCAGGGGAACAGGATAACATTTTGAACTGTCTGTGACTGATCAAACCAAAGGAGGATTTTAATTAAACTGGGCGTATCTTTGGTACACATTTTTTTCACCAAATAAGCACACATACAAACAACCAAGTTTGTATGCAGGTGCTCCGGTTATCTCTCTTTTATGAAGAAATTTTGTCAGTATGTACCCACCATGTCATCCCTACCACAATATTATCCTTGGAAACTGCTAAAAACAAAAAAGAGACGGACTTCTACTGCACAATGAGGCCACCAAGGAAACAATTTGTTCTGATTGATGTAATTTTTTTTTAATAAACAATGACAAACAGAAAACAACGAGATGAATGCCACTGTTTGAAAAATAAAAGAAAAAGTATCATGTGGAATTCCATGTATGTACAGTTAATGTCCATGAAACTACAGTGGAACGCCGCTATACTGAACGCCGCTTTACCGAACACCGCTCTACCGAACATCATCCTTGGCTCCTGGTTTTAATGTACAAAACATACCGAACATTGTTGTTGAAAAAAGTCAACTAAACAAAAATCTACCTGTTGTATAAATGCTATTTGGGCCACTTTTAATTCCCAAACACACATTAATATTATTTCCCCAAGGAATAAAAAGGAAAACCACCCGTTGCTAAAGTTTTGTGGCAACTCCTCGTACGGACGCGGGATGCGAGAAATGCCAGTTCACTATTGGTCAAAAGAGGGTACCCGCTGTTCAAAATCCGAACGATTGTTATTACGAACACTTTCTGTGGATCCAGCGATGTTCGTTATAGCGGCGTTCCACTGTATTGAAAATAAACAACACAACTGGGTTTTTTTCATAAAAAGTTCAGAGGGATACATGTATGTTCCCCCTGTACTGTCAGTGTACTATCAGTCAAGGGATTGTGGGGATTTGTCAGGGCACATAGATACTTAGATATTCACCTGGTGTGGCGTACTTTGCTTTGCCGTGGATGGTGCGTCAACAACGACGGGGTGGGTATCCCGGCGCTCAGGAACAACTGACTCACGGGCTGGTGAGCCAGGCTGAATGGTATATTCATTGTATATGGCAAAGCAGGTTATCATCTACATCTTCCAAGTTTTGCTTTAAGCCTACATATCTAATATCCACTTTTACTTTTTCCCTTTTACTTTTCAACAAATTTGACGGGGAAAAAACCCAATTTTTGAAACTTGTATGTAGGGCAATTTTTTTTTTTTTTAAGTTTGAGAAATGTTCTTCCAAAAAACATTCACGGTTCAAATTTTAAGGGAAAATTTCCTCCAAAATACATGCACTTTTCAAAAGGAGAGGGTTGAATTTTACGAGGGGAAGTCATGCCACACAATTGTTTTAAATCATACCAGGTGCAGAATGTGCTGCCCAAAAACCACGACAGAACAGTCGGCTGTCTTAAGGGGAATTTCAAGATTTGTGTTCTTCAAATTACAGGCGAAACCAAAAATACACACAAATTTGATCTTACTTTTCGAGATTCACTGCATTGAAAAGAAGTGCAGAAATGAATTACCTACACATTAAACTTTATTAGCTGAAAACTACTAATTTACTACAGAGGAATTGATATTTACTTACGGTTCACTGCTAAAAGCAAAAATACAACACAAGCAGAAAACGTGCACATAAAAAGAGAAGTGTGAGCCAGACCAATACGTAGAACAAACGAACTATAAATAATTAAGACTACACCATGTGAGCAGGTCGAAGATTATAAATTAAAAGGGAATCAATAAACCACAAAATGGTTCATTTATGTACAAAATGCATCTTCACAATTTAAAAGGCACTTTTTCGAATGTACATGCTTGCACCAAGAGCCTTTATTGATTTTTTTTAATAGAAAACAAGAAACTGGTGGAAGGTTGGTGCTGTAGTGTAGGACGCGTTTCAGTCGAATAATGAATCCAAGATTCCAAGAGTACATACATCACTATCCAATGTATGAGCGTGTATGAATTGTGAAAGAAAAGTTCCCAAAATTTACAGATCCAGTTCATTTTGAGGGGGGATTTTGCATCCTTGTCTTAAACCGGACAGCCCGGCATGCAGCGTTGACGGCTTTTCTGATCAAAGCCAGTTCCTTCGGCGCCATGCAACCAGGGAAATCCAGCTCTACCTGCGACAGGATGGCGTTCAGGCGCAAGGGGTCCAGTTTCTCCGTCACGCCGCCTTGCATTTTGTGACGCCCTTCAAAGTTACACTTGGACATCTCCTCCTCGGTGAACAGATGCTTGAGGAGCTTACAGGCATAGGTTTTAGCATCGGGGCTAACGCCAAGTGCTTTTTGCAAGAATGTGTGGTTGATGAGCACCGGGGGCTCGGCCAGGGGCAGGCCAAGTTGAACGATATCGTCCTGGCCAATTCGACCGGCCAGGACTGGCTTGCCCTCTAAGGAATTCCTACGGGCAGGTTTTATTTTGGGGATGGGTATCACAGCTCCAGGGGTGGGGAACATCTGCTTTGGGGTGGTGGTCACCGTCTGTCCACCGAGGGTGAGGCTTTGGTTTTGAGACCAGGCATTGTCTGAAGCCGTTGCTTGTTGTTGATGTCTCAACGACTGGACTAGATGGATGAGGTTGTTCAGCGCCTGGACCATGCTGCCCTGCACTGTCTCCAACCGGGCAACCTGCACAGCCAGCACATCCAGTTTGCTTGCCAGGCTGTTGAGTTGGTCCTAGGGAAGGGGTCACATTAAACAGCAAGATTCCTCAGTCAATTTGATCAGTCACGTGTAACTGTCAGACGACCTTGTTATCCCTAACCTGCGACACACTGACAGTTCAAATCACCGTCGGTATGACGTAATGGTAACAAACCTACACTACAGCACCTCTACCCACCAGTTCTTGCATAGCCAACCCACTTCATAAAAGAGCATACTACTTAACATCAGTTTTTCAGAATTACATTTATGACAAAGTACCGCTGCTCTGTGTCTTAATTTACAAATCCACTTGTCCTAACGCAATGGTTGGCTCACACAAGCAGAAATAGATAAGTAAGATTAGCACAATCAAAAAAACAAACTGACTTACGTCAGAACTGCGTGCCCGGTGAGGACTTGGACTGCGACTTCGGCTTAGACTCTTTGATTTACTTCGAGTCTTGCTCCTACTTCGACTCCGACTACGGTTATGCTTGCGTCGTCTTGACCCTTGGGGAAAAAACAAAAATCAGGAGATTTAAGAGGTGATTTCTGCAATGTTTTTTCATGTAGTTTACACCACGACAAGGGCATCACCAATTTTTTCTTAGTGTCTATTTCAATCTATTCTAATTTTTTTGGCTGTTTGCAATTCAATAACTAGTTCAGACCTGCAACCTTTTAAAAAAAATCATAAATAGCATGCAGTAATATGCAACAGTTACTTACTATCAGAGGATCTTCGTCTCTCCCTAGAATAAGACCTACTGCGTCTCCGCTTTCTGTCTCGTGACCTAGAGCGACTGTGCTTCCGTCTTTTATCACTGGAGCGGGTCACTGAACGGCGCCTACGTCTGGTAGGAGTTTTCGATCTGGAACGATGTCGCCGGGAAGGTGATCGAGACCTAGATCTCGATCTAGACCTACGTCGACGCTTGGGTGATCTGGATCGAGAGCGTCTCGGCGTTCTCGACTTTGAGCGCCGCTTCCTTTTCGGTGTCTTGGATCTTGAGGATTTACGTTTTGGCGTTCGGGATCTAGATCGATGACTCCTTCTTGGGGTCGGGGATCTGGACCTGGATCTGGATCGTCGCTTTCTCCTTGGTGTTCTGGACCTGGAGTGTTTTCGGCGTTTGGGGGACTCCGATCTTGAACGGTGTCTTCTGGATGACGGTTTGGGTGATCTGGACTTTGAGCGAGACGCGGACCTCGATGAGGACCGTGAGCGTGACTTCCTGGATTTGACAGGGTCAGAGATCGAGTCTTGTGGTAACATCGTCACAGGAGTGGGCTGGTCTGCTGTTGTACTGTGAGCAGCATCTTCACCGTTATCTATCAGAGCTTCCATTTTAATGTTTACAGGATCAAGTTGCCCAGTGATTTCAAGACCAGACATTTCTCTTGGCTCATCTACTGCTTGACTGCGCTGAGCGGCTACATTCATTCTTTTGTCTCTGAGCTGTGTGAAAGATGAAAAGGAAAGCACTTATAAGAAGTCAAGGATGCAACAAGGCCTGCTACTAAAGACTTGGACAATTGAAGGCAAAAAAGATTTTGTATGTTAATCTTAATCAAAATGATAAGTCAGCAATTTCCTTTAATTAGGATAGGATTCTAGGCATACATGCAAGTAGCCCTGTTTACACCCCCCCTCCCAACTATGGCCTTAAATATAGTTGGGACAGTCCCAACAATAGTTTGGGAATTCCTAACTTTAGTAAAAAGTAAAATATCTCCACTTCTGGTGATCCAATTTCAAAAATTCCAGAAGTTTTAAATTTCTGAAAGCCAACCTGACATCTTGAAAATATAGCCAGGTTCCAAAAGGGCCAGAAAAAATCCAAAAGTGCCTGATGACATGCACATGTATGGCAGAGGTCAAAGTCACAGAGCAATGTACCCTTCAAATTTTAATATGATTTTTCGCACACCCTTAACCCTAACCCCCTAGTCCCTTGTTGCGTACAACCATCCTCAATCCTCCAAAATCCTCCAAAATTTTCCAAATTTTGCAACTCCGCCTAAATTTTTCAAAATTGTCAGACAGTCCTGCCTCAAAATGCATTCATCCTCAATCCTCCAAAATCCTCCTCATCCCAAAACTTTGCACTCGTGTTTAAATGAAGGATAACCAACGCCAAATCCTTCAAAATCATCAGACAGTCCTGCCTCAAAATGCAATTTTGTAACAAAACAAAAAGCATCAGCAGATTGCCCTATCCTATCTGGTCAATATATGGCAGTATTTATTGATTTACAAGTCAAGAGAGGGCGGTACTAATCAAAAACGGTAACCCATTTTCGAGGCATGAAAATGCCAAACTTAGTGTCAAAATGGCCGCGCTCAATTTCAGGACGGCCGTCCTGAAAATCACGCTCTGAAACTTCTGGTTTTGGGCAAATTAAGGTATGTTTTTCCCGATCTATTGCCATTTTGTAAAAGAAGACATATTTGTCGACATGTAGGAGTGATTTGAAGCTGAAATAGCTTGATGGGACACAGTAACATTCATTTGAAAAACTTCAGTTTTGTGTGTCACCAGAATAGGAAATGTCAATATCGCGGTACCTCTAACATTGCTATTTTATATAGATAGTGGATATTTTGCCGGAGGTAATGACGGCAAACTAACGTTTACTAAAGTTTTGCTGGCGGTAATCCATATCAACAGAGGGCGCTGTACTCTTTAAGATAGGGCTGAATTATAAGATATATTAAATTCCCACCAAAAGTTGTGAAGTATGTTTGGTGTAGTGGTTAAGCGAAAGCTCTCGTGAGTGGGATGACTCGAGTTCGAATCCGATCGCCGCCACATTTTAAAGGTTTTTTTTCCCCATTCCCGAAAAATAACAATATTCTTCTTTTATTATTTTAATACATCTCAAACATTTTATTGCAGAGTATTACATTTTCTTTTTCAAATTTGTGGCTCTGGAGGATTTTTTTTAAAAGGGAAATAAAGTCCGAAATTATAAAATGGTCTGAATCCCATCTTGTGAATACGAGGTTACAACGATAATATTGGCATGCAGCCAGACTAAAATTTGTCACCGAAAAATGTGTAAGTACAAAAAAACAGTAACTGCGCATGGGTACAACTATAGAATGCAGGGCCACTTTACTCTACATCCGCGCCTCCGTACGGCTGCGTGGAGGCGTGGAGCCGCAGTGCCTACCTCCGAAAATCGATCGTGGAGTCGTGGACGTGGAGCCGCAGTCGATATCTCCGAGAATTGCGCCCTCTATCGGTGCGCGTCTCTGCGACTCCACGACTCCGCGCCTCCGCCACTCCAGTGCCCCGCGTCTCCGCGACTCTGCGACTCCACGAATCCGCGCCTCCGCCACTCCGCGACTCCGCCCCGTCGCCCTCCTCCCTTCCTAATTTGCGAGCCCATTTAAAATGGATACGCATGCTTCGTTCTCATAAAAATTCCGCCGAGAATTGCGCCCTCTATCGGCGCGAGTCTCTGCGACTCCGCGCCTCCGCCACTCCAGTGCCCCGCGTCTCCGCGACTCTGCGACTCCACGCCTCCGCGCCTCCGCCACTCCGCGACTCCGATCCGTACCGTGCCCCCAACACATTTACAAGCACATCCTCCCTTCCGATCCTTCATGAGAAGCTTAGAAGACAAGTGCATTCGCTGTACTTAGCACTTTTTGCAGGTTTGCATATCTATTACTCCTATCCATCCACGCCTCCAAGCAAAATAAAAAACCTTGCTTCGGCGTGGCCCTGCATTCTATAGTTGCTCCTGCGCATGTTCAGTGCGTATCCGGCAAACTAACGTTTACTAAAGGTTTGCCGTCTCCGGCAAAATATACACTGCCTTTTATATACAAAGTGAAGGGCGCCCTCATGTCGAAATACGTGCGCCAAACGATCTTCGACATTGTTTCACTTCAACAGGGTTTTTGTTTTGTATAAAGCTCCGTTTATTGGAGCATCGAAGACGATATTTTTTTTATACATTAAGACCAACAAATTTCAAACAAGTTTTGGAACATACCTTCTTCAAAAATTCTTCGCTCAATGTGTTCAACGCAGGAGAATTTCCGCCACTTCTTGTTTCGCTAGAATCGCTAATGTAACCAGAAATGCCGTCCATGTTGAAAGTACCCGGATGGAAAATTTGGTCCGCGAAAATTAACGCCCAACCGTGCGCTATTGGGTGCGTCTATTAAAATATAGGTAATAATAGATTATTATTTAGTAAACTACTCCAGATTACAAATCTTATAAGCAGTATTTTGTTGCTTGTATGCAGTACAAAAAGAATATACTGCTTTTTGTTTGTAAATAAACCAGTTTTAGCTGAGTAAATTAAAGATACTTTTATCACAAATTGAGAAAGTTTGCCCCAATTTTATATGGACTCTCCTTAACTTGTAGCCCAAAAATATCGCACAGAGTTCATTGAACTGGTAAGCGTGTAACAGCAGGAACATAAACACGTGTCCATTTACATTTACAATTAAAAGAAGGCACGGGAAAATATATGTACTTAGTCTATAGCTCCACGGTCAGACTCACTCTCAGTTGCTAAAATGGTTTTAACTCGGAGCCAAGGAACTTCAAGGTCGTCCTCGAAATCAAACTATAACAGTGATTCTGGAAATTCAAAGAACAGTGGCGATGTTAAAAAGACTGACTCCAAAAGAAAAAGTCCTCCAATAATCCCATCCAACGATAAAACCCCCCTGCCTGATTCCAGTAACGCGCCTGTTGCAGCATGTGACAAAGATGCAGTTGCTATAGCAACGAATGATGAATGCGCCGAGAAGGAGCAAACGAAAGGAAAGCGAAGCAGAAGAAGAAGCAGGAAGAGAAAACTGACTGTCGATCATGAAGGACAAACGGAAGAAGTGGACAATCCGGAAGCATCTATTTCATCAACATCATCTGCTGATGATGGAATGGCCCTGGGAGCTAACGTGAAACATCAGAGAACAGTGACGTCTGAAGAGGCAAAACAAGATGTTAGCTTGGCCAATTCCAAACCGGTCTCAGCAACTGCTACCATCATGGACAAATCGCAAAAGGAAAACGTACTCGCTACACGAGGAACTGGGGCTGAACGCAAACTTGAAGAGGAGGGATCTGAAGCTACGATGTCCCAAGCTGTTAGCGTAAAGGAGGTTCTGCAGCTGTACAAGCAGGAGTCATATGCCGAGGGACAGGCAGTCAAACCTAAAGGCCAACCAAAGTCTGGCAGGTTCTGGAAGACGGAGCAGACAACGCGGTAATTGATGGAATGCATAAAGTTGGTGTGATGTACATGTTTCCCCCGGGATGCTTTGCCCACTATGAATGATACAGATACAGAAAAATGAGTGGCGTAACGCTGTAGCATCGGTCCCAAGTATAGTTGGGACCGTCCCAACTGTAGTGGTGCGGCAGTTGGGGCGGCCCAACTATAGTTGGGACGCTAGCTGCAGTGCGCTCGCACAGCTCAGCTGAGACGTGCTAAATTGCATGCGGGGCCTGGTGCCATCCTCCATGCCGTACTGTCATGACTGTACACATAGGCAACACTTGGTAGAACAAGTACCTGACGAGTCATGTAGTTCTTGTTCTTGCCATCATAATCATACTAGTCCGTGGTGTCATGGATGAGACAGACATAGACAAATTTGTTATTAATTTTTGCCATGAAAAATATTCTGATTCATGGACAAGCCCAGTTTTCAGCAGATATACTGAGCTTGGATGAATCTTTAACTCAGTGGCTATCGTTACGGCAGCCATTGATTTTCAACATTTGTAACTACCCGTGCAACCAGCACTTCGGTAGCTTGATTGGTTACATGTTCGACTACTGTGCCGGGATCCGGGTTCGAAACCGCTGCTGCGCTGTTCAATTTTTTTTTTTTAATAGTTTTCTGTACTTTCAAGTTTCATGTTTGTACTCAAATAGTTGCTTTTAAGTAGATTTCATTTTCTTCTTCGTAATCTGTGGCTTTGGAGGATTTCTTTTTTAAGGGAAATAAAGTCCGAGAACCATTCGGTTGAATGATAGTCTGGTTCCAACAGCCAAAGATCCTGACGTTGAATACTATTAGGTCAGGGAACCAGACGGTCTCATAACAATAGCAGTCAAAAATCGCTTGACAGCTGCCATAACGATAACCACTGCAAATCTTTAATGCATATATCACAATTTTAATATTCATTAAGATCTTTGGCTTAGTAATGGTTAAAGTTACCAGATATATTAAGGTTCAAACAAACTGTGCTCTGCCGATAGGCTAATACCTGCATCCATTTTTTTCATCTCAGGTTCTCAGGGATGAAGCAAGACCGACCGCTGAAAACCTCCTGGCAGAAAAAGATGCAGCAGAAGGCAGAAATGAAGAACCTGAAGATGTTTGAGGCCGAGCTGAAGGAGGCTAAGAGCACTGAACTGGAGGTGTGGTTTCTTATTTATTGTGGGAATTTGATATTCACCTACACAGAATTGATTTCCTTTCTCTTCATTTTTATAGCAAGTGTGGTTCTTCAGGAAAGGGGTGGCTCAGGGGGTGGGGGACCAGTAGTGTGGTGTCCCCACCCCCTCCTGTTGCTAGCTGTCACAGTTTTATTCAGTTTCAGTGACCATTGTATGATTGTATAGATTTGGAAAGTTTTTGCAACATTTCTTCAGCTGTGTGCTGTGAGTGTGAACACAATTTTTGAAATACTTCGGTGATTCCAAATAGTACCCCTTCCCCCCCCCCCCCTCAACAGAGCTGCATGTTTTTGGTACCTCTAGAAGGACATGTTAAGCAAACCCCAATTGCTAAATGTTATTATTTGATAATGATAATAATAATAATAATCGGCATTTAAGAACGCTCTTATTAGTCAACTAAATCACAGCGCTTATATTATTATTATTACCTCTGATCATTGGGCCAAATAAACATTCCAAATACCATCTCAGCTCCCTGGGGAGTATACAGCTCGATGCTGCCTGTTAGGTGCAAGGAAGCTAATTCAATCACAATAACCATCTCTGCCCTCACAGGTACTCATTTACTCCTGGGTGGAGAGAAGCAATGAGTGACAAAGTGCCTTGCCCAAGGGCACACGCACCATAACCCCAGGCTGGACTCGAACCCACAACCCGCAGAATTACCCGCAGACCACGAATTCAATGCCCTTAACCACGAGGCCACGGCTTCACTTCATTAGTTTCTCATTATTTTGCATTGCATAAATTGCAGAGGAAGAAGAAGCACCGAGCCAAGAAAATCAAGCGCAAGCTGGAGAACCAGCGCAAGTCAGAGGTTGTGCAAGTGGTGAGTTTTGTAGAAAATCTATATGTACAATGTTACGCCCGAGTTGTATCTTGCATTAACCCTAATAGAGCTCAACCCATCAAACCCAAACGGCATGTTTGGTTGGAATCTGTCAGGATGGGTACAGTACCCCTAAACTTTTACATTGGGTTGGCACACCTCCAGAATCAAAGTCAGAAATATGTGTGTGCAGTTTCCCATATGGTGTTGGAATTTGCCAGGATGGGTATGGTTCCTAGTAAATCATGCCAGGGAGTTGGGGTTAAAGGTAAATGGCTTACTGACTGGCTGGCTTAGCAGTTAGCAGTGTGATGACTTGTTTGGTTGTTTACCTGGGTAGACACTCAATTGATGGGAGAAAGTTTCAAAGTATGTTCTTCGGCCAAGTTTATTGGGGTTTTAAGGGAACAGATATGGAATGTTTATACTTTCAACAAAGAGCTTGCGTCCTTTCTGTGAAAGCTTACAACTGCTTCAATAACATGTTGAAAAAGTGCTAGTTATTTGTTGCAGTGGTTGCCTGCTTGCCTTCTGCTCCTGCGACATAACAACAAATCCCACTTTGACAATCATGTGGACAAAGACACTTACCCGATATTGTGCTTTTAAAAACATTTATCAAGAGTTTCTTCACAAAACGTTTGTTTAGATTTGCAAGCTAACACTATTGGTTTTTTTTTTAATAATCTTAAATTTTACAACTAGAAATTAAAAGACACCTTTTGCTTTTTCTTTACCTTCAATTTTTTTGTTTTACTTTATAGGATGACTCAATTCTCTCTTTTTTTTCTTGTGTTTTCAGATTTCAAATCCCGGCAAGATCAAACGAATGAAGAAGAAACAGCTCAGGAAGATTGAGATGCGTTCAATGCCCGACTCCAGCAAGAAACAAGTCTTCACATCCTAAACATATTGGTGTCCTTTAGTCAACTATTTTTGATGGACTTTTTTCCTTTTAATTTCAACATCATAATCCTTTTAATTTCAACATTTTTAAGTGTGTCAGACTCCCTACGACTGTTCTGAGCAACAAAAGACCAGTATCAAGCAACTATTTGAATTTGACTTCTTCAAAGTATTTCAAAGTCACATCACCTAGTTTTTGCAACTACAGTAAATGCTCGCAGTTTTCTGTAGCAAAAGTATTTTATTTGATGCATAGAAAATCAAAATGGCGCCATATTAGAAGCAACGCTCTTGAAATTCTGCCATAACGAGAAGGGCTGAAGTTTTTGCATAAACTTATTACTTAGAGGATACAGATTAGAATTATTGGAAGCTACACGTACCTTTAGTCTCCTTAGCAACTGGTTTAAAATTGATTTTGCGGTTTATAACTCAAAATGTTCAACACATTTGTAGATGCAAACCTCTGTTGAAATTTTACATGCCATGAGAAAATGTGCCATATTGAAAACAGGATTCTTGGAAATACAGTATATTTTTAATTTTTTTTTCATGATAAAGCCAAAACTACGGAACCTTCAAATTCATGGTGCCTGAACTTTTGATGTCGACGCTGTGTTCCAGAATGGTTTTTTTTAAAAACACTTCGTCAAGAATTTAAAAAACTTCTTTGAACATACATGTATGTTAATAAGTGATATTTGTATTAATAACACATTTTGCAAAACAGACAGGTATGTTGCACCTTGGAAACTAATACAGTGAATAAAACAAATGGGAAAAGATGGTAATGTTCAGAACCCAATCAATTTTCGTATGGCAATTTCGTGGGAGTCAATTGCAGATGATTCTAATTTTGGTCAATCTACTTGACACTTATACGTAAATAAAGTTTGATATTTACATTTACATTACTTACAATACAAAAAAAAAAATTCATTTATATTGCACAAAATATCAGGATGGTGTGTATTATAGTTATCAACAATGACATATCTACAACTCACATTATTGTTTAAAAAATCTACTGATGTGAAAGAAATCTAGGTAGGCCTACAAAATGTTACCAGAAAAGGAAAGGGAAAAATTGAAATCTCGCTCAGTATGCAATTCACATGTGACTTTTCTATAGCTACCAAGGCATGTGGATGGCGTAACTGGCATGTGAACTGAAAATACACTAACATTTTTTATACGCTCAACCAAAATATATTTCGAAAACCAGGGAGAAATATGTCCATGTGCTGCCATAATTTTATATTTACAACAAGAGCATATATGTCAGGTGTTCTGGTAAACTGAGACGGAACTGTGCACTGGCCACAGTTGAGAAAAATGATTTCCTGATTTATTGATATTTGTAATCTTTGATACGTCTACTACACATGTTTTAAGGAAATAGTATTACAATGGAGTGCAAGTGTTTTTAAGGAGAAAAAATTGGCATCTTTCACTTTCACGTCTACAAAACTCGAAACTTTAAACGCCTTTTTCTCAGTATTTTACTTTTTTGATGTGTCAATAAATGCAAATTTTAAACAGCTATTATTTGTCAACAGAATGTCCGATTGAAGTGCAACAATTCACACCCTCGGCTTGACCTTTGCCAAGTTCTGTCTCATTTTGCTAGAATGCTTCACATATAACAAAATAAGCATATACATACTTATAAATTTTAATTAGTATACACACATCTAAATTTCTGTAGTAAATACAAAATTTTATGTTGTCAAAAAAAAAGACTTGGGACTCGCATGACTAAATCTGATACATCAACTGTTGTTTTTTTTGTACATGTAAAAAATGCATTAGAAAAACGTGACAGAATTGAGATATACATGTACTGGAAAACATTCAGACTGAGATACATAATTGCATAACAAACTTGTGAAATTTGGAGAAAGGACTGCGGACTTCGGATAAGAATAAATAAAAAATAAAATTGGGGGGCTAGTCGTCCTCACAGCCGAGAAGCTGAATCGGGAAGGACACAGCTACAATGTGGTTGAGCCGAAGGCATAGGCAGCTGCCATACCACTCATGTCTTGCCACGGTGCACAGCCAGACAGAAAGTGTTGATTTTTGTGGAGGGAGGAAAACCAGAGAACTCGGAGAGGAGAGAATCAACCAACAACTCTACTCACATATGACCCCAGCCGGGAATCGAACCCAGGCCACAGTGGTGAGAGGTAAACATTTCAGAGGTGAACAGTTTTCAAGTTTTGTCTTCAATGACTTGAAAGTGAGTACTGGTCCCAATTTCACGCATCTGCTGATCATAATGAGGAATCCTGCGAATTTGCTTTATCCACCCTATGCCTCGAGTAATTCCTGATGTCGTCGATTGTGCAAATTGCCCGTTACCATGGCAATGCTGTATATTATTGACAAGGTTTGTTCTGCTCTTTCCTTTTTAAGCATGCCTTCAGTCAGCAGTGATGGGATTAAAGTGCATGCTACATGTAAATGGAGCAGACGTGCAGTCACGAGTCATTGAAAAGCAAAGCGCATTAGTCCATTGATGTAAATCTAACGGGTACTGAAAAAAAAAGATCCGGGGGAAATTCCATGGACCACTACAGAGTAATAAGCATTGAAGAACATTCGAGTTGAATTCCTCACCTTGTGATTTCACCTTAGACGAATCCAGAAAGCTCTGGAAATGTGAAGACATTTTTGGAAAAATGTGTCTTTAGAGCACACTTTGGATGCACACAACAGCTCGGCAGCAGATGGTCTTGGCAGGCATTTGTGACATTGGTTATTGATGTATGCCGTGCGCATGACGTGACATCGACAATGCACTACCCGTACCCAATGATAGTGCAATACGTCGTCATGAATATTTCATTTTTCATGAATATTTATTTATTGTTTATGAAATATTCATTAGCCTTATACTTTAAATACATCAAATAGTCCCTTACTGGAACCAATCGTTCGACTAGTATAGCGGATGAGGCTTGTGTGATTGAATAACGAGATTGCAGGTTCGAATCCTAGTGAAGTAAGGAGCAGGTAAATAAAGAGGATTGGAGGAGGGTAGAGAGTGAGAGTCGAGGAGGGAAAATAGTTGAAAGAACCATAGAAAGTATTTTTTGACGCTTGAAAATTGATTGAAAAAAAAGTGACGTACGTGAATGGAAAACTTTCCGAACATTCTCCTCTTAATAGAAACATTATGTTACAGGTTGGCAAGGAAGTCTCGGCTGGTGCCACGTGTACATCCCGTAACTACAAATCGTGTGCGCATTCTTTTGCTAGGAACACTGCATGGTGATCATAATTCCCTGGTTAGCAGATGAGCCATGAAATTGGGCCGCAGTGTTAACAGTGTTCTACGACAACTCAAATCCTGTGTTGCTGGTGATAGCATAGCGTAGTTTCTCCTTGAGTGTGGTTTTCTTGTGGTAGTTGGGCAGCTTGAGGAGGTTGAAGCAAGTGGAGGAGGTCGGGAGCCGGCCGACTGGGTCCCTCTTCTGAATGCGGAGGAACCCACGCAGGACGCTGCCAACTGTGTCACCGGTATCCTGCAAATATACAGACCAAAGCAAATTCACTGATCCCTTCCTTGTGGGTTCCTCAGCAATGGCAATTATTTTCTCAAAGTTTCTGAAGCTCACACGATGGGATTTCACGACATCAACACTATACTATCTATAAAGCGCAAAAGGTGTATGTGTGTGTTGACAAGTTAATCGTCCATGAGTGGATTGGGTGCTCACCCGAGTAGCAGGCCTTCTACCGACGTAATATCATTAGCGTTCCACTCAACACTGTCAGAGTGCTTGCAATACAAACATTCACAGGCTTACTTGGGTGGGACTTGAACCCAGAACCTGCAGCTTACAAGCTCAGATGACTGTATAATCATGTAGCCGGCTTGACTTTTTAATTTCAAAAAGTTTGTGAAGTTCAAAACTTTTGTGTATTTTTTCTTGCAAGCTCTCGGACAGCACAGAGTATGCAGTGCTAATAAAATTATGTCGTTGAAGGGAAAATCCCAATATTGAACAGCAAGTTTTATAAATGTTCCCTTCCACGTCTTAGCATGGCACCTGAAGGATGGCAACTTTACAAAAGATATCTGGATTGAACTACAGATTATTCAAAGGCACTCGGGAAGGTACAAGGATAATAACCGGTGGCAAAGGGGTTTTAACCTAAAGAACCATTTTCAATGTAAATCTCCAATACAATTCATAGCCTGGATAAAATCTCAGATTTAACACACATATTCTTACCTGGTCATCACTGACTTCAACACAGCGTATTGAGAACGGCGGCTCCAGGTGGGCAAAGCCTAGCAGGGGTGGCTTGGAACAACTTGTAACAAACTACAAAAAAACAACAGGAACATTACTAATACAACAAGAGATTGCTACAAAACTTTGACACATTCTTGTACATACGATGGGATCTGTGCCAAAAAGACCGATTGATGAAGCCCTGCCCATTACGCGCATGGGGAAACAACATGCTTACTTCTTCAATACCACACTGAATGTTCCAGCCGCGTGCATCATACATGCGTACACAGTACACACCCATGTTTATGTTACATACCTACTGTGGACATTCCTTTGTTTTTATGTAGTTAAGAAAAACTGGCGTAAATCTCATTTTACACTGTAAAAACTCTTTCAACCCACATTTCTTACTATGATTTCCTTGAGTGTTTCTCTTCATTTTGCGACAGATAACCCAAACCCAAATATGCCTCTAACCCTGTTTTTCAGAGAGGGGGAAACCTTGTGTGGACGTGGGCAAGTCCATACAATCTGAAGTCTGAAAACTGGTTTATCTTTTGTTGAGAGGTCCACACAGTGAATGTAATGCTTGAACACATGACACACTTTTGTGTACGCATTGTCGGACATATATCACGGCTGTGATTGGTCAGAACACCATAGGGCGGGGCTAGGTGGAGCGGTCTATTACTATTTTCACAAGGCTACTTAACTCAGCAGCAATTCTGTTGTGAGCTCATTCGTCTCTCTAGAGTGAACGGACCAAGTGCATGAAAAGTACATGCAGATGGCATTATGTGGCACACTCACGAGTGCTACCATCAGGCTCGTTATTGCGACGTCATCTCAATTAAATCATGCGTACTTCACACGGTGTAGCATAGCATGAATGGAACCAGAAGTTAACGCAACTCCAGCGTTTATCCAATGGGCGCTAGTAATCAGTGGTGCGCGCACGTGTATGACGTTTTTACTAACAAACCGGACTGCAAGTACGTAATGGTTTATGCTCACTCGTTAACCCATGTGTTGCACTGAGTATTTACAAAACCTAATGTGAAGAGTTTGTGCACAGTCAGTTACAAGCTGGTTGAGCATACTCATTGAGTGCACGGTTTCATACATGAATGTCTTGACTTCGATGCCCCTAACCACTTTTCCCATGCAATTATTGAACACACAGGAGCAGGCTTCACAGCAAATTCTACAATTCGTGCTAAGAACCCCATAGAATGATTAAGAAGATTCACCTTGAGAAATTGCCCCCTCTCTTGGGCTGTGAATTCATTTGCCAGCACATCAAACAGCCAATTGACGACACGATGGGAGTTGTGGAAGCCTCCATAGTACTGAGTGTGTTTCCTGGAGCAAAAAAATTAAAATTATTATTATATTTGCAGACCAGTTTGATGAGGAGTCATTCTTGACAATCTGCTCCAAATTTTAAACATGCTATGCTTGACTAACAGTTTCTCTGTACTGCAAGGCTGTTGCCATTGTCTGAAAACATTACAAGTTACAAGGGCAGATTATGAGAGGTACTGCTGAGGGGGGGGGGGGGGGAGGTGCGCCGGGGGGCGGAGACAATTACGATCACTGTCGGGAGGGTCCACGGCTGGCTCCCCCTTCGCACCCCTAGATCCACAACTAGTTTATCTCAACCATGTAATTCCCTTGAACAGGGAACATTTCATTTCAAGATCCTGACATTTCAAAATCACTTCTGCAAGACATGATGTGCAGTAGTTTAGTTTACGTTAATGAAACTGTTACTAGACTGCAAATCTTACTGAATGAAAATAAATAAATAAACAACAACAAAGTGTGGAATCAAATCAAACAATCGGAACAAAATGATCTTCAGCTGCTGTAACTGATAAAATCCAACGGTGGATCATGATGTTGATTTAATCATGCCAAACAGTCCACTGACGACAAATAAGAACTGACCTGAGGTCGGCCAAGTCAATCTCGGCATTGTCGCCCGAGATGAGCCTCTGCAGCTCCGGCCCTGAGAACCAGGACAACCACTCAGGGTTGATGATGGACCGGAAGCCTCGCTTGAAGGCTTTCGTCTGCTCCCAGATCTGCCGGTACAGTCTGTGATGGGCCATCAGGTGGATATAGCTGATCCTGTCAGGGAAAGGATTAGGGTGTGTCTCAAATTCAAAATTCTTAGTAAAGTTTTTTTTGTCTTAAGTTGTTAAAGCCAGAGTCCATCATTTGCAGCTATCCAAAAAGTAACTGGCGTAATTATTGTTGAAAAACACACTTGGTTGAAAGATAGTAAGGGGACTAAACTCCCTGTGAAATTATTCTTTCTGGCAAGCTGTCATTTTGAAGAAATCAACGAAAGAAGGCCTTTCCAACGGTGCGTCTTAAGAAGCACCATTGGAAATTTCCGTTAGTAATTCGTTTTTTCCGAGAACTAATGCGAGCGCGGAGCGCGAAGCCCTTACGGCGTGGGGTCCGGGGCCCGCTTAAGGGCCCCGGGAAATTTTGGATTCTAGATGCTCTGTGGTGCAATCTGAGGCGATTCCTGGCCCCTTTCCCCCTGAATTATTTGAGCAAAAGTTGTTAAGCTTATAAGGATTTTTTTTAAAAATATACTCTTGTTTTTACACATTTTAAGCTACTGTGTACTTCAAAGTTGCAAACCATGTATTTTCGTCTGCATAATTTCAAGCATTGTATTAAAAAAAAAAGGAATCGTATTGACTTAGCATTTGCTCCAAGGACTAATGCGAACGCGGATCAGTGTCTTACGGCGTGGGGTTCGGGGCCCACTGAAGGGCCCCGGGGAAATTGTTCATTCTATAGATGCTCTGTGGTGCAATCTGAGGCAATTCCTGGCCCCATTTCAGCAAAATGTGGTGTGTTTTTTTTATTATCGCTTCAGTTTGCGGTAACACCATGTGTTTTTTTTGTGTGTTTTTAACAAAATTTTTGTTTCTTCTGTTCTTCACTTGATAACCAAGTATTTTCGACTGCATAACCAGTTTCTTGCATTTTATTTTGGAAAAGGAATTGGATAGGCTTAGTTTGTAAACTGTTTTAAGGATCCGTAGGGCTAGGGAGATCTGCACCGAGGACTAATAATGCGGAGTGCGAATGTCTTTCGGCGTGGGGTCCGGGGCCCGCCTAAGGGCCCCGGGAATTTTTTTGATAATTAGATGCTCTGTGGTGCAATCTGAGGCGATTCCTTGCCCCTCTTTCCCTGAGTTATTTGAGCAAAAATGTTTAAGTTAAATAAGGATTTTTTTCATAGGTTTAATATATACTCATGCTTTAACAAGCCTTTAAGTTTCTTCTGTTTTTCACTTGATAACCATTTTCGTCTGCATAAGGCCAAAAAAAAAAGGTCTCCGGTTTCTGGTATGCGCGCGCGTCGCCGGAGCCATGCGCGTCGGCAAAATGAAAAAGTTTTTTTTTCAATGAAAGATGATGTCTCAAAACCGCCAAATTCACTGGTTTGACTGGAATCCTGCTGCTGCACAATTTTAACGTGTTTTTAGATGGGGTTATGATCGAGAATAAGCTTCTATGGAAATTATCTACGGAAACGGACATGTTTTGGACTCCTTAAAAGCGCCGAAGGAATGCTGGCAAAGTGTTCCTACGAAAACCGTACTCTTGACCAATAGTGTGGTACAAAGAGCAGAGTACAACGTGTATGTCGCGCTCATCGCGCCAAACACAGCACATCGGCTGTCACATGTGCGTGTTTTTCGTACCGGTACGTACGCTCATATGAATCGCATAAACCGATATACTATGCCGGGTTACGTATGGAGTACGTACGGTGGCTGGGATCGTGGTTTATTTCGAAGCTTCTCGAGTTCCCTGTGTCGTACTGCCAGTGCACAATGTTTGCAGGCCGCTGATGTTTAATATCGGCACCGGTATTTTTGTTAGGCCCTCTCCTTCCCTCCATTTCTCTCACCTTCGCCTCCTTTCCCCCCTGTTTTATTCATTTTATTTTTTTGTGGACTTAATTTGACGGGGGGCACGTGCCCCCGCGGCCCACCCCTGGATCCGCGCCTGAGGTTGGTTGTTCAGCACCCTTCTTTAGATTTTGAGCACTTTTGTTGCTTCAAACGAACAAAATGCACGAATTACAAATGATGGACTATACCTTTAAAGACCCCTAGGCTGGGTATAGATTCTTTGCATTGCAGCCATCTTTGAGGTGTGTGTATATATCCACAGGGATATGCGTGTTGAGACCTCTTGTGCACTCATTGTGACTTAATTAAAATAACCAAAATACCACAAAGATGGCTGCTGCATGCAAACAGTCTATAGAAAGCAAATCTGCATTATCAGTTGAACAGCACTATGTTCCAAAAGGAATAGGAGTTTTCAAGCTGTGATAGTACCTGATCTTGAATTTATCTTGTAATCTGACATTACAGCCTTCGCTTAATTTCCAATTATTTTAGTTTCTGTTCAAGCCTAACCTGATCAATTTGAGGCAGTTAGCCTGGTCCTAGGAGAGCACTGGACTTCAGCACTACACATGCCAATGTGGGTTATAGATATGAATAACAGGCAAAACTACACTTGAACAACCGATATTATGGTCTGGTTCCTCACTTGTTCTCGTTGGTCACCGCCATTGCTTTGCCTCCGGGTACCAGTTCGTGGGTGTGGATCCTGCCCATTACGTCCTCATCGTATGAAAAGACCAGGTCCAAATCTGAGATGTCACCCTCGTAATGCTGGATAAAAAGAGAAACGGAGTAAACACTTTGATAAATAAGGATAACAGTTTTTGAGGTGAAGAGCTGGCTTCGCCTTTCTCTGCCTTTAGTCTCATCTGTTTGCCAAAGCCAACAAGAGAAGGCACTTTGTTAACTACTTTCAAGAGGCCAGTGGATGGGAAACACCTCATGCGTGTACAGGTTCGCATTTGTATGACTAATTCCATCTGTCCCGCCAACAGGGGATTATTATAAACACCAATCCACATGTCGCCCCCTTGTGGGAATCCAACCAGGGTCACAGAGGGGTAAGGTGAGGAAAGCACCACTCTACCAATTTACCTTGACGTAGGTGAGGTTTTTGTACAGCTCAGCGTCCATGGAAGGCAGCTCATCAATGGGGCTGTAGAGCTGATTGTGCTGCTGCTCCAGCATCTGGCTCAGGAAGAAGGAAGCAAAGGGCACCTCCACAACGATACCCTGAAGAAAATGAGGCACAGAGAAGGAAAAAGGGACTCTTGAAATAATCACCATCATACAACACCTGAATAAATCCCCGTCATCTGATTGGTGGATCGTTGATCACGTCATTGAATTATTCGTTCCAACACATGGCACGCGTGTAGTGCACAGTGCAATGGAAGTTCTATTGCGCGGTGAATAGAACTTCCATTGCACGGTGTCGCTGCTGCTGGTGGTGGCGCTGTTTTGAATCGAGATAAAATGAATATGATGGTTCTCAACTTGCCTATTTAACAGTTTGCATAAATGAAATATGATGAACTTGTCAAACTTTTAAACAGTTTTTAATCTGAATAAATTGGCTATTAAAAGTCAACCAATCAGATGACAAATATTTATTCAGGTGTTATATAAAACAACTTAGGAATGTTTTCCATTCGTGCAATGGAAACAATAATTTCATTCGGTGACAGATGAAATGTTCCATTCCACCCGGCTTCGCCTCGTGGAATGGAACATTTCATCTGTCACCGAATGAAATTATTCTTAGCATTGCACTCGCAAACATTCATTATTTGTATACTATCCTGTAAACTGCGATTCATTTACTTCACACACAAAGCTGTGAACGTCTTGTATCAACCTTGATAACTTGTGTAACAACACGCTCCATGATGAGCACGATTTGCTGGTAAAATAGGTCATTTCAGTCGCTACGCTACAGCTTACGCCACCTAAAATGACTGCGCTAGATACGCCATAATTCATTGCACAAGTCACGGACTTACGCACTATGAAACTTCCGTGAAATTGTCATAACTGAAATGTTGCGCAGCACGAAATGTTGTGCAACTTACGCAATAAATTGTGGCGAAAGTGGACTTACGTCATTGAGTAAAGTTTCGTGAAATTGGCTGCAGTATCCAAACGAAATAGAATTGGGAGGAACTGTGCCATTACTACACACACTTGGGAGATAAAACGCACAGGGGTATGGTACTGTTTAAACTAGATGCGTTTCCGCGTGCAGAAAAGCTTTGCTTAGAAATACCTGAGCAAATCAAGTGACTCACCTCATACACAGCTTTAGCGAGCATCTTGCTGACAAACTCAAAGAGGCCCAGATGGTTCTCATTGATGGAGGAGGTGGGGCTGGGGTAAAGGTGCTGGTCACTGGTAGTCTGCAAAAAAACAACGTGATATATTAATTCTAGTACAAATAATAGTTCAGATGTCAGCTATAATTCGCAAACAAAAGAGTTGTTACATCAGTGTAAGAGGGAGCTAAAGGCTCCATGCGCGAACCCACAGAATCAGGCTGGGACTGAAAACCCAATCCACATATCGGTCCAAGAGGGATTTGAACCCGGGTCACAGCGGTTGAAGGTGAGGAAAGAACCACTATGCCAACCTGACCCCCCATTATCCGTCTAATATAAGGTAAATTAATTCCACAATCAAAGAGTAAATATCCGAGCTCACCTTGAACAAGTTGAGTGTTGGGTTGAAGACAGTTCTGATGATCTCTTCTAGAAATTCCTTGAAGACACCGTCTTGGTCAATACCTGCCTCATCTAGCCCCTGCACACAGCACAATTACGTTGGAAGGAGCAAATAAGAGGAAT
Organism: Patiria pectinifera; assembly: GCA_029964075.1. NCBI lineage: Eukaryota > Metazoa > Echinodermata > Asteroidea > Valvatida > Asterinidae > Patiria > Patiria pectinifera. The sequence continues at coordinate 21,671,657 of CM057147.1, read as the reverse complement.
TGTTTGGCACATCATGTTGAATCTCTGTGCAATAACACCTGTACTTACAAGTGAGCTCAATTAAAATTGACTCCTTTATATTTGGGAGGGTGCGGTCTTGTCCGATGTGGCCCTAACTATGGAGGAATGAATGTAAGGGCGTCCCTTTATATTTCTATGTTTCTCATATTTTTTGCCTCTGAAAAAGGGTCGGTCGGTCGAGAAAAAAAAATTTAAAATCTGAAGAAAAAAAATTGGCAGTTGCAACCGTAAAGATGGCTAAATTAAATGATTTGCGTATTGTCTATTTTAAATTTATTTTTGCAATTACTTGAAGACTAAATAAAACAACAAAACCATATTTGGCAAGATGTAGTTCGCACCAAGCCGCTCATTATTATGTAATGTTTTGGCTGTAGTGGTGACTTTTACCACGATAACCCACCCAAAAAATATGCTGCAGGGTTTTAGCTCACAAAACAATAAACCTAGACATTTTTAATTGTCAAGAGAACAGAACAAAAAAACATCATGTGCATGGAGCCAACGTGCTATCCTACCTGCATATTGATGAACCTGACTCTGATGAGACCCTTGAATGTCTGAGGCGAGAGACCAGCTAGCAGTTGGTACCCATCCTGTAAGGAAATGTACAAAGAGAATAAAAAGGCCTTCTAGAGAGTCGAACAGAATTGTTGTTAGCATGGAAGTTTTTCAAGCTAAATTTTTTAGTGATAGCTAGGGCAGCATCAATGAAGCCAAGTGATTATCATGTCTGGTACCTCGACTCACCTCTAGTAGTCCGGCCCTGTGTATTGTTTTATATGAGTGTTGAGTAAGGGGAGTGGCTTGCTGTCTGAGTGATCTGATACACCGAACCCTGTGGAGACGTGTGTCCAATAGGGAACAAAAGATTGTAAACATCTCCACAGGGCAATTTCTATAGATGAATACGTCTCCACAAGGTTTTCACGGAACAGATATATCGATTTTACTCAAAAACTAGGAGTTTCCAAGCTATGTTGATCGTCGCAAATGGAAGAGTTTTAGAAAAGGGATAATAAGTCCAAATTTCAGCCACGGAATTTAATTCTGGTTAAAATAACAGCATTTTTAAACTACACTTTCAAACTTGAAACTTTAGTACACGAGAACAAAGGAATGTCTCCACAAGGATATGCCAGTATGTGTGAATTCACGTGTTTATCATGTCTGGTATCCTGACTCATCCTGACAGCCCGGCTCTGTGTACTGTAATGAATGTTGAGTGAGGGGAGTGGTTTGCTGTCTTAGGTCTTAGTGAAGCCGAGTGCTTATCATGTCTGGTATCTTGACTCACCTCTACTAGTCTGGCCCTGTGTATTGTTTAAATGAGTGTTGAGTAAGGGCAGTGGCTTGCTGTCTGAGTGAATATGGGTGTTTATCACGTCTGGTATCTTGACTCACCTCTACTAGTCTGGATCTGTGTACAGTGATGAGTGTTGAGTGAGGTGAGTGGCTGGCTGTCTCTGTAAAGCCAAGGGCTTTCTTTTCCTCTGCTACTCGCTTGCGGAATAACATCACACGCTGCACAAAAACAAAATTTTGACCTCATAAAATAAAAACTGACTCCCTAGAATAGCAGCAATCATCTGATTTACTGAGAAAGGACACTGAATAAATTCACTGGAAAGGGCATTGAATAGGCTTTCCAATAATGTTTAGAGTATGGGAATTGGACAAAATCTAACGATATTTTTGTCCCAATTTTCAGGCCTCGGAAAGTTGGGTTTTTTTTAATCAAGAAATTTATTGTTAACATTTCCCAAATGAGATCCATAGGAACTTTACTTCACTGAAAGTAAAATATATTCTTTATTCTAACTTCTTATACCTAAATCTGAATTTCAATCATTTTTGCCTGTACAATTTGTGCTTTCCAACTGGCTTTGTGCTGGAGAGTCACATATAACAAGTGCACCATCATTGTGACTTCATATAACATTACCTCTCTATGTGGGATGACGTGCGGCATCCGCTGCAGGATAAGCGTGGTCCTCTTACTCCCCTTCTCTAGCTCCGCCCTGAATGTGGTCAGTTTGAGGTCCTTGATCAGCCAGTGGTTGGGTGGGGCGTACCGTCGCCGGCAGTCCCTGTCATACAGCAGGCTCAGCAGGGAGTGGGTGGAGCTGTACAGGCTGGCTTGCTTCACTGTGCCGTCTTGGTAATCGTGGAATTAATTGAAGAAATTGAAATTGATGGGAGATTTTTTTGTCATATGTTGATGTTTAAAGGTAGGGTAGATCATTTGTCATTAATGTATTTTTTTTCGTTGAAGCAACAAAAGTGCTCAAAACCTAAAGACGGGTGCTTAACAACTAACCCGATGAAGTTTCAGGTCAGTGAATGCTGTATATTCCGAGAAAACAATATTCTAGGATCTCGACTTCAATTAAAAAAGTTGCAGAGTCATGTTTTGAATTGCGCCTGAAATCAGCATCAGGGACACATTTTCATTCAGCCAATTGCAGCTATGTGATGTCACGCACTGAACCGACGAATTATAGCAACTGCACGCACGTGTGCGTCGCGTCAACAATTACGTCCACCCATTCACGGATTTGCCGAATTACAAACCAACTACTAACGGAAATTTCCAAAAATGCGTCACCTGACGCATCTTTGGAAATGGCCTTCTTTTATTGTTTTCTTCAAAATGACAGCATGCCAGAAGAAATAATTTCACAGGGTGTTTAGTGCAATTACCATCTTTAAATTCGTCAGTTACTTTTTGCATAGCTGCAAACGGTGTTTTTTTTCATTTGCCGCTCGTTTCATCTTAGATCCACTGGTGCCACACATTAAATCCCCTTGCTGGTTTTAAAGTTATTTATTTTCACAATTTGCACATACCTATGCCATGCTCCCATATCATCTTGAAGACGAAAGCATTGAGGAACGCTGTGACTGCAATCAAGTCATCCTGATGGAATGGGATCTGTTGATCATAGAACTCGACATCATCCAGAATCCTGAAGGAAATAACACGGAAAGACTGATTTGACTGGATCAACACTGCAATGCAAGTCCGTGCAGAATCTGCATAACATAAAGCCAGTAGAAATGATGTTCCCATTTACAGAAAAATAGTCCAAAACCAGTTTGTCCACACGCAAGTCTATGAAACATGGTCAAAACAATAGCACTGCATGCACAAGGAGCTGCAATACCGATGACCATATCTCATAAACGCATCAGGACAAACTGGTTTTTAACCGTTTTTCAATAAATGGCCGCCATTCCTTAATTTACGCTTTATTTTCATTGCCGTTTTCACCATATACCACAAAGATCTTGTGGTTTAGAAATATCTTAAAACAATTTTAACATGTCTCCCCAGTTTTAAGAAATCTGTATCTGAAACTTTTTTGGGGACCTCCCTGTAGATGGCATCCTTCTATTGCGTCCATCGTATCTCAGAAAGGCTATGAGCATGCCCGGGTGTGGCAGCTATTAAGCAAAGACGGTACTAAAGCTTCCATTGGAAGATTAATGTTTTTTTTCATTCATTCTTTATTATTTTTACCACATCTCATTTCATTAAGTGACAAGGCATAAATACATACATGTAATAAGATGGAATTTTTGCGCCGGGGTGATATAAATCAAATTAGGTTTTGCCCTTCACCGACGTTTTAAACACTGTATACTCAGTGTGTTACCTCCCGAGTGAAAGTTGGAAAAAATCACTCGGGTGGGACTCGAACCCACGACCTCCTGCTTTCTAGTGCAGATGTCTTACCACTCGACCACCGAGCGTACGGGATTTTTTCCAACTTTCACTCGGGAGGTAACACACTGAGTATACAGTGTTTAAAACGTCGGTGAAGGGCAAAACCTAATTTGATTTACATACATGTAGTTTTGGGTATTATAAAGTTCGAGCTTGTTTTACAAAATATATTTATACACTTTGGGTGCATTATTTTCTAATTAGAGATGGTGGAAGGGGATCCCCAAAAAGCGGAGCTTGTCGAGTAGAGATCCCCTTTAACATGGATTAATACAAACATTTAATGAAAAACAAATGAAAAACAATTGAACGTATAAATTTTAAATTGTACAATTTTAAATTGTTAAATTATTATAGCTGAGGGTAGAGTAATGCACTAAGTTCATAAAGTGCTGAATGGACACGTCATATAATCCAAGTAAGATCTGTTGACGTAGAGTCACGGTAGTTTACTGACAAAATAAAATGGCCAAAAGGATATGGATTAGATATTTGTCATTGTGCTTACGGAATTAAGTAGCTGGCCACGTCGCAGAAGAGGACCAAGACAGACAGGATAGTGTGCGAGTCCATGGAGGACGACAGGCACTCCTGGAACAGCTTGAGACCACCGTGGGGACCCAGCTCAGCGATGAAATGCCAAAGTCTGGGTAAGAGGAGGTCACGGTAGCTAAGACCTAGAGGAACAATTGTCAGAGATCAATCAACAGCTGGCGCATTCAATGATGCCTCAATGGTGCTAGCATGGAATCAGCTGTGTCGTGAAGAGAGTTGGGAAGTTGGATATTATGGAAGATATACATGAGCACTTTGAAATACTACGGCCCTCAGCACTTTGAAATACTACGGCCCTCAGCACTTTGAAATACTACGGCCCGCGTCTTTGGAATGCTTTGGACGAATCCATTCATGGCCAGTCGTCCGTTGGCCAATTCAAACGAAATTACAAGAGGGCTTTAATCTCAAATTATGTAACGCAGCTTCTTTTATCTCATTGGCTATTTGCTAAGGTTTTTATTCTCCCCTCTCCTCACCATGTTTATTGTTTTCAACAATTTGTGTAGTTGTGTGTTTGTGTGTTCTTGTCTTGGTTTGTTCACTGCAGTCTCGTTATTGTCTTAGTCCATGTTTTTGTCATTGTGTACGTTGTTCGTGAATCTCTCTGTGTTTTTTTCTGGGGTAAAAACTATTGGCACAAGGCATTTCTGTACAAGCTTTCGCTTCAAGAAAATGCCTCCGTGCTTTCTTCTATATTTTTCAGATTTTATATTAATTTAATTTATTTGAATTTTCATTTAATAATTTCAGTTCATTTATTTCTTTTGAATTGTTCACTTTATTTATATTTAGTTTATTTGGTTCACTACTATGTGTCAGAAAGCACGGAAATAAAATAAAATCCAAAAATCAAAAATGATGGAGAATCAATTTGGTAACAGGGTGGCTGTAGCACCATTTATCTTCGAGCACGCTTGAACCTTCAATCCTGATTGGTAGTGTGGTATTAATCCCATAGTGCACAATCCATATTGCATGGCGCATACCACGCGTTTGTGGGGGCGCTGTGGTCCAATGGGTACAGTGTTTCGACTCATGTGCCGTGGTACCTGGGTTCAAAATGTGACAGGGCACATGGGCCAGACACTTTACTACGCTTGCCTCTGTCCACCCAGGAGTATAAATGGGTACCTGTGAAGGTACAGACCAAATTGCGCTGATCTGGAGCTGCTTCACCATGCAAACCTTCAAGTCTTATCAAAAGTGTCTTGCTGAAGGTCTTCAATCCCTTTCAACGTTTCGTACGTCAGATCTTACCAGTTAGTATCTCTCTTCTGAGTTCCGTCAGTGTAGCGATGGCTGTCTGGTACATATCACACACGTTACACACGGCGATGACCTCTGCTGACTGCAGGCTCTTGCCTCCCTTCTGCGTGCCCAGCTTGGAGGTGGTCCTCTGCAGCCGTCTCAAGAAACTTCCACCTGGAATGAAGAAGAGACTATTAACAAGCCAGGAAAGTTCACACGGGTAAGATAATTGGAGATTTGGCGACTGCAGACTTCTTAGTATCGTAGGGACTCAGTGCACAAGTACACCCTCACTATTGATAAACACTCACTGTGAACAGCGATTTGAATACATATTCATGTGGAAATTGAAACCTGATGAAGTTTTAGCTCAGTGAATTCATGCTGTCTATTCAGAGAAAACAATATTCCAGGATCTCAATTTCAATTCAAAATTTGCCAAGTCGTATTGAATTGCGCCCAAAATCAGCATCCGGGACACTTCCTCATTCAGCCGATTGTAGCTACAAAACTGTTGTAAGCTGTACATTATGCTGGAATTCGAAAAATGGTTACAGAAATTATTCAATTTCCAAAGTTAGGGTTTGTCCAAGATGTTCTGTTTCTGGTGAAGCGGAAATCAGTGGCCCTACACGTTCAACCTCTCATCAACTTTAAGTCTTAGATTGTTTTCTCATTTCAGACTTGTTAAGGTCTCGGAATTTGCTAGAATGAAATTGAATGCCTTCTCTTTTATTATTTCTTAATATCCAAGAAATCACAGAAAAGAAACAAAAACCTTTTGAGTGTGTCTTTGTTGAGGATGGCGCTGGCGACTTTCCTGAGGATTCCTGTTCAGGGGCCGCCTTCAGAATGTCAAGGAATACTGCCTGCAATATCTGCTGGCCCCATAACATGTTTAACTGCTTGACCACAAAGACCATGGCTTCATGTAACCTACAATTACAAGATAGAAATTAATCCAAATTTGTTGAACACTTCTTTGATACTAATTGGCTATGTTTTACTTTTATTTAATATTTTATTTGATCTATGTAAACCAGATCTGTATACTTATTACATTGTTTTCTCCAACAAGATGAAAGTAAAGTCACAATTAATATCTCTCTTTTGTAACATCTGTAGATAGAAAACAAGAAATTTTGCATGGTGCTCAACACTGCGGGTGTCCACTTATGTTAGGTCTTTTGAGAAAAAAAATGGAAAATGTCGAAATTAAATAGAGTTTAGAAAATTCTGTCTTAAAATAAAAAAACAAAAGCAGAAAACAAATTAAAAATGGATGTCTAGCAACTCGACTCTTGTCACGTTTCCATTCAAGTATTTACTAAAGATTTCATGTAATCTCAAAGAGTGACCAAAATCTAGTGGTCTGGGAAGGTACAAACAAACCTAAAGTTTATACGAACGAAGCATATCTACAATATGGAATCTCCAAATATTCCTCATTGACTAGGGTTGGATGTTAACCCGAGGTCACGTAATTGGGATACCAGTTGTACTACCTGTGGTCAGTGGGCTGGGAGAACCAACCAAGTACAGGGTGCCACTGAGTTGTGTGTGATTTCTTCTTGCCCACGTAGCCTTGGCAATGGGTGAGTAAGGAGACAGTCACTCGCTGTTCAACAAAAATAAAGATTTCAAGAAACTGATGTCATGATCAACATGGGAGTCTGGAGCTATTGCTATGGCCAAGTTCGGGCAAGGACCATTAGTCGACTAGTGGTTGATTTGTGACGTACCTTACGCCTGCGCACTGATGGCAACGTGCGAACGTCTCTAGTCAAACACTGGTCAAAATGTCATTGCAAAACTTCTGGATCCTGGCTCTCTGCTAGCGATATGAATGCGCGCGGCTATTGGTTACCAGCGAAGCAACCAGCCCCAGTAGGATGGTCCCAAATAGTCGACTAGCGTAGTCAACCATCGTCGACTAGACAGAGTTCGGGCAAACATTAGTTAACCATTGGTCAACTATAGTTCTTGCGCGAACTTGGCCTAAGTCTATTGTGGGCATTTACCCACAAACTTATTGTAATGGACAAAGAACAAGATATGATCTCTAGAAAAGAAATTCTGACACGGTCTTAGCTTCAACTTGACAAAGTAACCTTCGCTTATATTTCGGATCTGGTAACTGCTGAATTCTGTGCTTACGATCACCATTTTTGTTCCTAAATCGCTGGCACAGAGATTCTGGGTTAACCCTGTAAGTACAGGAATATGTGATTAACACTTAAGCAAATAACTAGAAGTTCCTTGCTAATCCACAAAAATTGTTTACTGTAAGTACAGGTTATTAATGCCACGATTACCCGTGATATTTTGCTTACAGTTAGCAGAAACCATTATGGGCCCTGTGTGCTTTTTATCTTTAATTTAGACAGAGATGGCATACAAATTGACTAGGATAATACATCAATGCGAAACTCATAAAGGATGTGTTCAATAAGTTGTCTACACTCACCGTAAAAACTTGAACATTGCTTGAGAGAACCTGAGAAACAGAAGGATTCAATGAAAAGTTCAACTCGTAAGGTTTTGACTCATCAACAAGAAGAAAAGGTGTACACAAACTACATTTTACAATCACTGTCGTGGTTAAAACATTTGTATACAATTTTTATATTGCAATTCAAAGAATCGATTATTAACATGCTGGAAAAACTAACGATACTTTATTAGATCTGAAATGAAAATATCATCTGCATTTCAACAGACTTTCATATTCAAATCTTTTTGACAAATTCCATGGGCGTCGGCAGGATTTCTTCTAGAGGGGCAAAGTACATTTTGTCCTCAAAATCCATGTTCTTTCTCTAGCATATTCTCAATTTATCATTTTTCGAGGGTGGGTGGGGGGAAATATGTCCACCCTTTCCCCATTGACACCCCTGTAGACACCCATTTTGTTAAATGTATATTAAATTAATAGCAATATGATTTCACACCTCTTTCTGTTTTCATTTTTTCTCTCTCCTTTTTGGGGGTTTTGATTGCTTTTCCGGGGGGGGGGGGGGGAAAAAAGTGCCCCCTTGCACCCCCTCCCCTTCGCGATACCCATGACAACTTCAAGGTAATTGGGGGGGAAAAAAGACAAAAAGTAAAAAAATCCATGATTACCTGCTGTTCCAGTTGGCCCATGTATATTAAGTTGGCTGCAAAGAAGAACAGAAAATTTCAAAATTAAAAAATGTAAAATAAAACAATTTTTTAATTATGTCAGAAACAACTGCTTCATCGTCCTCGGCATTGTACTCATACTAAAGTACAGTTGTATTTTGTTTTTGTTTTTAAATCAAACTCATGAAAAGGCATTGTTCTACAATAGTTGTGTTGTGCAACTGGGGAGGGGGTATTTTCTCTCTCAAATGAATACTGGCAAGTCATGAAATGAACTTTACCTAGTAGGCACAGTGCATAGTTTCCCTCCAGAACATTGAAGATGATCTTTGTGTTCTGCTCCTTGGCAAGAAAGTCCAGGCTCTGCTTGAAGAGGTTATGGGTCTTGATGGAGACGATGCACTGCAAAAAAGTGCAAAACTGGAAGCTTATACTGGAAATCGCTGAACAAAATTAGAAGCCATTTTTGCAGTGGTGCCTGCTCACGCTTATGCTGCATTCATTGTTAAAGACGGGGCACGCACTGTGGTTAATTTTGGGGTGCGTGCGTACTACCTGAGCACGACTCATGCGAAAAGGTTGCCGCCGCTGAAAATGGCTGTTGCCAAATTAGTCTATTTAATTGGAGTAAGCATCAAACTGACGATAAAGTTAAAGACTTTGATTAATCCTAACTCCCTAGCGTCTTTTACTAGGAACTGGACAAGTCCATCAAAATCCATCAATCACTGTGCGTCCAATACAAAACTGTACATGACATGATGGAATCCACCACTGACGCACTGGTTGACATTCATGGACTCGCTACACATGGCTTTTATCACAATAGCAGTACAGGAAGCTAGGCAAAATCAATCGGATACCCCTAGCACTGCTTCAGGCCATTAGGCCCAAGTCCATCATACTCCATCAATATTAAGTCACGCCAGGCCTTCTGGACCAAGTCCCCCAAAAATCCACCAAAATGGGGGGAAGGATTTTGATGGAGTTGGGGTGGTTAGAGTTAATTTAAGACATTTTCAGCGGTGGCACCATTCTGGAGTTATAGTGATCTGTATATATTGAACTATATATTGGTTTAGTGGTTTTATGTCATGTCATTGTTCAAAAATGCCAGTGGAAGCTGAATCTCTATACTCTTTAGTGTGGATAATAAACTTTAATTTGATTTGATTTGATTCTGAAGCATTTCATATTTTCATGGCATACCTTACTACATGTTGGCCCAACTATTTAGAAAAATCTTGGTAGTCCATTCAGATGAATATAAAACACAAGCTGGGGGCTCTAATACAGTCCACAAAGTAGGTCAGAGTGTTTGGTCATATTTTCCACAGATGCTGTTTGTGGATAATTCTCCAGAGTCGAAACAAATGGTCCCGTAATTGCAAGAATACTCATTTGGTTTGTAATATAACGTTTCCTACCTCGGGTGCAATTGACGTTAGGTGCAGCACCAGAGCTGGCACAGACAACACATACAGGTGGAACAGGCTGGCCAAATTGTCGGAAAATTTACTTGCAATTAAAGGCCTGCAAGAAAAGGAGAATTTGTTCAAATATCACAGCGGTATATCGCAAGGTGTAAAATGCACATGTGATTCAAGGATCTGCATGGCAGATAGAATATCTTGGGACAAGTTTGCAAATACAAAATGAATTCGGGCGATTCACAATGCAGTGCGCCACCAAGAGTTTGCCACGGATAATTTATTTTTCCCCGTACATTGTGGGAGATGGTCAATTGTTTCGTAAGCGTATACGCGTATGATTCGAATATCTGTTTGCCCCCTTTCTTTCTTTCTTTTCATTTCATCAATATGGTGTTTTTTTGTAAGGCGGCAGAACGCCATGCCCCAATCTACGACAAAGTAGCTCAAGTTGTCTATACTGACACTCATTCAAATTGTTCATGTTTTGTCGACCGTAAACTTAAAAAATGGACCCTCCGCGGCAAACTCTTGGTGGCGTACTGCATTGTGAATCACCTGAATTGACTAACTCTATGATCCTAAGACAGACAGGAGGCAAATACGACTACATTCCGGAGAAATATAATACCACTCGCTTGCCCAAGTTATTTTCATTGCTGTCTCTGGATTGTTTCGTGTTTCCTTCTTTGACGCTTCAGGTGTGTGGGGGTTGCTGAGAAGCACACTTATAGTGCTTGCAATTTTCCCACTCTTGTTTAATAATAATAATGATGATAAAGCACAAGCGTGGACTTACTGCATGGCAATAAAGCTTATTAACAAGGAAGCCATATTTGATTGTGTTCCCTGAACTGTATTTACCCTTACCAATTTTATCGCACGATAATTTTGCAAGTTGTTATATAATACGCAAAGATCAATTAGCGGGTTTACATTTCCGCAACAAAGTAGTGCGACTTATCGCGCTAATTTCAAAAATCGCACAACATATCGCGTATTTGTTTGTTCACACACGCCAGTGTGCGACATTGCCACGCGACATAGTCGTTGCGACAAAATCACGTACAATGTATGTGTAAGTAGGCCTTGTAAACTGTTGAATGGGATGGTGCCAGACTAGTTATGCGTTTCAAGCCTCACTTTCAATTTTTTGACCTCATAATTCAGCATGGACGTACCGCAGTGCAATAGTGAAGAGTGCTGACAGCATCGTGTGTGACAGCGACGGCTTCCTCCTGGCCAGGCCCTGCACCAATAACTGCTGCAACATGGGGAACAGACCCCTGGTGTTGAGATGACCCATGACATTGGAGCACAGCTGGTTCAGGCTTGGTCTCAAAGCCTCCGCTGTAAAAAGAAAATGCTTGGTTGAAAATAATTTTAAAAATATGGGTGAACACCCTGAGGCTTAAGCCGTGTTCACATTGGAGTAAATCACATTGGAGTACTTTTTTACAAGATTTAACCAAGATGATGATAAGGCCAAATAAAAAAAAGTCTCCGGTTTCTGGTCTGCGCGGGCATCGCTGCAGCCATGCTCGTCGGCAAAGTTCAAAAGTTTTTTTAATGTAACCGCCAAACTCACTGGTTTGACTGGAATCCTGCTGCTGCACAATTTTAACGTTTTTTTAGATGGGGTTACAATTGAGTATAAGCTATATGGGCCTCTCTGGGCTCCCATATATTTTGCACTAAATTTAGTCAGGCACCATTTGCAGATGGTGTTGTAATTTTGTTACTGTGCGTCTGGGAGCCTGACTGAGCGAGTGATGGTTGTGTATATGGAACCTGTAAATGCTTTTTAATTTGGACAATATGTAAGGGAGCAGACTAATGACCAGCCTGGCAGCACATACATGATGTCGATGTCGCTGTATGGTCTGATGTTACCGTTTTCTTTGATTTTTGTCTTGACTATCCAAATTTCCTGTCAGTTGAGATCATAAGTGGGTGCAGAATTCTCAAGCCTTACGGCCTTACCGAGGTCACCTCAAGCTCCACCCTGAAGGATATTTTTGAGAGTTTTAAGGGGACCGAAGCGTCATCTGCAACATCAGCCGACATTTGAAGAAAAAAAAAGAAGGCAAAAAAAAAAACCCTGCGTCGCCGCACCACTTTTGGGGCAAGCTCCATACCAGAAACCATGGGCGTTGCCAGGATTTTTTCTAGAGGGGGGCAACCATTTTTTTGGCCAAAAAATGCTTGTATTTCTCAACACATTCTTGATTTATCAGTTTTAGAGGGGGGCAGTGACATTTTGCCCCCCCCCCCCAACTCATTAAATTTACACACTTTGTCTTCGCGCCTCTTTTTCTTTTCTTTTTTTTCTTCCTTTTTTATTTATTTTTCTTTTCCAGGGGGGGGGGGCAAGTGCCCCCCCTTGCCCCCCCCCTCGCGACGCCCATGCCAGAAACCGAAGACTTTTTTTTGGCCTAAAAACCGAAGGGGTAAAATCTAACCAGTGCCTGCACTTTAATTTTTGACTCAGGAAAATTTTACCGAGACCGTGGCTGAAGGAGCCGATCTGGGCATAAACGTGTGTCTGCGCGATCAGTCGTAATATCCTCGATTGTCATACTGTATGGCATTATGGAACGTTGTTCACTAATATCAGAAATAAATAGTTTGTTACAGAATATATTAGAAGGTTTAATAGGGCTCGCTTAATGACGGCCATCTCTGTAGGAGAGCTGCAACTGCATATTTTACGCAATCAAGCACGCATTGCGCAGTGTTGAAAATGTTCCAAACACAAGGGCTCGTTGCTCGAAATGTGTTCGAAATACGACGCAGCTGATGCGCGTTATGCAAGTTGACACTCAAAATGCCGATGCACGTGGATGGTCTGTAGGAAATGACGTCATCTGAACGAGACCTATTGTGTCCATAATATCTATGAAGACTTTCATAAACAAAGTTGAACAGAAAATTGAATGATGCCTGTGAAGAAAACGATTGAAATACCAGCCTAAGAAATCAAGCACAGCCACGCGCAGTGTGCCTGTGTTGTGTGACCTTGGCACAATCTCGGACAGTTTTCCGGTTTACTTTTCGTATCAGGAAGGTGACAAGGTCACTTTTCCTGGGCAAAAGTTGGCCGGTAAGAGTAGCCACTGGACTAGAGAAAAGTAACAGAGAGGACAACTTTCTGGGCTGTTTGCACTGGACTTAAAATGAGCAAAAGTACCCATTGTCTACGTGAGCTTTACTTAAAAAAAACCAATGTGATCATGGCTATAGAGACGAATGAAGGAGACGGGTTTTATGTGTACATACCTCCTTGTGCCTTGAGTATCTTCCACGTCGTGGTATCAGTGAATGTGACCAACATGTGGAGGTAGAGAGTAATGACCTTGGCATCCACAGGAGATTCAGGCTGAAAATTAAAGTCCAAAATGAGACACTTTTAATCCTTGGCATCAACAGATGATTCAGAGCGAGGAGAATAGGAAAGAAGAGACCTTTATCATGCTGCCACCATTTCAGTCATGTTCCCTGTATCTAATAACAGTACTGAATGATAATGTTGTTGGTGCAAAAAGGAACCAGACTATTTTCCCTTCCAGCCTCGCTTTGGTTACGTTGATTTGGATGGGAAAAAATCAAGATGGCCGCAACATGATAATGGTCTAGTACCCGGTATAGACTAATCTGGCGGCAGCCGTTTTCTGCGATGGCACCAGCCTCACGCGGGTCACGCTCAGGTATTAATACGTACGTACTCTGGGCTCCTTGGACCAATAGGGCTACCTAAATGCAGGCGCGCCTCGTCTTTAAGATCACATGCGGCATATGCCACACCTGATCTTAAAGACGAGGCATGGCTGCATTTTGGGAACCCCGCATATGCATGAGTATGCCGCACTCATGCCGCATTCGGCGAATTACACTTCATATTTATCAATACAATCCTAATGTAAATCTACAAAGCAGAAAGTACAGCTGAGAAAATGTATTGGCGAAGTTTATAAGCACACGTAGCTTTGCAAATGGTCGCACCCATGGTATGCACGCTCAAGTCATAACATTTTGGTATCAGAGCTACAATACAGTTGAGTCCATCACAAGTTTATTTTATTTATTTATTTTATTAGATAATTTCTCAGGCACCAGACAATTGAACTATAAAAATATAAGACAATTTTAAAATTCAATTACATAAAAATTGCTAGACACGACAACGAATATCAAAAGGACAGACTACTAAAGACTACTATACACGAAACTATCAAACAAACACATTAAAACACATTCGACATTAAATTGAACCATATGCAGGCCTGAGGGATTGCCTAAAAAGCATAAAATAAGCTTGTCGAGAGGCTCTCCAACTACAACAGTACAATTTTTTCGACACAGAAACGAACAAAAACAAAGGACGACAAACATACAGACAGGCACAAGCTCACACACACACAAACAAGCAAAACAAACATGAAAAAAAACAAATAAACAACCCAACACGTTACTCACATGTCATCTAGTCTCAAGTCCAGTGACAAGCCATTCAAATGAACTCTAACAAGTCTTAATCATTGCTTATCCTGACTTGTGATTTAAATTGTGATTGACTACATGACAATTCTGATTTTGTGCATACCTTCAGTTCTTTCAGCCGCGTGCAGCACAGATCAAGAATGGACTTCAGTTGTTTGATCCACGGCAGCACGTGGTCCTTGGACAGCGCTAGCGACACGTACCAGACCTGGAAAGAATCAGCCATGACAATCAGTCATATCAATCTGTATAAGAAACTAGTCGTCAATTGATTTATGACCCATGCTTAAGTATTTCTCTGCACACTTTATGGACATAAAATCTCAAATAGAGAGCATGTGACAGTTTTGCGAGTAGAAAAAAAATCAAATTTTGGATTAGTTTTGGCAAAGTACATCAGTATTTTTTATGAAATAAACATTGACAAGATTTAACTTCTCAATAAAATACACAGGGTATGAATATTCAATGTTTTATTAATGGAAAATTAAAAAATTAAGATCAAGGCAGGCCCTAGTTTGTTTCAACAACATTCACAATCAAACTGCTTCCTTTTTAGGCCAACTATTAATATTTGTCTTTATAGCCCACCACTTCATTTCTTCATGACATGTGTATTGGATGCGTCATCCATTTCAATCGCTATCTGAAGCGTATACCATTTCAATGGACAATGCAGTACGGATAGCGCAATACGGATACATGGACGTATACATACTGATTTTGAACGAATAATTTTTAAGCATCTGCAGTGCTCACTACACTGAACGCATGACGGATATTTGGCAGTAACATTCCCAGATCCTGCGCAAAATATCTACCAAGACGTATTGAAGGATTGCGCAATGCATGGTCTTACCTTAGGATCACCCTTATCCATGCAGGCTAGAATGTAGCGACACAGATTTTCCAACCTCTGAGCAAAAATTAAAAGTAAAGTGTTATTAGTTTCATAATGTAATCAGTTTAACAATTTAACAGTTTAACTATTCTTTTTTAACATAACACTACATGTAGAATATAATAATGAAAGTGTGGTGCCTATATAGGGTTCCACTACACCAAATATGCGTTAACAATTGGCGGCCCATATCACTGTTGAACATCGATTACAAAATAATCGCTAAAATCCTCGCCACGAGAATGCCCAAATTTTTGCCCAGCATTGTTCAGGAAGATCAGACTTAAAGCAAATGTATATTGCCTTTAAAATGGCTGTGCCATTGTGCACACATACACTTTTTCCACTTTATAGTATAGCCTAGCCCCATAAATGTGGCCAATTTACTGGACTACCTCCGTAAACATAGGCCACGCATCCACCATGTACAAAAACATGTTGCACTTTGTCAAATTTTGATTTTCAAATTTAGGCTTAGTTTGTAGGTTTTTTTTGCTTAAGAAGCATACTCACCCTCTTTATAGGCTAATCAGAAAGTGCTGCCTTTTACAGATGTCTAATTTTCATGAAATTTCATGTTGAAATTTTGATACACAAACGTGTGCACATGAATCTGGAAATTTCACGAAAAATAGACATCTGAAAAAGGCAGCACTTTCTGATTGGCCTGTAAAGAGGGTAAGTATGCTTCTTAAGCCAAAAAAACCTACAAACTAAGCCAAATGTGAAAATCAAAATTTGACAAAGTGCGACATGTTTTTGTACATGGTGGATGTGTGGCCTATGTTTACGGAGGTAGTCCAGTAAATTGGCCACATTTATGGGGCCAAGTATAGCCTGCCTACTGCAAACGGCCTACCTTCCTATCCATGTCGTCCGCATACACCGTGAGAAATTTGCAGACAGCGTGGAAAACATCTTGGGCTGTTGAGAGCAATTCAACAAAACACGTTTATGCCTTCACTGCATTTTATGGAGAAAGCAAAATCACTGACCATGCAATACTGAATTCAAATGTCAATTTTGGTAGGCAAAATTAGGTGTTTCAATTTACCTTGAACTGATAACCAGGACAACTCAATAACTGACATTCCATGCTTTTATAATACATCTGCATAACAAGGATTGGTGTCCAAATGTTCCCAGACAGGTCCCAGACTAGCCCCATAAATGTGGCCAATTTACTGGACTACCTCCGTAAGTAAAGGCCACACTTGGAACATGTACCCGAAAATGTAGAACTTCGTCAAGTTTTATTTTCAAATTTAGACTTGTTTTTACGCTTTAGAGGCACACTCACCCTCTTTAAAGCAATAGAAAAGTAGTCCCCCCTTTTTCAGACGTCTATTTTTCATGTAATTTCATGTTGGAATTTAGATACGCTAACATGTGCAAACGAACCTAGAAATTACACGAAATATAGACATTTAAAAAAGGGAGACTACTTTTCTATCGTTTTAAAGAGGGCGAGTATGCTTCTAAAGCATAAACAACAAACAAAGTCTAAATGCGAAAATATAAACTTGACAAAGTTCTACATGTTCGGGTTCATGTTCCAAGTGTGGCCTTTATTTACGGATGTAGCCCAGTAAATTGGCCACATTTATGGGGCTAGTCCCAGGCTAGAAAAAAAAAACTTAATTTGTTGTACCTGGTTTGAACTGCTGTTTGTTGTTGGCTTGAGACTGCACTGGTTGTGGCGATGTTGTTGATGAGGCTGATGAAGTAGATGCACAGTACGCATCAAGTATGGAGTCCAGACTCCCCAGCATTTGTCGCCTGTATCTCCGCCTACAAAGGAACCCTCGCACAAGCGCCTAGTTTAAAATTTAAAAAAAGAGAAATAAAACTAGAGGTCTATGTCTGTTTGAAAACAGAACATAGGGCTTTTCCGCTTATGATTTTTGTATGACTTGAAGCTTTTTTGCCAATGTGCAGTCATGTAAATTATAATTTTGTTTTCAAAGTTCATAAAGCGTAATACTGAGCTAGTAGCCAACAGGTATAAAATATAAACAAATTAGCTGATGACGTCATCTTGATGTCACCTCAGATTTTGCATATTGATATCTAGCTTCCCACCAAGTTTCATGACAACAGGACCTTCCTTTATGCGTTTTAAAAAAAATTGCATTTTTGATGATGTCATCATGACGTCACACACTTTTCACAGTTTTGTGCAAATATCTCTGAACCCACATACAAACACAGCCAAGACCATAAATGTTTTCTTTTAAATTCTCAACTGAATTGGAGTGAACTTTTTCTATTTAACACACAAACACTTTAATAACACAAATTTACAAATGTAGGGATGGAACGCCCTGTTATCGCGGTACTTATCACGTTTCTCTTTCGGAATAGAGATTGCCTACTAACCTTCCCGAATTGTCCTGTCTTTTGTGTTGTATTTAACTCCTCCTTTTCAAATTAATATAAACAAATACGACGGTGGTTTGGTTTATTTTGTGTACGATGCCTGTGAAAATAGACATGCTGGGAGCATGCGAACGTAGGTGGACTCCCTATTATCGCTGTTGGCAGGAAGTGGTTTTTATAATGAGCTCAATTTTTTTATTCATAATTAATGTTTGACTAAAACATCCCCTGAATAAAGTCTGACATTCCCTGTAACATTCATTCAAGTTGATTAAAGACTATATACCTGCAGGATGATTTCTTAAGAACCTGCCCCTCCCCCGAAAGGAGAACAAAAATCACTGATACAAGTGTACTAATTGCGAATGGGGGCGCCATACAGTTTACACGGTGTGCAGTTGAATTATTTTAACGCGGTTTTTATTTTGATCCTGTACTAAAAAAAGTGTTTACGATTTCGCCGTTATTTTGCATTTTGCTAAAATAAACCACCCTTGACTCTAATTTGATCGAATCTTAATAAGAGCATGGAGAAATTCTCCATGATAAGAGGGGCCCGTATCTGGAATCCCGTAAATAACCCAGTCCTACATGAAGGCAATGCCAATGACATGAATGAGTGGCCAATCACTGAGTCAGTACAGTACACTACAGACTACAGTGTAGTCAGTGACAGTGGCAGTGCAGTGCTCACCTGGATTTTCACGACGGCATCTCCTCTTTGCTTATTCTGCGCCCTTTCATTCCTGGAAGCCTTGGCCTTCTCAAGCAGTTCTGCCTTTTTAGAAGCTTCTGTTTTGCTGAACATTTTTTTCCAAAATCAGTTTTGATCATTAAAACTTAAAGGAACACTGTTGTTGTCAACATCCGCACATTTACATAGGATTTGTTATGGGCTCTAATATCTCAAGAGGGCGCTCTTCAAATATTATGGTCACTTTGGTAGACACCATGCCCATACATGTACATGTACATGTACTTCAAAATTCTTTTATTATTCACAACTCTCACAGGTTTTTAAGCTGCACAGAAAAATGATGATCAACATGTCATATTTCCTTTTCTTTTAAATTTTTGGTGGGTTGACGATGATTGACTTTTCGAGAAATTCTCTCCCAAAGAAGACGACCCCTATTTTTCCCAAAGCGGAAAAGTAGCCAATTCGAAAAACGATCCCTCCACATGGCAAAATAGCGCTACTTTCTAGCCCAATTACATCCAGTGCTCAGAATTGGAAGCCTCAAGTCCGGGCCAGAGGTATTGCCATGTATCAGTTTTATGGCTGAACTCTCTATTATATCATATATTAAGGGGTATAACTTTTAACCATCTCTAAGAGCTCTGAAATAAATTCATGATCTTCATGAAGGCATAATTATAAAGTCACAAAACGTTTGTCTTTGATCTTCTAATATTGTATGAAGAAAACATCTGCAAATATCTTCAACGGAAAACATATTAATTACATAGCTGATTATTGAACCCTGTAAAAGAAAAAACACCCACATTTTTACCTGAAACAATAATCAAACGTTTTGTACATTAGGAACACATTCTCGTAAAAGTTGGTCCGGTTTTATTCTTTAAGATGTACTAGGCGGAGGCTTGCGGTTTTGCCGATGTCAATGATCATGATAGGCCGTCTGATAATGTTTGTGCACAAAACCCCGGCGTATGGGGGTTTTGTGTAGAATGATTGGAGGACCATTTTTTACGGCAATGTGCTATTTTTACGCTCCGTTTTACCCGCCAGCGAAAAGTTTGCGATGGATCTTCAGTCTTTATTTCAAAGATCATGATCATAGGGAAAAAATATAGTCTATAGTCAGGGTGACCGTGAGGAAATGGTACGTACAACTCTTCTAGATCACTTCAAAAACCTGCTAGATGCACAAAACACATTGTAAACACTTATACTCACATACAGTTGCTATATAAAATAAGTTTCCTTAAGAAAATAAAATCTTAAAATTTCCTTTAAAAAATGCACTAAAAAAATTTCAAAATGGTGGCGCGTGTCTAGCCTGGCTTCATTGATCTCCATATACACATATGGAGATCAAAGCCTGGCTTCCAATGTCACGCGCTCATAGAAAACAACACAAAATCGGACAGAGACAGCGCCACCTGGTGACGCTCAGGAGCAAGGCGGCGAGGTTTTTCTCGCTGGAAATTAAAGATTGCGACCCCGAGGACATTTCCTTTCAATTTTACTAGTGGTAGCCGGGTCAATCGTTTTTTATATTCCCCTCCCCCCAAACGCCCCTAAAATGGTTGCCCGAATCTCTAGGCCAAGGTTGAAGTACCCCGCCCCCTCCCCCGCCCGCCTCTATGCGAAATAGGCCCACAAGTTAAGGCTTTTTAATCTTGTGAAAGAAATCCCACAAGGTGGCAGTCACAAGTCACAAAATTAATGCTTGATCTCCAGAAAAGTTTCTACAAAATGCCCCAAGTATAATAGGCTGCAAGGACCTCTTATTCAAAATTACCTGTGGGATCACAAAATATTAATGACAAGTAAAGTAGAAGGATGCCTCAGGTCACGGCCCGCCCCCGGGGCCGCGGGCGCGTCGATCCCTGGCGCTTTAGTGAAGCGAAAATGGGCCCCTTAGGGCAGCGCTATTGGTAATGACCGCTCTAGATCTCCAAGGCGTTTACAATTTTAATATCTAGTATTTCTTGAGTTGTTGCCCCCAAAACGAGTTTGTTCCGTATTTCAACGTAAGTCAACGCCCACGAACACGTTTGATAACACACTTGTTGTTTGGGCAATTACCGTACCAGGCCCAGTTGTATTAAGGTGCATAGGCGCAGTCAGTGGGGGTGGGGGTGGGTAAGGGGGTTATTTACTCCCCCCCCCCCAATATTTTGTAAAGACTGCCTTTTTCCATTTAAATGCCCTTTTTTTTTCAACGGGCTTACCCCCCCCCCATAATTTGTAAAGAGTGCCCTTTTTTTTACGAAGTGCCCTTTTTTTTATGAACAATTGCCCTTTTAAAAAAAACCAGTGGTGCCCTTTTTTGTGGCATCTGCCGTTTTTGGTGCCTTTTTCAGAATTTCGCACATGTATCGCCCTGAACAGCACTATATATTGGCCCTTTGTGTGCATTATTGTCGGTTTTGAACAGCGCCCTCATCGACAAATGGTACGAGCCCCCAGCCCCCCCCCCCCCCATCCGTCTACATTTCACAACGGATGTGCAAGTGCCCTTTTCAAAAAGAATTACCCCCCCCCCACATAAAAATGACCGTGCTACGCCCCTGAGCTGTAAGTTCGGCCAGTGATCGGTTTTGATGTGTTACACAAGGAGATTCAATTTCGTGAGAAACCGTCAAACAACAGTTGAAAGTTTCTTTCAAGGGCGCGCTAAATTATCATGAACGCACCAAGACAAGCGTGCGCAAATCAACACGTATGCTGCACTATTGAACAAAACTTAGAACAAACTCATTTTTTGAGCAACAACTCGAGAAATGCAAGATGTATTAAATTGAAATTTCGTTCACTGATTTTCCGCGATGTGTAACATAGGAGATTTGATATCATTGGAAACCGTCACACAATGAAAAAATAATTTGATCGCAACATGAAAAATGTAGTGTTTTAATACTCGCGAAAACTCCACGTTGACATTTTTGGACTGTACTTTGTCGCGCGCTTAAAACACTGTATTGTTACGGTCATAATAACTTCATTGTTTGACGGTTTCTTATGAAATTAAATCTCCTAATGTTAAACATAATGACAAATCAGTGGACGAAATCCAACTTAATGCGTCTTGTATTTCTTGAGTAATTGCACCCAAAACGATTTTGGTGGTGGCGATCGAGACCACTAGTTATGTGGCGCGCCCTCTATTGAAAGAAAATTAAGGTAAGTAGGCTTAAGATTTCTTCTCCCTCAGTGTGCAGTGCCGGATGAACGTCGAGTTTATACCTCTGGTTCTTTTCAGAACCATTCTCGTAGTTGAGAAATTATTCCCAAAGGTGTTTCCGCAAACCTAGTCACTCAATAAGGTAGGCATTGGTGCGAGACCACTAGGGGTGCACCCAATCAAATAAATTCAGACAACAGTGAAATGCATACCTCACCATTCTTTCAAAAATACTCCAAAACTCTCATAGGTACGTGTTCATCTTTCATTGTCTTTTCATTTTTTGGTGGATTGGTTGACTTTTCGAAATGAAATTGTCACCCAAAGAAGACTACAAGTAATTTCCCAAAGTGGAAAAGTAGAAAAACGATCTCTCACAACATGGCAAAATAGCACTACGAGCCCAATCGCATCCAAAATGCTGGATCTCAGTGGAAGCCCCAACTGTCCGGGCCAGAGGTTATATCATTGCCATATCTCTTCAAGTCCCCAATTGTATGGCTATCAGCTAGAACTCTCAATATAGAGTATTTTGAGGGGTGTAACGTTTATTCATGAGCTCGGCGATGGGTTTTGGCCTGCACGTAGGTGTGAAATTACTGTGAACCGTCAGAGCATAGAGATCAATGGTCAGAGCCGTATTGGCTCAGTCCTAAGTATGGTAAATGGTCAAGCCCAAAGCGCTGTAAAAAGAAAGCAAAACAATATGTAAATTTTCCAGCAATACAAAATTATAAGCTTTTGAATGAGAAATGGAACGGGGAAAAAATTGTGGCCGGACAATAACTCGGGCTTGTTATCTTTGGGAATTGGGGTATGTTGAGTCACGTGCAGCACATCGAGCCCCTCGACTTTCGATTTCTTCCTGAAGTGTCACCAAGCCCAATTGTTGTAAAGCTTCAAATTCATTCAGATAATAAAGACTGTTACTTTTACCTTAATAATGCTTACCGTTATTATCACGAATCCAACTAAATGTTTGTAAGAAAATAATGTACTTACTTTGGGCGCATTTGAAAAAGGATAATTGTGCACTTCAAAAATAATGAAAATCTGAAAATCACGCAAAGCTATAGTCTAACTCAAGAGGGCGCTACTCACCGCTCCACGAATTTTTATATTACGTTACGGATAGAAAAAACACCGTCTGCACCCAAACGTTGAATGTTTGTGGTGCATGCTCGGGACTGAAAAATTCAATAATTTGGTTTTCGTCATGTCCTACTTAGCAATTAATTGTAGCTGTCAGTAAGGATATTTCATCCCTTATATCCGGAGGCGAGTACGAGTTCTGTGAAACGTTTTGCGTCTGCTGCATGCAGTGCAAGTGCATTGCAGCAGTGATTGTTTTGAAGTCAGCGGCCGGCGCGGGACGACGAAAAAAACAATATTTCCAACTTTCCAAGACAATAAATACGGTCGACAATTTGGCTTGGGGTGTGTGACATCACTCAAGCCAGAATCTTCAACACGACAACAGTTGTTTACTTCATTGCTCTCTGGAAGTTGTTGTTCAGGGTTCGGCTGCTGTAAAAGGTAAGCCAAGAAAGAAGACGTGGCGGTTGGAAAACAAAAAAAAGGCGACACTTTATGAGTTTACATCATGATCATTTAGGGGCCTTAGTATCATGGATATTCTATAAAGTAGAATGAGACAAGATTATCATAGCACATAATGAGGAAGGTGGAGTGAAAAGATGCAAAACAAACTTAGGCCTCAGGTTACTAGAGCGGGAAAACAGTCTATATTCTCTCAAATTTCCTCATTTAAAGATGATTTCGGATAGAATGTTGCAACCTACTTCTAGAATTATAGGCTGAGAAGAGAAGCCTGACGGAGAGAAGCCTTCTCTCTGACGGAGAGAAGCCTTCTAACTCTAGAAGTAGTTGCAACCAATGCAGACTGTTTTTTTCTTTATAGGCTATATCATCTCAAGGTCAGTCACTGCAAAAATGATGATAAGACATGTATATCCGGGAATGAGAAACAGTTCCAATTTTGTTAGGAAATACTTAAGGAAATTTTCTTGACCCTCCATAGACTTTGTACTCAACTGCAACATCATTTTTTTCTTTACATGATTTCTACAATGTATGTGTAACATGTTGCTTTTAGTCCCACTAACTGGGTCGCTAGAACTCCTTTTTTGACATTTGGGATGTTACTGTCACACTAGCCAGGAGTTCTAGCGACCCAGTTAGTGGGACTAGGTTGCTCTCTATTTTTGGTCAAGTATAGTTGGACTGGAGTCAAGAATACTATTATTTCATTCCAGAATTAATACTTTAACTGCTACCTAAACCAGATTTTTCTTAATTCTAAGAACACTCTTTTTTTTGGTAATTTTGAATTTTGTGTGACACTTGATGTCATGTGAATCAATGCGGTTTTGTATTCAGGGTGCGTAATGGTGATCACGGTGATCGCCATCAATATTTTCATTTTGCCGCAATCATCATCATTTTACTCCAAAATGTCCTTAAAAAAAATCCAGGAAAGAAGAATGTAGTAATATCCTGACGCTACAAAGTCTATGGAGAGTTGAGTGGATAGTTTTCAGAGTATTTTTTTATAACAAATTTGGAAATGTTTCTCAGTCCCAGATTCATGTCTTTTCAACATTTTTGCAATGACTGACATTCATTAAGATAATATATGATGAAAAAAGTGGCGTCAGGATGCAACTTTCTTTCCAAAAATCAATCAAAACACTGCCCTCTATCCAAGACATTCCTGTTCGTTTGAAATGTTGCTAACTAATTTTGGTCACACACCTGGGTCGCAGCAGTTTATTCCAATAACCTTATGGATAGCAACAGGGCCCGTAAAGACGCAATCATGACCACATATCGATGTAGCAGGCAAAATTAGCAGGCGATTCAAATTTTAAATAAAAAATAAGAATGCTGTCCGCCGTTCAGTAGGCGTACATGATACAAGTATGTTCATATGTTAGTGATTGGCACCAATAAAAAAAATTATGTGCACCAACCAATTATAATTTCTGAGTTAAATGAGATGTAATTTATAAATTTTATGCGATTTTATAAAGTTTGTGTTGTAGACAGGTACACCGTCACTGTAGACTGATATCATTGAAAAAGTGTTGCTCTGAAATCATTTTAAAGACAATGATTGACTGGCCCAAATTTCAGATTTCCGATATTTATTCTCCAGCGTGTTTTGCAGCCAGTGCCCAGTGAGTGACCCCAGATCTTATTGATAATTTATTGCCCAATCAGGTTTGTCATTCAGCGTTTATACACATCGCCAATTAATTACAAGGAAAAACCACTTTCCAGCTGTTTTCCCGCCAAAAAACCCCCAACCACAAACAGACGAACAATGGAAGACTCTGACCTAGCTTAGGTCAGGGCCACTGCAGAGTGACTGACTGCATATACACAGGGTCCCCTTATCTCTGTCTGACCTAGTCTCAATATCTAGTACTACCAGGTCACTTTATGGGCAGAGTTGGGAAAAAAAATAGTTTCTTGTCCGAATGTTTTGAACAAATGAAGGAGGCAACCCCCTTTTTGGTCCCAAAACAGGGCAGAGTTTCCAAGATGGCTGATGGATTGTTCCATTTTCTCAACTCTTTTGCTGATACAAAATTGTCCCCTTTACACATGAGTGGAAACGAATAAAATAAAAAGACAATATACTGAAAAATATTGCGAAATGAAAAAAAAGAGGAGGTGAGTGGAAAAAAGACAGTGGGTGGGGACAAGAAACGGGTTTATTCTTTTACTCGGCCTTACTGTCTGGATTTAGCAAATTTTACTGTTCATCGCTTTTTGGGCAAATGCAAGCATTAATACTTTCTTTGTTTGTGTACACGTGTGCGTGCAACACCATCGATGAATGGAGGACGACCTCGACCTTGATTAGAAAATGTGTACTAAACCAATGAGAGCTGTTGCAAAAAGGTTCATGTATAAACGAAGGAAAAGGGAAGATGAATAATAGAAAATCCTTGATTTACACCATAAACAGACGTGTCTGTACACGTATGTGTGTGTACTTGGGTCAGAGCTACCGGTACGTGAACACATCTGCTGAATTGTTGATTTTATAGTGTACACACATGCATTAATAATACGCCTGTAAATGTATAGCTTGTGTCAAGGGAATGCTGATAAGATAACTAAAAACCTGGTACAGTATATAACCACGTTAGAAATTTCTGGTATGGAGCTTGTCCAAATAGCGGTGCGGCGATGCGGCGTTTTTTTTTTTTTTTTTACCTGACTTTTTTGCTTCAAATGTCGGCTGATGACTGCAAATGGTGCCCGACTAAACTTAGTGAAAATATATGGGAGTCCAGAGAGACCACATAAAGCTTATTCTCGATCATAACCCCATCTAAAAATACGTTAAAATTGTGCAGCAGCAGGATTCCAGTCAAACCAGTGAGTTTGGCGGTTTTGAGACATCATCTTTCATTGAAAAAAAAACTTTTTCATTTTGCCGACGCGCATGGCTACAGCGACGCGCGCGCATACCAGAAACCGGAGACTTTTTTTGGGGGGCCTAAACTGCAGACTTGTTTTCCTTGTTTGGCTAGCCTGTTGACAGCCTTGTGTATATGGTTTCCCCATTGTTTTAATTGGAACGAAAGCAAATTAATCATCATAAAGCTGACCTTGCCTGTAGCCGGTATGTCAAACAGGGATTAGTCTAGGATGACATATTTTCCTGTTTCATGTAGGATCATTTATAACAAGTCAGAAACGCTGTCTCCCCCCCCAACCCAGACCATCCTGGGTAGCCTACTACATGCTATTAACTGTTGATGGAGTTCTTCATTAAAAATTTCACACCTTGCGCCATCCAGTTTCCTGATAACCGTACAGAGTGCGATTCAAAACAGTCTTGGAAAGCAAAGGTATAGTGAGTATTCTATAGGTACATGGGGAAAATGTATCAAACATTTAAAGGGAATGTACATCATTGGCTTTTGCTGTAATTTTCAGAAATGAACTATTTGAGGGGTTAGTATAATAGATCAAATATTGTTACACTGACATTTTTGAAGTTTTGTATTCGAAAAGGTTGGAAAAACCAAGAAAAATGTTCAAGTAGTCTGGTTCCCTGACTCCACTAAAGATGAAATGGATCAATTTATAGATGCCGGAAAATTGTAAGGTTAGGGAACCAGTCTGGCTGGCCTGCACCCGTTCATGAACATGAAACCAATAGCAAACAAAATTTGGACTGAAAAAATGGTAAATTTGGAACAAAAGTTGCAAAATAGTTAGGTTTTTCCAACGGTGGTCGGCCGACCACTGTTGGAAATTTATACAAAATACCACTTTTCTTGAAAATGACTTTACACCAGGTGCCATAATTTCACAGGATGCTTTAGACTGTCATTTATCAACATCCTAGTAAGGTATTTTGTAAAAATGTGGTAGTTTTGTTTTTCGATGTTCGCAAATGTTGTATATTCCCTTTAAATGGTACAGGTCTATCAACATGTTCCAGACTATGGACGTACCCGGTAATGTATTCAAGGATTAGACTTCAGTGGATCATAATTACACAGCTTCATGTACCGGTACAGTGTTTACAATAAATAAAAAAAGGTGCAACACAAGCGATAGTCACATGTAGAGTCTAACATGTGTTCATGTTTGCACAGTTATTTCCCATTCTTGATGCACATGTAGATGTGCATGTATGACTCATAGAAATTGTACATGTACATTGTACAATGTATGCACATGTTCCATACTGTCACAGCATACAAATGTGCGGTATACGATGAAAGGTGGAGTACCATCATTTGTCATTTGTGCATTTTTTTTTCGTTTAAAGCAACAAAGTGCCCAGAATCCAAAGAAGGGTGCTTAACAACTAACCTGATTATGTATTAGCTCGGTGAATATGCTGTATATTCCGAGAAACCAATATTCTAGGATCTCAATTTCAATTCAAAAGTTGCCAAGTCATGTTTTGAGTTGCGCCCAAAATCAGCGTCTGGGACACGTTCTCATCCAGCCGATTGCAGGTACGTGATGTTGCGCACTGAACCGACGAATTATAATGCCGCCCCACCTAAAACGTATGAACTGTACACTGTATATATATGCTGAATAATTTATGCACCATGAACACTATGATAACAATCAGTACATAACGGCCGCACCCACGTCTTTTAAATTTATGACAGAGTTAAAAACTCCAGTGCCTTATCAAACTGGCAAAGAATTGTGAACATCACAAAGAAAATATAATCAGTTTTCCCTTTCCCCTTGGCCAACAGAGCGTCATGATTCTCCTAGTTGGACAATAAAATTATATACCCGTACAGTATTGAACATTTGCAAATGATATGGATCCCATGAAAAAATGATGAAAACAAAAAAAATGGTCCATTGTTCACAGTAGGCGACAGATGTTGCTCGCTTCATTCACATACATGTGTAGAGCTCATCAAATATTGAACTTGATGAACACAACACCTCGGCACGCGGCGAAAGTGTTCATCTAGCTCTACATGTAGCTGTGCATTTAATATGTACTTGTGCATTTTTAAGTAATTAAATCCAACAGGGAATAGGCAGTTCTGTTTTTCTCATATTTTTACCAGTGTTGTTTTTCGCTGATGGCTTAAAGACTCATCTTTCGTTTGTCCTTATTTATTTTCAAGCTGCGAAATTTTAAATTACATATTGAAATTCGGAAAACATATGGAAAACATTTTAGAATAATCTAAACTAAATTTATTCCACGTTTCATGTGCTTCAGTCCATGCTATCCCCCCTCCCAATGTGAAAAAATTATTTGAGCACAATCTATTTTTTGCTTACAATACGATATATCTCAATTGTATTTTTTTGCATGTATCTCTATTAGTCTGATCACACCCCAATGTGACGGACTTGGCCATTCCCTCCCCACAAACACCACCCCACACTCAGGGATCCAGGAGAGATGGTCAAATCTCCGTCCCTGAATTTTGCTTGATTAGTCCACCTTATCCACCACCCATCCATGTCTGCAAAAAAAATGTTCCTGAATGCCGCCATGATGATAATTGCTTTTGCAGTACCTGTGTTTCATAAAGCTGAGTGCCTCATTATCATGCTTTTTCAAAATGTTAGCCCTCCCTCCCGTTCCTTCTGTTTCCTGGATCCACCCTGCCTGCCTCGATCCCCGATTTCCAATCATCATCACCAGCATTCAAATGACATGGTATATCGGTCCTACGGTATTAGTTGATGCGGTCATTTATAATGGTTGAAAAGAGCCTAAAATATAACAATTGAATGATCCACTGCAATAATTTGTCAAAAGTATGGAAGATTAAACTTAGAAATTCATAAGTACCTAAGACAGTTTACCTAGATTCCTATTGGTCAAGAGCCCGTCACATGTGTGGTTTTAAAGGTATAGTCCATCATTTGTAATTTGTGCATTTTGTTCGTTTGAAGCAACAAACGCGCTGAAAATCTAAAGAAGGGTGCTGAACAAACTAACCTGATGAAGTTTCAGCTCAGCTTTAGCTGTATATTTCGAGAAAAACAGCATTATAGGATCTGGATTTCAAATCAAAACTTGCTGAATCATGTTTTGAATTGGGCCTGAATTCAGCGTCCAAGACACGTTCTCACAGAGCCGATTGCAGCTACGTGATGTCGCGCACTGATCCGACGAATTATAGCAACCGTGCGCGCGTGTGCGTCTTGCCAATGCTTGCGCGCGCTTCGCCGATTAAAAAAATGAACTACTAACGGAAATTTCCAACAGTGCGTCTTAAGACGCACCGTTGGAAAGGCCTTCTTTCGTTGATTTCTTCAAAATGACAGCTTGCCAGAAAGAATAATTTCACAGGGAGTTTAGTGCCCTTGCTATCTTTCAACCAAGTACGTTTTTCAACAATATTTACATCAGTTACTTTTTGGATAGCTGCAAATGATGGAATGTAGCTTTAATACAGCTGCCTCTTACTGCCCAACCCTACACCTTCACTGTTGCTGACTAAGCTGAAAGCTGGTATCCTGCCAGTCTTTCCTTGTGCAGACTCCCACCTGAATTTTTTAAGTGTTCATTGACGAATAAAGGGAGATTCCCCTTTCTCTAGTAATCTTATAAACATGCTTCAAGATGTTTAAACAATTCTCTTCTGGACTGTATAGATTCCCCACATAATAAACAAAACCTGATGTGCATGTGGTATACACATGTCCAAGAAGAGTGCTGTATGGTAAGGATGCTTTCAAACAATGTTATGCCAACTCCAAATATTTATGAGAAGAAAAAAAAGGAGTAACAAACACAAAGCCCCTGGTAGACTCTTGATAAGTTGACTGGTGTGGCAAGTTTATTGACACCACAAAACGCGGACCTGGATCTGAAGGGGGAAGTCGGTACGTGATTCAGCTCATGTAGGCCATAGGGCTAGGTCTACGTGTAAATGTACAAATGTCCATGACTCATCATGCACAGACATGCATTCAGCGGTGCAAGCTGTACAGCTGTACTTGTTGACAATAACAAACGGGTCCTGTATTTTCCAGGAAGGTGCGACTGCCTTGCTGCCATTGACCCTGAAGTAGACCATTGTCTTATGACGAAGGCGTCCTTTGATGCTGATAATGTGCAGGACGTGTGGCCCAGATTTTCAGGAGCAGCATTTACGCGCAGCTGTGGTCGTTTGTCATTTCCTGTGAAAATTGAAACGTTAAAGGGTTCATGACATCAATTTTACGCTGGAACCTGGAACATATTTTGTTCAAAATAACCCTTCCACTGAAAATGTATGAAAACTGTGAGACATCCCTTTTCTGATTAAAACTTTTGAAAATTGTACTTTTTTTAATGTTCAAAAAGAAATGTTCAAAAAGAAATGCTTTTTCAACAGATTTTTTTTTTCTGTGATGTCACTTTTGAGACAAGTCAAGGGGTTTCCTGTTCAAATTGTGAACCCAAACCTTTGCTCATTGGAAACTTTTTTTTTTTTTTACATAATGTCATGTAAATGTACTGAAAAAACAAAGAATCACCCAAACAGAAAATGTAATGCAGCAAAAACCAAAAGCTTGATGCTGAAGCAGCCGTAATGTCACTGAATATTCTGTGTTCATCATTTTGTCTTGAGTATTGAGACTTGCTTTTAATTTAGCATAAAAACCAAAAAGGGACCCTTGAAAATGGCAATATGGAGATTAAAATTATAGTACAGTGGGACATGGCCTACATTCTACGCATTTTAAAGATTTTTGAAACAAATTTGTGAGACCTTTAAAAGTGGGGATACCGGTATATATCTCAAAACTCATTTCTAATGGAACAATATGTGCATGTTATTCAGCGTCAGAGGGGAAAATAAAAATTACTCATTAGAACCCTCCTGTGGAAACTTGCATTGTCAGCCTTGTTATTACTTGGGTTGATATTGGTCAAGACCCCCATTGGTTTGTACACAGTATGCCAGAAGGTGAGGAAGACATTTTTGACCGATTGTGACCTCCTAAATAGTAGGAGGGTTTTAATTAAACTAATAAAAATATGTGGACCTAATTGTGTGTACACTACAGGTATACTGAACATGTACATGTAAATGGACCGGTACTTGTATTTAAAACTTTATGTAAAACAATTTAACATGTCTACCATTTCATTCATGTTCATTTTAAAAACAAATCTTTATTTTGAATCTGATGGTACGTGTTTGTTCTCATAACAAACTTGATCCTCCACAATACCCAATTACTGACAACCCCCCGCCACTATTCCAGAAATCCTTCGAAATCCACGCTGTGATATTGGGGGCGGTTGGGGCCATTCAAGACTGTTTTTTTAATCATCTATTTTTAGCTGGAAATCATGTTACTTCATACATTGTCATAATGCGGCTTCCCTCCGTGTCGGTGTCGATTGAGCGCGTGTTCCTCGTTACTTGAAACGTGGCAGTACGTGTTTAGATCGCAGAACAGAGGTCAATAGCCCGCGGGCAACGCATTCAGTGTTTGGGTGCAACATCGGACATCATGGTTCAAGTCGTGCATGACTTTCATTCTCCAATCATAATTGAAAACGTTGAAAATGTTGCCGTTCAAAGATGCGCCAGGCCAGATACAGAGACATCTGTTCACCATCTGCATGTTCAAAATTGCACTGACAGTGTGAAACTGAACTGTGTGAACCATTTGGCAAGAAGAAATTAAAGTGAGACGGAGTGATATCATTCAAGACAGAAACTTCATTTTCACATCTGCTCCAGCGTAAAAAGTCACCAGAATTTTAGGGGTTTGCTGCGGTTATTTCTCTGCTTTCAGTGGTTCATTGTTTCAGACTTTATGACAATAAGACAATGAGAACATTTTATGCACCACCGTTTTCAATAAGCAGAGTTTGCGGTTTTCAATGTGAAGAGAAAAACCCTAATATGAAGTATGAAGAGTGTGTTCCTAAAGTGACATCACAGCAGCAGCGCCCTCAATTGTCAGAAAAACGTGTGAAACATTTTAAATGTTTAAAATAGTGCACTTTACAAAAGTGTTTACCAGAAAGGGATGTCGCATAGTTTTCTATATATCAAAAATTATAACACCTCACCCACAGATTCTGTGTCTTGATTGGCCGAGAGCGAGTCACATGTTACTTTCTAATTTTGCTTTCTTTGTGTGCACGGCCAAAAGTACTATGCGCATAGCAACCAAAGTACTATACCATTAGCAACCGAAGTACTATTTCCACGGCGCGGTATTTGTGTGCAAATGCATGCTGGTGTGCGCGTTGTGTGTAGCGCGTTGTGCGTAGTGCGTATTATTCCAAAGAGAGCGCGCCGCAGACTTGGATTCAAACATTTCGTGAAGGGGTAGTTTTTAAGAGAGAAATACATTTTCCACCAATTTGGTATTGAAATTGAAGTTTATTTCAACTGTGTTCAGATTTAAATAATTTAAAATATTAAAATCAAGCAGAATCTGTGGGTAGTATGATCCCCACCATTCTTTTTCCTCGGCTGCCTCGTGTGTAAGTAGTGAGCCCTCCCCTCGGTGATCCATGGACCATTCTATTTTCCCTCGGCTTCGCCTCGGGAAAATAGAATGGTCCATGGATCACCTCGGGAGGCTAGTTTTACTACACCACTCGAAGCATTCAATATTTGTATACTATGCGACATCCCTTTCTGGTAAGCAGTTTTACAAAGTGCAAAAATATACATTTCAGAGAAATGGAATTTTGCTACAAGTAATGCTCCAGTGTAAAATTAATTTTGAAACCTTTAAAATCAGGACAACTTGACTGACCGAGAAGAGAAACCATTAGAATTATTTTTATGTTAATTGCATTGTTGTTTTTGGATGATTAGAATTAAAATTACACAAAGCTTTTCCATTTGATTTATTTCTCTTTGTGCGGGCCACTGCCAAATTCCTGAAGGCTGAATCGCTCCGCGAAACACCTGTCACAGGTTGATGCATTGCTTGTGCAGAGAAGTTGATAATTCGCTCATCTTTAAGATTAATATTCGTGACAAAACTGAATGATTATGCGGCATGCAGGTTTCTAGACCCAGCGAATATTACAATAATAACATTATCAATAACCACGCTGGTGTTAAGTTTCACACTGTATCATTTCACAGGGATATTTTTTTTCATACCGCCACTTGCACAGCATAACCTGCAGAAGTGCAAGTGCATATGGTCTAGCTTGCCAGAGGCTGTAAACCTCCAGATAACATGATACATCTCTTACACGTACTACCCGTTCTTACTCCCCCCCCCCCCCACCATCCTCTCCCCTGCGCAGACACAGTTTCGACATTTGGATATAGGTGGTGTACTAAAAAAGTAATAGGCATGTGAAGATAGATTGAAAGTTTAGAACAACCTGTGCTATAGACCTTATGCATTGCGGGTACAAGATGGTGTTCTTTGTTAGTATTTAGTTACAAAAAACTTACAATTAATGTACTTTCAATGCTTACCCCCCTCCCCCCACCGCCTCCTCACCCACCTTCTCATTTCTTGTGTCGAAGGCCCTTGAATGCTAAGTTCCAACTCAGTGTATGTATGTGTCATGTGGCTAACAAAGACTGCCGTATGCACGGCGCGGCGGATTATCACAGTCGTACCGATGCCCGTCGGTATAGAACTTTTGCCTTGGTGCATAAAGTCTATACTACTACACAGCACTTGTCCTACTTGCAAAGGAACACCTTTAAAAAACTGTTTTGCTCATACTTTTAGATTGTCTGGGTCTATTTCCAGCCTACTTGAGTCTGTTTTCCTCCACGGTGTACGATAGAGGCTTGGGAGAGAAACCGATTTTGGCAAACATGCAGTTGCCTTACCCCCCCCCCCCACATCGCCACCGCCTGCTCACCCACCCTCCCATCCATGTTGTCGAAGGCCCTAGAATGTTGAGTTCCGACTCAGTATGCACATGTATCATGTGGCTAATAACAAAGACCGCCGTATGCGCGGTGCGGCGGATTATCGCGGTCGTACCGATGCCCGTGGGTAGGACACAAACTGGCTTAAGTGGATTTACGGCAGACGAGGCGAGCAAGGGGTGGACTTTGCTCGCTGTCAACATGTTGATGGGGGATGCTTGGAATTCAGTTGGCATGGATATTAAGACGTGAGATTTGGACTCATGAATAAAATCGCACTGGGGATCTCAGAGATCCGGCTTGTTCTGGCCGGTGCGCATTTAATGGTCCGTCATGCAGGGTTGAAAACAAATGTACAGTGACATCTGTGTCAGACTTTCCCCTGGCTGTAATAAACCGAGCGAGGTGGTAAAAATTCAAATCGACGATTGAAACAAAATTTACGCAGTCTGCAATCTGAAAAGAATGCAGCGCTCACAAACATGCGCGATGATAAATTGTGAGTTTGTGATACATAGAGGTCAAGGAAATTTGTCAATTGCCAAATTTAAAATTGCGTGTGTAAAGAACTATGGATCCGATAATTCGAGAATTTGACTATCGTAGGATCATTTGACCTTTTTTTAGTGCTTGGGCAAGACTGTGTAAGCCAGCATTTGTTTGGCTGTTTGGCTGATGCTCCTACCCTGGATGTGTTTACATGCCGGTCACATCAGTCCGAGTGCTCTCAGCTTGGGCCTGGTCAGTCTGGAGTGCTGTTCCCATTCCAACGGTACCGTGCCGAGAGCCGTGAGAGCAACTTATCAAAACAGTAGTCTGGTGCCTCTCGACGAATGGGGGGAAAACATCCATTGTAAAGGATCTTTTTGCCAAGAGGGGAGACAAGATACGCTACAAATGTATGCGTGTTAAAATGAACAGTGTGGCATTTTTAGCAAATAAACTCCTTAATTCTTTTGTTGTCATTATATAGACATTCAACTTTTCCTCGGATCCGCTGATTTCCTCGTTTTTTACTTCTCATGAATGCCATTACAAATTGAAAAACACTGTACAAATTCTTGTGTGGTTTGGAGTTTCCTCTTTTATTCTGAAGTCCCAGTTGCATACGAAGCAAAACTGTTTTGTGTGAAGATGCAAAATTAAGAATTATTTTAAAAATATGGTATTAGGCCCCCCCAAAAAAGTCTCCGGTTTCTGGTATGCGCGCGCGTCGCTGTAGCCATGCGCGTCGGCAAAATGAATTTTCAATGAAAGATGATGTCTCAAAACCGCTAAACTCACTGGTTTGACTGGAATCCTGCTGCTGCACAATTTTAACGTGTTTTTAGATTGGGTTATGGTCGAGAATAAGCTTTATGTGGCCTCTCTGGACTCCCATATATTTGCACTAAGTTTAGTCGGGCACCATTTGCAGTCATCAGCCGACATTTGAAGCAAAAAATTCAGGTAAAAAGAAAAAAAAAAGCCGCGTCACCACACCACTTTTGGGGCAAGCTCCATACCAGAAACCGGAGACTTTTTTGGGGGCCTTAATCCCCCCCCCCCCCACCCAAAGCCGTTTCAATGAATACATGTCGTACATATACCACGTCGTATACCACCACTGAAATGCAGGTGATGTAAACATTTACACTGCGAAATTGTCATGTACCGGTACCACTGTGTTAAACTATACATGTCCATCAAACTTGTACATACATCCATGGATAAATACCTTCAATTTTGAAAAAAACACAAAAAAAATCCTATATAAAATGTTCACGCAGTGAGACTGACTGATGCAACTCCACAGTGTGTTGCAACATACCGGTACATGCACATGATCACGTACAGTCTTGTGGTAAATTCTGATGATTCATTCTATTATGCGTTGCCTAGTAATAGTTATTGTAATATTAATAAGGTCATCGGTTCTACTGAGTCGTCTGTATTGTATCGGTTGACACTTGGCATGAAATTTTGCAATTTTTTTTGCCATTGCATGTACATGACATCATTCACACATTGTTCTTCTGTTTTATAGCTATATTTTGTTAAATGGCAAGTTCTTCATCCGGCCTGTGTTTTGACAAAAGTGCCCCACCACCAAATGTGAATGATGATCGTTTTCCCCATAGTCCTTGTGTGTCCATAGTCCATAGTCCTTACAATTTAAATTAAGTGTCTTTTTCCTGTCGTGTTTTTTTTTTCCATAGTGCTCACAAGTGCACTTGCTGCAACTTCTTTTATCAAATTTGAAAGGCACCATAAAATAACCGCAGCCAACATTTTCAATTGCTTTTTGACACCGGCACCAGTGAACCAAATCCAGTGAAAGCTCCACAAAAGATGCACAATGTACAAGTACGTCAAGAGCTTAAATATCACCCAAGGCTAAATTATTAGAACACTGTGCCGGTAGTTATTATGAAATCCCATGCTCTTGTGGACATCACAAAGTAAAAAGCTTGCCATTCTCACCTGCTGAAAATTACACAATACCATTCCCAATCAATTGGATCGAATGAGGATTCTTATTACTTCCTGTGTCCTGTAATTCCACCTTTCACTGTCCAAGGTTATGCCCTGTGAAGTCTTCCTTCACAAGGCCAACTCCTGGAGATCCTTACTAAGTTATTTTTATGAATGAACTATGAATAACCCACCATTGGCCAATCCAAGGCCTCTCCACTGCACAAGTCCCGCCCACCAAAATCCTAATCAATGAAACTGTTCTGATCAACTAGCCAATGACAAGGCCATGGCCCTGGTAGTTCAGCCAATCAGGCTGGAACCAGATCATGAGATC
This sequence comes from Patiria pectinifera, assembly GCA_029964075.1. Lineage (NCBI taxonomy): Eukaryota > Metazoa > Echinodermata > Asteroidea > Valvatida > Asterinidae > Patiria > Patiria pectinifera. The sequence goes on along the minus strand of CM057147.1, from coordinate 21,634,745 downwards.
ATCAGGCAAGGACCTTGGTCATGGCCAATCAGGCGTGGAGGAAACCCCCAACAGAACCTGTTAATTTGCATATTGACTTCTGCCAGGTGAATGTTTACACACTGGGCAATGCTAGCACGTTCTGGGGACGGTGGCCACAGCTCATTCATTCATTCGCAGACCTTGACTCGGTTTAAAAGTGTTGGATGATTTGTTTTTGTGTTTCCACATGAATTGCTTCCTTCCATGCGGTGAGATTGAATGATTCTTGTGGTCATGGTTTGCTGGTTGTATACTATACATCATAAATACTTCATTTTCAGAGGTAAGTTTGACCGTTAAAAAAAGGAGTAAGAAATGTTGATTAATTTCCTTTCCATGAATGTCAAAAAGCAGGTTACACCTCTATGTTCCGACACCCCTATGTTTCGACTGCACATATTCCTATTCCTAACCCTAACCCTAACCCTAACCCTAACCCTAACGGGGAGTAACACAATCTAGGTTGTCGGAACATAGGGGTGTCGGAACATAGAGCAGTCACCAAAAAGCACACACTGTACAGTTCATCTTGACTAAAGTTGCAACTGTTCGACTTTAAAAAGTGATCTTCTTGAACTGCAGTATTGAAACTAAAAGTAGTAGCTGTCACAATGTTCATCCACTTGTCGTTGTGTTGCGATTGATTTGTTTTTGAAATGAAATCTCAAACATTGTGAAACAAAATGAACTGCAAACAAGTGGATTGTGGAAGAATCATACATGAAAAACATTGCTTGTAGAATATTTTTTTGGGGGGGGGATATTATTAAAAGAAATTAAATCTAACCGAAACAAACCCATTAAAATTTCTGGTGATCTATTTTACCAGCACTATACAAACTAAACCAATTTGATTTTACCGTTGCCAAAGTTTTCCCCAAAAAAATGCCAGTTGGGACCTCAAAAAGCAATTGAAACATTAACCGTAATCTGTTCTCCATCAATATTATTTTAACTACACCCAGCTATATTTTCCTGCTCTACAAAACATGTTTAGACTTGAGTTTACCAAGCTGGACAATCAGTCTTTAGAAGGTAAAGTTGTTTTTCAATTTGTCCATTCTGTCAATTTCCACTTGGATCAAAACGTCATTTTGGTTAAACAAAAACCTGGAGTGGTTTGTTGTTTGACCCAGATTCAGCATTGCATAAATAACAGAGTGCCTGCTGTTTGATTTTCATGACAAATTAATTGCGTTTAAAAAAACAACATCCCAGCCCCAGCTTCACTCCCTTCCCGTAGAAATTATTCACTGAATACCCCAGAATAACTCCCTTTAACTTTTATTTTGTGACTTCCAGTTTCGCAAACATAAAAGTTTAGCTTTCTCTTGCACATAACACTTTCCTATTTTTTTTATTCCAAATTTTTCCCCATGTGTTGCCTTTGCGACACATGATACATAATTTGTTTAATTTCACTCAGACACAACAGTTTCAATTTTTTTTATTCCAATTGTTTTATTGCAAGTTTGTTGTTTTTGCAAAATATGAAATTATAAATGTTTCCTTAGTGCTGCTATTTTCAGCACATCTTCATGCACAATTTCAGATCAATTTTTTCACCATTCCCAAATTCTCTGCCACTCTGCCGCATGTAAAATCTACCCAGCTTCAGGCCAGCACCAACCATGCCCAGAAATAGCCACAATTAACAAGTCCAGACCTGCATATAAAAAGCACTGCGCTGCCAAATTGTACTGCCACAATTGATGTAGCTGCTGACTCAGTTTCAACAGTCATTTACGTCTCCTCGCCCATTCATCATTGTGTGGTCTTCAGGGAACTAGGGCAATTTACAAAGAGACCTCAGAATTAGCAGACAAACATGGGGATCAATTTGCCTGTGGTAATTGACTGTGCAAGACGCACACATCTTTCAACTGGAGAGGATAATTACATCCGATCCCCAAACTCCTATCTCGAATGGAAATGGAGATCAGTGTCCCATATTTTCCTTGTCGTCTTGTTTACTGTTGTCCCATTTCAGAGAACTGTTTACAGTCCTTGAATGAACTTTAGTCACTGTATACAGTGCAGTTCATTCACTGGGGATTTGTTTTTCAGCTTAAGCCCCTCCCCCTTCCAGTGTCTTAATGCTATTGATTGGCCACTGGTGAGACCATGACTTAGTGGATGAACCAATCAAGACCCCCATGTAATTGATCCCATTCATCCTAAAGGTTTTGATGTTGTGAAATGCAACAAGTGTTTGCATCACCTCACATGTCCCTTCTAGTAGATTTGTGCTGTGTCATGCGTTAATAGTGGGCACTGGATGGTCACTTGTCTGGGCAAAAAGAGCATGGAAACGGCCTGAACAAGTGTGTAGACTCCCATGTATACATGTAGCACACTCCATATATGTGGCAATTTCAACCCCCCATTCACGAATCGGATGGGATTTCATCACAGGTAATGTACATGTGTGTGTAACTTGTAAGTCATTTTTTTTTCTTAAGTAACGAAGAGCTGCATCTAAGTTACTACCAACTGGTATGAACTGAAAGAAAAATTGCAAAGGTTTTGCGGCCCGATATTTTTAATTTTGGTAGAATAGCATCAGTTTTACAATTCAAATATATTCCTACCATATTTGAGAAACTCCAAATTGAAAAACTGTCCATTTAACTTTAAAAAAATTAAATGGAATTTTGGAAACATTTTTAAAGCTACACGTATGTTCATTTATACGCGTACCGGTACCTTACATTTATAAACGGGAAATGCTTTGGCAGCATAATGTACAAGTATGTAGCAGTCCTTTCTCCATGCAAATAAATAATTAATTTCATTTTTTGATACGGCCAGGGAGCTATGAAAAAAGCTCCATAATGATTGTAGACTGTGTAGGCCTAATGCTCACTTGCAAGCCAGTGTATGTGTACGTGTGCACCTGTCGCATTGCTGCAGCATTGTGCTCAATCATTTGCATTCACAATGAAAGCAACAACCTCTCTGCAATAATACCGTAGATTGTTTTGTCATGTTTGTTGGACCTTTTCTCCTCTTGGGCACTCTTACGGTATGTGTACATTGTACATGATATTGTACTGCTCTGTGCAAGAGGTGTAACATCTGCACACTATATAAATACATGTACAGCGTTATATTGGTGCATCTATTGTAGACAGTGAATACATTGTAATAATAACATTTACTGCATGTAGCGGTATTCTGTTCAACGGCCTCTTTGCGGCTGGCCAAAACATGTTTTAGTTTACACCCTCTGTACCGATGCTGCCCTGGTTATGAGCACGCCCCGTCTTTAGAATTTCAGGCAGTTGTAATGCTTCAAGAGGGACAAGAACTTTACATTGCAACATACTTGTAAATTTACATACGATAGGTAAGCCACATGTAGTGAAGATGTACAGGTATGTACATTGTAGCTTGTCTACTTGTATTGGGTGCAATTTTGCAGGGGGCTGGCGCCCCAACTTTTGTTGAAAAGTAACCACTATTGAACATTTTCAGACATTTCTACAAAGTGACCAGAACCGGCAGGTTGACTGTTCAATCGAATTGGGGAATAATGTACAGTGCGTCCCAAAATACCCGCAATATTTGTTTGCGAGGCTCTAGCGTCGCCGCGGAAACACACACCGCCATTATTTTTATATAATTTTAAAGCTTGGAATCTTAACTTTATTCCTGGTGAGTATTGGTTTGAGTTTCAAAAGGGTCATGAAACTAGTCGTGTTTACATAAAGGCATGTCAAAAACAAACTCAACCGATTTTAAGGAAAATCAATCATGCGCATTTTTTCTAATGTGGAAATATGCTTCATCATGATCATGATGTGACGATCTCGTTGCCTTTTACTTTCTGTGTTTCCTTTTCTTTTTCGATCCACATAGACTACACCTTAAATAAATTCACAGCATTGTTCTTTGTTTCAAGTTCAATGTGTTTTAATACATTCAGCTGATTTGCCCCTTCTCACTTCTTTTGTAAACCATTAAAATTGAAAAAAAAGGAAGAGAACCTGGAAAGGGTGTAGTATCCACTATCCAGACGACACTTCCGCGCTTGTGTACAAAGTCTAGTATGGAGAGTCAAGAACATTTTTAAAGTATTTCTTAACAAAATTGGAAATGTTTCTCAGTCCCAGATTCACGGCTTTTCCACATTTTTGCGATGACTGACCTCTATTGAAATGATATTTGATGAAACAAATTGGCGTCAGGATGCAACGTTCTTCCCGAGAACCTTGCCAAGCTTTTAATTTCCTCTTTTTTGTGTGACTTCCTAATTGCATGCCTTCAGGAGTATTTTGTTCTTCTCTGGGCTTGAAATATATGTGTGTATCAATTTGCAAAAATACACGTCACTAAACCTCGACCAATCTCATTACATTCATCAATCTTGTTTCACCGCGATCTGGTTTCACCGCATCTGCTCAACACAACACAAGATGACGCAGGCAATTTTCATCTGTAAAATTGTAGAAAGCTGCAAGGTGTTTAATCTACATGCGCTCCCCTCTTTCCTTGACAGCAATTGGGCCGGTTTTCTGCGAAACCGGGAGTGACGATGTTTACGTTTGCGGTCACACATCACGTGCTCGGCGGAGGAAATAATCGGCAGCTGTGGCTTCCGCCATTAACAAATTAAATTGGGGAGGGTACACTTGGGGAATTGCCTGTCACCGATGCAGATTGATGCACATGATATACACATGCACATGTACCGGTACGTGTAGTACATGTAGTACGTGTTCACATGTGTACTTGTAGTATACGCGTGGGCTGGCCGTCACCACGTTATGGGGAAGTTTTTATTGCTCGGCAAATTAGGACCGAGTGATGGGGACTTTCTGCTGTCCCCATAGCATCTTCGGTCCTCATGGTACATGCACCATGGCACAACTCGTGTGTAGTCCCCACAACTGCGGAACAAGTATGTGTGCACATGTACATGTGTATGTATGCACATGCACATGTACATGTCTACATGTGCATGTGTTCTTGAATATACGTAGGTGTAAAATTGTTTCGGTGCGGTAACTAGAGGCCACACGTCCTGTGAAGTGTTAATGAAAATGTGAGAACCGGAGGTCTTGTTGCTCTTGCGTAGGCCCAGAAAGAGAGAGGTTTTTTCCCCATCTTGTCCCACCTGCTGATTATACAGAGGTTATGACTAGAGGGAAGATGGTTATTGGCAGGGCGGGGTGATACTGTCGTTGAGGGAGATGTATGTGGGGTGCTGTGGTCCAATGGTTACGGTGTTCGACTCGTGTGCCGTGGTACATGGGTTTGAATCCTGACTGTGTGAACATGGTGCTTGTGCTCTTGAGCAAGGCACTTTACCATTATTGCTTCGTCCTTCGGATGGGACGTAAAGCCGTAGGTCCCGTGTGTTGTGTAATGCACGTTAAAGAACCCAGTAACACTTATCGCTGAGAGAAGGGGTTTGCCCAGGGGTTTCTGGCAGTGGCTGCAGTATGCGCCGCAGCACCTTGTAAACCCTTATAAGGTGCTTCATAATGGGTCTCATATTTCTCATAAACTTCATTCACCTGTCTTTAATAATAGATATAATTTCTAGCGCCTTGAGTACCTAATTGTTGGTAGATACGTGCGCCATATAAGACTCCAGTATTATTATTATTATTACATGTGTCACTGTAAAGTCATCAATTATAACTGCTGCGGGCCAGTCTTGTTCTATAGGAAAACAGATGGAAAATAAATTAATAGCCTATAACAAAACTTTCTATTATTTAATAAATTACATTTGTACCACAAAAGAAAGGAAATGAATGTTTCTGTACATATTTTCTAATTCTTTATGAAGGGCTTTTGATATTTCTGTATGTTAAGTTCTGTGCCAATTTGCCAAATACTTTTAACATAATGATTTGAAACCACATTGTACAATGTTCATAATTACTACAATAAACACATACATAGTTTGGATTACATGTAGGCCTACATCTCAGATGGAACAGTTAACATTTTTCGAAATAGAAAAAACATTTCCTTTGCATGCTGGCATAAATGTTCTTTACACTGTAACGCTAAAAAATAATTTTGATTATTAATTATTTACATTTACATGTACATGTACATACGTGTACCCTGCACTTGTATTTTTTTTTGTTTTTTTTAATTTGGTTTAGCACATGTTTATGTTCATCAATGTCATTTTACACTTTCTCATTTATGTAATGAGCTGCAAAAAATGCATGCACGTTCCTGTGTTCCTGTAAATTAATATTCAGCAACAAGATGTTTTGAATAATTTGTAAAAAAAGAAAGACTGGTGCCATGCAGTATGCAGATGTTAGTTTTGTGTTTGAAACGACACACACTTGAAGAAATTATTGTCCCCATTTACATGTATATTTTGGGATACTAAAACCCTAGATAGTAATGTACTGTACATAGTCTACACGTACATTTGAGCTGTTTTATTGAACTATAAACCACGAGTCAAGAGAATTAATATTACTCTGCTGGCTGTGACCTTTTGATGTTTCTCCTGATTAACCGGGGACTGGCCTTGATTCCAATTAAATTCCCGCATCTGCTGATCTATAAATCACCATGGAAACATGATCTGACTCTGACATGATTAACAGAATACTGACATATGATTTATAGTTAAGTAGTTTGTGTATATATTCTGCTGGTTGTTTTGGGCAGTTGCCTTCATAATTTGGTTTAATTCTGTCTATTTAAAAAGGTCCTGCACATTCACTCAGTTTTGAATTTACACATGTAGTCCTTTTTGGTTTTAAGTTCTGTCGAGTACATGTATGAGGGTTTTGGGTAAAGGTTGAATCTTGTTACTTGGGTACAAGTTTTAAAACTCAGGTCTGAGCACTGGCACTCTTGAGTCTTAAGTGATTGTTCTGTTGAATACATTAATAGGTTGTCGAGTAAAGGTTCAATCTTATTACGCGAGTACAAGTTTTAAAATTCAGGTCTGAGCACTGGCACTCTTGAGTCTTTGAGTGTGAATTAAAAATTTTGTGTACAAATCAATATCCATTCAGTTTCAAGATTTACATTTAGTCCTATTTTCGTATTGAGTTCTGTTGAGTACATTAGGGTGTTGAATCTTATTACTTGAGTACAAGTTTTGAAACTCAGGTCGGAGCGCTGGCACTCTTGAGTTTGACTTTAAAATGTGTGTACATTCAGTTAGTTTCAAATGTTCATGGTTCCTATTTTGGTATTGAGTAATTATGTTGAGTATGAGGGTTTTGAGTAAAAGTTGAATCTTATTAATTGAATACAAAGTTTTGAAACTCAGGTCTGAGCACTGACACTCTTGAGTGTGACTTACAAATGTTGTGCCTGAATCTTTCAAAATTTGAGTCTGAGTTCAGTCACTGAAAATATAATAATACTCGAGACTAAGTACCGACCATGATGAGTAACGGTACTACGATACTACTATTACTAGAAGTATCATGAAATTTCTGCCTTTTTTGGTATACTGTTTGTGTTCTACATGTATAACAAAATGTTGATGTCAATAATTGTGTAACTGGTTTGTTCACTGTGATTGAGTCAATTGTTTGTTGGTTTGGTTTTTGTTTCCAAATTTTTGATGGGTCCATTTCTTTACTGATTATACATGTATGTAGCAAGCATGCCTACATTTTCAAGGTTTTGTAAATCTTCAGCTATTTTTTTCCTGTAATCTCTCCGTCGGATGTGTCCCTTCATGTAAACATGTTGGTGTTACAGACTGCCCAACACTCTTTTACCCATTCTATGATTTGTTGTTGTTGTTGTTGTTGTTGTTGATGCGATGTAATGGCACGTTCAGCAAACTAGTGCCCTTTGTGCCATAAGCCATACTTCTGCGTTACAGTAGGCTAATAAGCAAAATATGACGTACGAAAGGACAAACAAAGACACTTCATATGTCCATATGTACCGTAGTCTCGAGACATACATGTAGTGTACATGAACATATCATGTGCCGTTGACTTATTTGATCTTATCTCTACATGCGCATCACTCATTACAGTCCTGCATAATTCATTATCTGTTATCTTCATCTCCTCACACACAGATGCTGTCTGGCCAGCGCCTGCTCACCAATTGTAAGCCGTGACTCCATATTTGGGCTTCCGCAAAGAGTCAATAGAGAGCCACGGGAACAACCCCTGGTCCCCAATTAAACCTGCAACCCATCAGGTAGTTGTGCGGCAATCAATCTTCAACCTTGAACCCAAGCGGGCAGAGTCTGTTGGACCATCCCGGAGGACACGGGCGCCCCATGCGTGTATCAACTCATTGAGCCCGGCGTTGACGGGGCGCTTGGATTTCTTCCGCTGCGAGGCATCTGGGAGCAAGCCCGCACCGCCCCGCAATTACCAATCATCTAATTGAGTTTGCAGCACGTGAGGTATATTACTGTACCAAAGGCTACAACCAGTGCTTTGATAAAAAAAAGATTGTACATTGTACGTGACATCAGTCCCCTGTATTATCTGTGGTGTACGTGTGTGTGTCTTGTGAGGAGATCGTTGACACTAAGCTGTGCGCTCGTGATAGTCCAGCCCCGCTGAAATCTAGACAGGCTGACTGTGTATAGTCAAGCCGCTCCCAGTGTGTACAGTGGCTTTATACTGGCAAGTTGCTGCCACCTGTCATAAACCGGCTCAGTGTGCACCTGCTGATGTAGCTGTTCTACCCACCCTGCCTGTAGATCTGTGTATTTTTTCAACCCTTGTTGGAGGTGTTTGTATACATGTACACCAGCACACACACCCCGGCACATGGTCAAGTGTCCCTACGACCTGCTTGTGGTTTTCAGGAGTACTCAACTTGACAGGCACTGGTGCGACTGGCACAATTGTGCTTGTTTAACACGCATGTTTTGGTGCACAGAACTCGGCCGGCAAATCTAATTTGTGTGTGCTAAAATAAAAATATAACACTGCCACGAGCACAAATTATGTGGATGCATGGACATAACTGCAAGCAAATAGTGCACGTGTAATGGTCTGTTCCCGCCACATAATTCCTGCTGCATAAACTACAGACAGTTATACTGTGGACCGGCCCACGGCCGATTGTAGCACACGTGGCCCCCCTCCGGCTAGTGTGTGACTTCCTAGGCATTGTTCAGCTTTCGCTCAGTTGTAGGACATGGTGAAGAAAGACAAACAGTCTCATAAGATGGGTGCAGGTAAGCTACACTAGATTGTTTTCCTAAATCAAATTTGTACGTTTGAATTGGCAGTTTTACTTAGGAATAACGAAAGAAGAGAGTTTGCGAAACTTTTTATTGACTCTGGCTTTTTCCCCCAGCTCTCAGAAATGGGTAGGAAAACCAAATTTTATCTTGTAGTAAATCTTTTCATCCATTTTAAAATCATTAGTTTCTATTTGCACTCTGCATGAAATTATTCATTAGTACCGTTGGAATTAACGTCAGGACACTCAGCATTTATAATTTGAAACTACATGTGTATACCGGTATCTGTTAATTATCATGCGGCTTTTTAATTTTTGACTTAATGTATAATTAAAGAGCCTGTTACTTATAAATGCAACAACAGAAAAACAGCAATTCTCTTTTGAAATTATTTTTTTAGTATGCCATATGCCAGAAAAACTACAATAAAATTGTATTAACAGCATGACACAGACCTGTACCTAGGCAAACTTTGTATTATTGGAGCAAAAAATACCCTAAGGACTTCTTTTGGGAATTTGGGAAAGAAAGTAACCCCAAACTTTGTCCTGAATAAAAGGGTTTTCGGTCCAAGGTACCGGTAAGTGGACCCCTGCCCTCGGGCTCAGGATAACGTGGCTTTCAATAGGTGTGTGCTACTCTGTGCACTTGCTTGGCAAAGCTTCCTTTTTGTCATTTGCTGAACTCTGAAAAATTAACCCTCTTTCAGGTACATGTAGATCCAAAACAGTTTATTGTGAGAGTTCACACCGACAACTTTTAGCACCGTACAAATGTACATTTACACTGTAAATGGTTTAGGAATAGGGAGGTAGAGTAAGGTTTTGTTTGTTAAAGTGGTACTGCCCATTTCGCAGATTGAACATTCTCTTTTATGAGAAGCTTATAGTCTTCACATTTGAGTAGAGAGGACACTTCCTACATCGGTAGATCCTAAATTCTCCAAAATCTAACACTAGGCAGTACATTTTTAAGTTACATGTCCCCGTGTACAAAAATACCGGTACCGGTATGTGATCATGGCTGGGGTCCCAGTTCTAAATCCATCAAGGTACTTTAAAGAATCAGGTTACTAAATTTTATTACAGAATGTTCCATTGGCATACAAGTTTGGTTAATTGAGAGCTTCTACATACATGTGGAATGTATTCATTTAATGTTAACAATTTAAGTTTTCGTGCTTATACCTGGTATGTACATACATGTAGTACATGTACTTTTAAATTTCATTAAATTGGACGTGATCCAATAAAGATGAAGACACTTGAACATGTAAAACAAAACAAAAAACTATTTGCTGAATGCTGTAAGAAAACAAGCCTAAGGAAGGGTAAAGATCGTTATGTACAGTATACATGTACATGTACCGGTATCATGTATAACCAATAACTTTAGAAAACTAAAGTGATGTGTCCCAATTGATGGTGAATTTACACTGCATGTACATAGATCAATAAATGTGGGGAAAAATGTAATGTGCCCAAGTCCAGTGGAAATTCTAGAAATTACGTGCACACTTAATGCCTTCTTCCTGTCCCAGGGTTCAGTTAATTGCTGAAAGAAAATGTACATTTTATTTTGCACAAACTATTGCCTCAGGATACATTGTACATGTCTGTCATGTATTTATTTTTTACAGTATATTTGTAAGCCTCTGAAGAAAATCTTTTTAAGATCGCAACGTCAGGCCATCTGATTTTTTTTTTTAGATTTGTATATTTCAGGTCAATCCAGTCAGAAAGTAATTTGCAGCAGTCTTATTTATTTTCATATATTTATTATTAATTGTTCTACCCAGAAATATTACTGTACGTGGCATCTCGACCGCCTTACAAGTACATGAACTGTAGGCCTACATACAATGTACAGTATGTACATGTATGCGTACAGTACATTCAGGCTGATGTTCGTGTGTATTTGTAAAGAATCACAGTCAAGTCTGCAGTCTGCCTTTAATGTACATTGTACATGGTTACTGTCAACAACATTTATTTGAACACCCCTTGATAATATTTACAATACACATGATACTGCATACAAAACACTATTCTCAAAAGGGCACAGTTTTCTTTTCGATGGAGAAATGTGCATTGTAAGTTGGCTATAAATGCATACAGACATTGTGCACCTGTGTGTACCGGTATCATACAATGTGCAGATACATCCCTACTAGCCCTGCACATCATGAGGAGACATTGAAACAGTCAACAAAATGGTTTGCACAAGTTGGTCTTTATTTGCATTTGAACATGGCGACAGCTGAGATTGCATTGAATTATTAATGGCTAGAACAGTGTACACAGTATACAACATTAGTAATTCAGTGTATAATTCAGCTGAGACAAACTGCTCACATTCTACATACGGTAGTCTATCATTTACGTGTATGGACTTTTTTCAATACTAATTGAATATGGTCTTGTACATGTACTTAAAGTTAGCATATTGAATTAATGTAACTCAACTGAAAGGCCAGAAACACATTTTAAAAATATCCTTATTCAGACATGATCAGATAAAATTGAGAAATGATTAAAGCTTACATGAACTTGGGAACATTTTAAACTCACATATAAAGTGGCTCTGAAGTGATCGTGTACTGCAAATGAATGTTAGATGAAAAAATGCACTACAAATTCATAAATGTAAGTGTCTTTTTTGCGATCGAAATATTAGTTTTGGGAAATGCAAAAAAAAAAAGTCATAATTTTTCTCTGTTTAATTTGATTTGCCTTAGTGCACAAGGTTTCAAACAAAAAATGTTGACTAACAAAATTTGGTAAATTGGGGCAGTATTTGGAAAACGATGGTTGGCCGACCATCGTTGGAAATTGGCACACAGATTTCACTTTTCTTGAAAATGACAGCACACCAGTTGCCATGATTTCACATGATGTTTGAGACTATTATTTATACTTACAGTCAAGTAAGGTATTTCACAATGATTGGGTAGTTTTGTTTTTTGATTTTTGCAAGTGTTATATTACCTTTAACTAGGTTGCGAAATATAAATAGATTCTACGTATGTGTGCACATCCACATGTACTTCCCTTTAGCTCTACACGTACACTGAACTCATATCAAAACCAAAACCGAGCAATGCCATGTTTGAACTCGACTTGTTTGCCTAAAAAAAATCTGAGGTTGAAGTAATCAGTTAATATCTGATAGGAATTGCACTTCGACGAGATCGTCCGTGAAATTTGTTCACGCCATTTTCAACCCTGAACAAAATGCCAAGTACATGCATTTCTGTCACGTTTTAATTGAGCCAAGTTGGTTGCTCATATTAAGTCACGTTCCTTTTTGTCATGTTTGTATGGTCACGTTCCCAGTGTTCAAAGGGCAACTTGTGATTGAACAGTGACAAATTAAGGTCTTATGATTCTCTGTTGGTGTTCAAATTCACGTGATGTTCTCTGAGACGCAAACGTGTGCATATGTTGGTACTGTCTGTGAATGGTGCAATTGTTAGATCTACAGTTTACTAGGGCAATAACATAATTCAATTTTAGTGGATACATGTATACATGTAAGAAAATTTTTGTTTCATGTGTAGGAAAATGTTAAGAGTGAACTGTCTGTGTGTGTCTTCTTTCGCTTTTGTCTCACTGACTGTTTTTTTTCTCTTGATTTTCAGGAAACAGTACGATTTGCGACAAGTTTCGTAACAACAGCAAAGTGGTCTCATCCGACAAGGAACATGCAGACCAAAGCCGACAACAGTCAAGGTGAGAATATTACAATCTAATAAACTCCTTGTTTGCCGTCAATTTTAACTTTTAGATAACTGGACATATTTCATAGTGTGAAGTGGTTTTAGGAATATCGGAACGTTGTTCTGCTGACATTTTTAATTTTAATGGGTCACATATCAGACTAGCATGTACATGTAGGGGGAACACCTCGACGAAAGAATAGGAAATGCAGATCTATAGATGAAAACTTAAATGTGTTTTACAGGCACAAGCTTGCACTTTTTATGAACTGCTCAATTCTTTGAAATTCATACTTTGAAATTCATACTTGGTGTAATCTATTAGTCCCTGTACCGCCCCTAGCAGCCCTGCCTGTTACTCCCCCTTTTGCCCCTAACTGTCCGAATACTCTTGTTTCAAATTTGTAAAGGTGGGTATGGACTAAATTGTACTTAATATCACAGATTATTTGCGTCATGTTTTTATCTGTATCTGAATAAATTGATAGTTTTTCCCCTTCTCTCCTTAGAATGGACAGTCCCAATATATCACAAGGAGAAATAAGCATTGGCCTCGGCCATCAACACACGCCGGATATCTCCAAATTGGAGCCCTCACATAGCGGGCCGCCATCAATTATCACGGAGGAACATGCTGGAGACATTGACACCAACTATGACGAGCCTGTGCAATTCCCTATGGATGTGTCTTTTGAGACCAAGAACATGACCGCCATGGTTCCCGAGGGGACTACAGACTCCGGCATGGGGTCTACTATAATGGACTCCGGTTCACAGGTGCCCAACTCCAGGATAGTCATTGTGGGAAGCAATGGCATGGATTTTGAAGAGGAGGAGATTGTTTCGCTGCCGGTGGAGCCCATCGCGCACCCCCACCTTCTCCTGGTGGATCAGTATGGTCGACGGAGGTCACACTCCTTCAACGACGGAATCCTGTTGAACCGGGACCGGAAATCGGAGACATTCAACGGACTTGACAGTGCCTTGGATGATGACCTGCCTCCTGTGGAAATGTCGCCCTCGCCCTCGCCGCGCGAGGGGGGCCGGCTAGGAGGCGCCGGTTACCGTCCCATGTCCAGGAGTATGTGTGAGCGGAACGATTCGCCCGCTGGTACCCGACCACCCTCGGCCCAGCTCAATGTGCCGCAGAGACGTATCTACCCCTCGTTGTCCTGCTCACCCTATGCATCGCCGGTCGGCTCGCCCAGGTTGCGTCGACCGCCCACGAAGGAATCCTCACATATATCAATATCATCAGTGCAGGTAAATACATAAAGGCAAGGCCGGCCTGGTGAGAAACTTCAGGCTTTGCATAATGTGAAATAAATTTTTCCAGAATTGTGCTAATTAATTCACCACGTGAAATGGCTTAGGCAGTGTACAGAATCTCTTGTTCAGAGCTATTGTCTAAGTTTGCGACAATTGCAGTAAGGTAGGCCACGTGCTGACTATGCAGATGTAGCTCATGAAGCCTGTTCTGGTCGCTGCCTTACTTTGAGAGACTTACTCTAAGTTTATGCACAATATGTTGAACAGCTCTCTTTGTACCTGTATGTGTACATGTGTGTAGACATACAGGACAACTTAGCTAAAAAAACCACATAGGGTCCCCAGAATCGTCTTGGTAATAAACATGCAATTTTAAGCCATCAATGCTTAGTATAATTACTGTAAAAATTGTGGTGCCAACAGGAATGTTAATGTTTGCCAAATGTTTGTTAGTTTTGTGTTCTATAGGGACGTTGTACTGCACTTGTTTTTCTTACAGTTTTGCATACGTGTACGTGTACAGTGCGTGGAACACATTTACACAACTGTTTTATTGCCATACATGTAAATGGCCCGTCTTTATGAAAAACTCTATTGCACTGTGTACACGTATCCATCCTCTATGGACCTACTGACCCCATTCACCTCCCATGAAATCCTACTTTACTGCCATTGCTGCAAGGGACATGCAGTAATGACATTATTTGTCATTTGGAATTCCTTTACCAGAGGTCACCAGCCTGTTCAAAGGTTTGTTTGACTTTCAAGGGAACAGATGAAAGAAGTAGGCAATGAATTTGGGTCTGCCCTGCACTCACGAGAAAGGCAAACTTTTGTACAGATGCATCTAAAAAAAAACCCAGGCATATTGAAGATCAAAATAAAAATGGTTACGTTATTATCAGGACGTCCCTGACATTTTTTTGTAAGTTCGGTAAATTTTGTTGTAAATATAAAAAGGATTATCTGACTCAACCCTCCAAAAAGCCAGAGTTGGTTTAGCCGATTTAGCTTCAGACTCCCCATTTTTTTGTTGCTTGTGCTAACATTTTTTCCTAAACGATGTACAGGCCTACGTGTACATGTATGGCTGGGGCTGAGTCGCAGTTTTGGAGATTCTCATCTGGAAGTCATAATTTCTGTTGTGACAGAAATGAAAACTTTTCCAGTGCGTCTTGCCTTACCTTTCTAAACCCAACCCTCTCCCAAAGTGCATATTAATGTAGTACATGTACCGGTAGGCCCTCATGTACAAATGGTTGGCTCATCATTATAGATGGCAAGTGATTGAATGCATTGGTTGCTCCCTGCAACCCTTGTCTGATGTTACTCACAGCCCACTTCAGAGTCCAACTCAAGCATTCAAAGTCTCCTGCGCTCATAATTTCTCAAAGTCACACCGTGCAGACTTTACATACATACAGTGTACCTCAAAGTGTCCAGCTTGTTTTTCGTACAATCCATCAGCGAGTAATCAAGGCTACATTTGCAGTTACCCTTTATCAACTTGGAGTTGATAAAATTTATAAAATATTACTTTTTCCCCCACAGTAATTCACCTCCAAGGTGTTGACCATATTTCATGCAGTAATTGGCCACTGTTGTTATAATAAAAAAAAGGGAAGTTAAGATTTATGGGGACATTAGCTTAAAATTTGCAGAGGGAAGTTGGCACGCGTTTAAAGGGAAGCGGAACTACGTAAATATTTGATGAGGCTGGATTTTTGTATAATAAATCATGCAAGTTGATTCCAGTAAGGGTGATCCCATGCCGGCATATTTTGTACGTAAGAATATGAAATGTACAGACGCTCGCGTACATGTACCGGTACAGTATGTCGAGACTGCATCTGTAAAAATTACACAAAATGTTGTCGCAATGAAAAGTCAGTATTTGTTGTTGCACTGTATTTTCACTTTTCATCACTTTTCATCAGCACTTGATAGGTTTATTTTTCATACCATTTCCAAAAACATTATGTTTGTGATAGCGGTGGGGGAAATCAGATATTCCAAAATCCGGTTATCATATTTTTTTTTTCAAACCGAATAACGGCTATCTGATGTTATCAGAAGCTCAGACTCACAGCCATGCCGATAAAAAGTGACGAGTGAGGTGCGGCGTGCAGTGTCCTCCTGACCACTGAGTCAATGTGGTTTCAATCAGAGACTATCGAGCAAATTGGGGAATGTTCAAGCTATTTTCGTCAGCTTGTGTCGCAAATGAAAGGCCTGATGTTTTTGTTTTTGTTGGTTTTTCAGGTTTCCAAAAAACAAAAAAGTGGAATGAATGTAAGTAAAAAAAAAAAAAAAAAAAAAAGGAGTTCCCACTGGTAGTTTGTGAGTTTTTTTTTAGAATAGAATCATCATCATAAATCCCAAAGAAGTCAAGAATATATCGCAGTACTTGTAATTTTACCTTCTCTTGAACAATTTAAGGTGAGAATTGAACTCCAACTCACAAATCAGATACAGGAGATTTGAGCAGTCTTATTTAAATTTTGAAAGAAAAACACAACCAAGATTTTGAAATTCCCTGAACATTGCCTGAAGGGCTTTCTGGATTATAGTGCCTGAATTTAAAGCTATTTTCTTCAGCTTGTGCCACAACAAATGAAAGGCCTGATATTTTCATGGTTGGTTTCGAATATCAGGTTTCCAAAAGCAAACCAAATAGTGGAATTAAAACCAAATTAAAAAAAAATCTGGAGTTTAATCCCACTGGTAGTTTGTGAATTTCAGAATAGAATCATCATCAACATAAATCCCAAAGAAGTCAAGAATATATCGCAGTACTTGTAATTTTACCTTCTCTTGAAAAATTTAAGGTGAGAATTGAACTTCAACTCACAAATCAGATACAGGAGATTTGAGCACTCTTTTTTAAATTTGGAAAGAAAAACACAACCAAGATTTTGAGATTCCCTGAAACACTGCCTGAAGGGCTTTCTGGATTATAGTGCCTGAATTTATTCTGTAAACTAAGCGCCAGTTGATGGCTTTTCCCTGCTGACGGCAAATTACAAAGTATAATTTGAAAATCCAGGCACCCGACTGATTGCTGGAGGTCTTGTTTGTTTGCAAATTCAGTGTTATTTGTTTGCTTCAGTCACAAAACATGAGAGAGAGGAGAGTATTTTATATTTTCTTTTCAACTTTTCAGTGAATTTGGAATATGAGAGAAGCATTAAATTACACGACAATCAAAAAATTCTGATTAATATTGCTTCTGACTTCCCATTTATAAGCATTACACACAACCAAGAAAGTTGTTCACAAAATTTGAAATTATTTTGTTTTTCATTTTTATTTTGCAGGATTACCAGCAATTGAACCAGTACCTTCTCTCTGATGAGATCGGTAAAGGCTCCTACGGAGTTGTCAAACTAGCTTACAATGAGGAAGATGATGTACACTATGTAAGTCTCTTCTTAACCTCATCAGCCCCTAGCATGGCAGCACCCCCCTCACCCTCCCCTTCACCCACATCCCTTAAAATATTGCAGCCTGGTCCTTGGGTAACTCAGGGTGTGTGTATCAGTCAGAAGTTGTATAATATATGGGCTCCGTGCACAAGTATCCTCTCACCAGTAAGAAAAGGGAGAGTTGGGGGAGACCACTGGGAGAGACATTCGAACGCATTGCCGAAGAAGCCTGATGCTCGCGTGAAGACACTTTGGATTTGTATGTGCGCGCAGTAATTAATATGATTTTCTGCATTTATATTGCGCAAATTCCATGAATATGTTCAAATGCGCATCACAATTATTATCCCTGTTCATCAGGAATGAGACCCTGCAGCAGCTCGAGATCCGCGCAATATGGTCTCTACCTTCACAGGTACCCATTTATACTCCTGGGTGGAGAGAGGCAATTGTAGGAAAGTGCCTTGCCCAAGCGCACAAGCACCATTTTCCCTGTCAGGATTCGAACCATGTACCACGGCACAGGGGACCACAACACCCTACAATATATCCCGTCCACTAGACTCAAAAATGGTCAAAAAGTGCCTGTGTCCTGTTCGTGCATGGAGCCCATTGGGGTGGGGATAATCTATCACTGTCTGTCAGGCCACCTGTAACCCCCTTCCCCACTTTGCTTCTTCAGCCCTTCTAGTGGTTACACCCGACAATACATACTTGACTGTATTTTACTCCCCCCCCCCCCCACCCCAACCCCGCCTCCCAAAAAAAAAAAAAAAAAAATTACTAAGGAAGGAGAAAGACCATCTCTTTATGTACATGCAGTTTGTAACTTCTTACATTTTTTTTCTTCAGGCAATGAAGATTC
The DNA here is from genome assembly GCA_029964075.1 of Patiria pectinifera. NCBI lineage: Eukaryota > Metazoa > Echinodermata > Asteroidea > Valvatida > Asterinidae > Patiria > Patiria pectinifera. Next base: position 21,616,281 of record CM057147.1, on the reverse strand, counting down.
TCTCCAAGAAGAAACTTGTCCGAAAAGGAGGATTTGCAAGTGAGTACAATGTACATTGCAGCTTCACTATTTGAACTCACCAAATCCTCTCAAGAAAGCTATTGATAGCAAACACTGTAGGAATATATACGTAACTAGGAGGAAATTACAGTCGTCAGACTTTGGACCTTTACATTTGTACCAACACAATTTTTGCACTGTACGTTTGTTTGCATGCGACGGCTCCATTGTGCTTGCTTATTTCAGGCTTGCAACTTTTCCTAGGATCAGCTGATTTCCCTGTTTTTTATTTTACAGTTATGCCATTAAAAATTAAAAAAACACTGTATGAGCTTGGAATATCCCCTTTTTGGTTGCTTTCCAGTTACATGCCTGTATTTTTATCCAAACTACTTATTTCACCCTCTGTCGTAAACTTTCCTCTAACTATTAAAAACATTCCCGGCCTAAGAAAAACTATGCCAGACTTTTACCTTTGTTTCCCCCCACCCCCTACCCTTACAGAGCGACCCCCACCCAGGGGAGGCAAGCCGGGCGGGGGCCCCAAGACCCCGCTGGACAGAGTCTACCAAGAGATTGCCATCCTGAAGAAATTAGACCATCCCAACATTGTCAAGCTTGTGGAGGTAGGTAACTCCCTGGTTTTCGTTGCAACATGTTGATGATGGGCTCTGTGCATGAACAGAGAGGGCGCTTTTCTACCACTTTTGAGAGCCCCCATAGTCGGGACACACCGTGTGTGCATACTGATTCGTGAGTGTATAGCGCAAAGCACGCTTAACTAATTTAATCTGAATGTGCACAAAGCCATAGCGTCTTCGCGTGAGTGTCATTGGCAATGCGTTCCAATGTCACTCAAAGTGGTTCCCCCCCCCCCAACTCTCTCCTTTCCTTACTGTTGAGGGAGGTACTTGTGCACGGAACCATATCTTCATTGGCTTGTTTTTCTTTCTTTTTTTTAAATAAAGAGTAATTTTGATCATTTATTGCCCTTTCACACGATCCAAAATCTCTGTGTTGGACCCGGGTAGAATTCTGAGGTTTTGCGAACTCTTTTCACACTAGCTAGAATTCAATTTAGCTTCCACACGTGTCCAGAGCTTCTGAACGAGTAAGAGTCAACCCTGGTTGGGACCAGGATTGAGAGGCTCTACCCGGGTAGAAAATCCAAAATCTGTGGCTGATTCCTGTACAAACTGGTGCAAACTGGTTGACAAGTGTTTGATCTAAACCCAGTTCCACTCACGGTGGAAACATTGTTGAATTCAACACAGGTAAAAAAATAGTTCTGCTTCCGGTTACCCTACCTACCCTATTTTGACAGCCCCTACCTGATTTTTTTTTTTGGGGGGGGGGAAATGAGGACCCCCCCCCCCTTTGACCCTCGACTACACGCAGACACCTCCATATAATCATACACAAAATAATGGCCCCCCCCCAAAAGTTCCTTACCTACCTAGCCTATTTTCAAATGCCATGTAATCGGAAGCAGAACTATGTTTTTTTGGCCTAGGCGAGGTGATAGTGTGAAAAGGCTGGAATAAGAAGGCCGTTGACTGGCTCATTATGTGGCCACACTCGACTTGAGGAATATCAAATCCTCTAATATGAGGCCATATATACATTTTTGCACCTTACAGTATTTCCACTTGGTTTCGATATTGAACAAGCTTTAAAATGATTCAGAAAGCCAGACACTTATCTTAACCTAGAAATGAAGCAGGGGTTTTGAGGACCTGCTCGCAGTGTTACTATTAATTAACCCTAACGATCCCCAACCAGCCAAACTCCAACACCAGGGTTTGTTGGAATCTGTTAGGATGAGTACTGCACTAGTAAACTGACTGTGCTTTAGGTGTGATTAGGCATACCACAAATGGACATAGTCCAACTGTTTATGTGCACAGTTTACCATAATGTTGGGATTTGCAAGGATGAGGAAGATTCCTAGTAAATCACCCTAGGGAGTTAGGGTTAAGGGCAATTTGGAGGTTATCCATGGGAGCGTGGCAAAGTGAGGATGCTTTCTTGGCGGTTTGTACAAACTTGTGAAAATACTTCAAACCATTTTTTCCAGATGAATTTGAATAAACTCATAGCTCACATCATATCCAGCAATTTGTTCACCTGTTTGTAATCCAATAATGCACTGTTGAATAAAAGAGCAGCTGTACAAAAAGATTGACAATGAAATGCACATTGCACACTGACCCGTAAGAAGCGATCTGTTGGAATTGCGAGATACGTGCACATATGATGTCATGAGACCTTACAAACGATAACCTGGTGCACTATAAAATGTATCCTCTTGCGTGCCAAACCACTCTCCATTGAAACATGATTGAGGCCATTCAGTTACAGGTTCTGATGTGCGCCATTCCAAATGTCATCAGTTATTATTATCCCTCCCCCTTGTCTAAAAGCTTCTTTTTTTTTCATCCCCCCTTAAACAAAAATTCCCTTAAAAGTCAAAGCGCCCTTGGTCATTTGAATCACCGAGCCACCCTGGTGTAATTCTATAGCGTGACTTGGCTGCAATTAAAAACAAGCCCCTCGCTGCCTGAACTATCCAAACAGATTTGTATTAATCAAAACACTTCATTTGGAATACTCGCTCACACCGGGGACATGTGTTTTGATAAACTTATTTGGAAGTGCAGGACTGCCGTTTGCCTCAGAAGGCAGTGTACTTTTTGATCGAGGGAATTTGTGTTGACGTTTAGCAGAATTGCTAGACGACTTGCTAAGTCAACTTATACTATAACATAAAGAAGGGTGCAAATTTGTGGTGCTGCATAGCTGATATCAATGGGAAATTAAACTGGTGCGGACAATTGACTGAAACCGGTGCAAAGTTGAGGGAGTCTTCCTTGCTTACTACCCTAAGTTGAGTTGCTAAGTTGAATTATACTATAAATTATTATTATTATTTATTTCTTATTTACCCTGGGGAAACCTCTCAGTGGTACACTGTTTTCCAGAGGTGCCCAGCAATTATACAGAACAATTCATTTAAAATTACAATTACAGAAAACACTAAAAATAGTAAACAGTTACAGAAGGATGCGATTTTGTGGTGCTACAAAGCAGACAATAATGCTTAGCAAATTCACTGGACATTACGTATTGGAATATGCTCATTTGGGCTACAAAACACATTTTAATTGAAATGATGTTAATTGGAAAGAGCATTTAAAAGTAGGATAAACGTCCACACAATTATGTTGTAAAACTTAACGTCCGTAATGGTCGTTTACAGTGCTTATAAATGTCTCATTTATTATTTCAGCTAACACTACATTAATTCACTATAGATGTCATGTTGTACATTAAGGCCTCAGCTAGAATTGTACCAAGTATGTAAAATTTGCTTTATTTTTTTTTTCTTTCGTTGTTTCAAATTAGTTTTAGACTCTGAATGTAACGTCAGTAACGATGGAATTGCCCCTGACATTTTGGCTCTGTTTTCAACTCAACAAATATTTTCCGCGCTCAGCAGATCTGCGAAATCAGCCTCAGGTTTATTTGTCTAGCAGCTCCCCTTGTATCAATTTTCAAACAAACAGTGGCTGCTTAGCATGCCATTTAAAAAAACAAACAAAAACAAAACATTTTCTTTGAAAGGCATGAATTATCCGGTAAGGCAAGAACCACAGAAATTAAAAGCCTGTGTATACATACCAGTAGGGCCCAAAACTGATTGATACCGGTGAATAATTTGCGTCAAAGATTAAAAAAATAAAATGGTCGCAGTTCATCATCAATCAGGGGTGTTGATTGGTGGATCCTTAACGCGAGACAAAGTGAGCGTTGGGGAATTTCAGGCACGCCATTTCTCATCTTGCTCTGTGCAAAAGTAAGCACGGCAATGAGTACATACGTCATTTAGTAGAGATTGATTCAGTGAAATTATCAATTTGCATTTTTTTTGGTCAGGTTTCAATAGAATAACAGTGAAATTATCAATTTGACAAAGTTTTTTTTGTCAGGTTTTAATAGAATAACTTAGGATGATTTATGTGCCAAAAGTAGCATTTATTAAAATAAATCTTATTTCTGTTGTTATAGTTCACTAACATTTTTTTTACCTTCCCCCCCCCATTACCTCCCCCCCCCCAAAAAAAATTAACACTGTTTTATGTAGCGTAGTATTATGAAGCATTTCTGATGAGAAAACTCTGTTACACAAAGTTGTCATAGCAACAACCTCTGATAATGTTTAGAAATTGACAAATTTTGTCTGATTTGTTATGTTTTGTGTCTCTTCAACACACACTAAAAAGGTTCGCTTCAAAGGAGTAGGCAATCATAAAATCCATTTCGAGAGTCAAAATGCATTATTAAGTCAATCCATTTTCCTCCCGAGTGGAAAAATGATTCATTTAAGCCTTGCTCATTAGATAAAACATGCATTTCTTAAACAGAAAAAAAGACCCTCTGCCCCGCCCGCCTATAATACAGGCAGGCAACTTTTCCTCGGATCAGCTGATTTCCTCTTTTTTTTACTTCCCATGTGTGCCATTGAAAATAGAAAAACACTGTACAAAGTCTGGGAAAAATTTGTATTTCCTCTTTTTTGGGGATTTCCCAATTGCATGCCTGATAGGCCTCCTCTCCTCAGCTGATTTCCTCTTTTTTTTACTTCCCATGTGTGCCATTGAAAATAGAAAAACACTGTACAAAGTCTGGGAAAAATTTGAATTTCCTCTTTTTTTGTGATTTCCCAGTTGCATGCCTGATAATAAAAATCCCCCAAAACTCCTCTCCCCCCCCCCCTAAAAAAACCCACCCTGTTGAAATAAAAACATAGCATCATAACCTTATGTGAAAATAAAGTATCCCGGTCCATCGTTCTGTGGTTAAAAATGGACATGTCGAGGGGCAATTTTAACACCGGAAGCATGGCTGTAACAGTACTTTTCCCATCTATATTTGGCCCACTTCACCTACGGACATAAGCCATTTGTAAATTCCATTGTGGTCACGATTTAGATGTAGATGCTGTCATGTTTGCGCGATAGTAACTTGCGCGCTCGCTATGCAGTGTATCCAGTCGCGCCTTGTGAGCGCCCGATGATAAATGATATCGCAGGAGCACTTAGTGCGCGACAGCCAAATTTCTGCCTGGCAAGTTCTGAAAGGTGAACTGTTAATCAGGGAATTTTTTCGTTGAGATGATGTTTTTTTTTTTTGGAGAGGTCTATGTAGTTTTTACTAAAAACTCAGGTTAAATGTCAATGTTTTGCAGGTTTTTCGAGTTTGTATTGTATTATACTTTTTTGTTCGTTATTTGTATCTGTGTGTTTCTTTAGCTTGGCCGATTTCAATTTTCTTTTGTTTATCAGTATACGTGTATCTGTAAAAAGATTTTCTGTTTAAATATGTTTTCATTCTTAAAAAATCTTACTGCTTGCAAAATCAAGAGTCAGGTTCTTTTATGAAAAGTCAATGTTTTTTAATCCTTGATGAAAAAGTCACGTTTCATCCATCACATCAAATCAAGAAGTCATTTTCACTCACTGCATAACACTTTGTCCTGTGCCATTAACATGAGTGTCACATTATTGGCTTGAGTGGCAATCAATTCTATCGTTTCCCAAATGAGAAATTCCAAGAATGCTCTTCAGTATAAAAAAACAAACCACTTGTCAATTAAATCGATGCTTGTTTGTGAAAAAAAAATCAATACACATAAAAGGGCAACCAGTGCAGTAAAAGAAAGATAAACGATGTTCATAATTTATCCATTTTAAAATAAAGTACTGGTACTTAAAGCAAAATCATTTCAAATCCATTATGAGAGGGAACAAACATTTTTGAATATTCCCTGGTTCACGTTAATACGGACTTAAAAGTTTTCATCCATTCGGTCAGACCTGTTTGCCTATAGCAACCCTTCCTTTTCAATTAAGCGCCTCGCAATCGCTGTCAAGCACCCAACATGAGTAGATCCATTAAATAATTAAGCCACTGTAGGCCGGACTAACAACATGGCAAATTGCCCGACTGTAGACCGGCCTTCCAAAACTGTATCGCACCGTGTGAATGCTGTTATTATAATGCCGTGTGCTTGTGTCGTAAGGTGTCGTTCAGTTGTGAAATGCCGTCTTGTTTCTGTGTCCATTTTCATTTTCATTGTTTGGTTTATCAGGTGGATTTGTGTACATGTGCTGTTGTCAGCATTCATAGCATACTCACAATTGTTGGGAAATTTGTTTACATCTACTGTGCAATGTACGTAGTAGGCATGTATATTTAAAGAAATGTGATATTTAAAGCGAGTAGTGGAATTGGGTGCGTCATTAGGTTATGACAGCTTTCTGTTGTTATAAGGAAGTGATCACATATTTTTGTTTTTTTTGTTTTTGGTTTTAATGACGATTGAGATGGAACGATAATGAATCATAGGATTTCCTAACGTCTTTCAGAAAGGAAACGTGCTAAGTGCTGTAAGAAGGTCACTGGTAAACAGAAACCTTCAAAACCGGTGAAAAAATACACGGGAATAAATTGGGAAATAGCCATGTGTGTGTAAAACAAAAGGAATTAACGATGAGCTATAACTTGACCAGAGACTGCAAACATATTAGGAACAAACTGAACAGAACGCAACTTAGTAACAAACAAATTTATTTTAGAAGTACATGGGAAATACAATTTTCTCCACCCCCCCAAAATATGTCATTTTCCAGCAAGTTTCCTCTTCTCCCAAAATTGGTCCTTTTAATATTTCCCCGAGCAACCCTTTTTTTAACTGCCTAATTTCTGAGAGACACTCCCAAAAAATTGACTTGTCTTTTAAAATCATGACTTTAAAAATTAATTACTTTGGCTCAAACCCCCAAATTTCATCCAGAAATCGCCCTTCTACATTGTATTTTGTCCTGTCTCACACAAATCTGACTTTAATTATTGATGGCACTCCGCGTTAATCATAACCTGTGGTGTTGCTGGTTGATCAGATTGCGGGCATCTCCCCAAAGAGTATCCCGACTTCTGCACCCTCGGGCAAATTTGTATTTACCTTGGGATTCTGTAAGTAATGCATGGTAGAACACGGGGAAATGAAATTATTCCTTTCAGCCAGAGATAGCGGGCTTAGTGTCAAAAAAAGGTCTTTGGCTCCTTTAAAAAACACAAATTTCTTTGAAAATATTTCGCAGAGAGCATGTACATGTATTCATGTAAGTCTTCTAGCAATACACCTTTTTCATGCTGCCACCATTTTAGTCATGTTCCCTGTATCCACTAACAGTACTGAATGATAATGGTTTTTGTGCAAAAAGGAACCAGACTATTTTTCCTTCCAGCCTCGCTTTGGTTACGTTGATTTGAATGGGGAAAAAATCAAGATGGCCGCAACATGATAATGGTCTATTGCCTGATTTCAGGCACTTTTTTTCAAATTGTAAATTAACATGCATGTAATAATTGGCATATGTATATATATGTACCGGTATGTATGTACTTTTTCTTTATACATCAGTTTTCAGGTTCAAGTTGGATTTGTGTATTAAAACATCTAAATATTTTGGTTTTATAATTTCATTGGAGGATGTGAAACCTCCTGTTTAGCAGTTTTAGGATCAACAGCGTAATAGTCTTGACTAAATGAACACTTCTGTGTTTCTTTACTTGTGAAAGATTATCTCTGCTGTTTTACAGCCGTCTCATAAACACGAGTTGTTGCAGTTGTGATTTGAAATACATTGTACATACACGTACATTGCACATGTATATAATTTTAGCAAATATTAAAATGTCAGATATTGTTTTTTTTATCATCCTTTCTCTAGGTATTGAATGACCCTATTGAAGACAACCTGTACATGGTCTTTGAACTTGTTGAGAAGGGGTAAGTAGTTTTTGGACGATGCCTTTATTTTTCCCTTTTTGAAACAGGTTTGGAATTAAAGTTCTTGTGGGGAGTTGACTAATCATTTTTTTTCCATTTTTGTTGAATTGTCAATTTGCGCATGACTTATTTGATCACCATTTTCTGCTCCGTAGCTCCAGGAAATTGGTGCCTTTTTGGCTGATCTGTAATCTTCAAAAGTTTGCCTAAGTTACATTTTCAAAATGTGTATTTTGTTGTTTTAAAATGTTTCTTCCCATGCTCCAAAGAAAAAAAATCCACAAACACTGATACACACCTGTGAATTGATTTCCAGGTGGAAAAACATGTTTTGAAAAAAAAAATAGAAAAAAACCAACAACAACAACGGGAAAATGCAATGATATTTTACTGATTCAACATCTGATAAAAAACAGAGCTGACAAAATCTGTTCGACTGAGGTTTACCCTCAGGTCCCTTAATACTGTAAAGATTTTTGAATTGAGATCAAAACAGCCAGATTTAGATCTCCCCGATGTTCCGCTGTGACCAACATTAAGGAAAATGTGTTTCAGATTCACCGGAGATAACGGGTTTCTTTGTTAATCTCTGCAGAGCCGTAATGGAAGTGCCTACTAGCAACCCCTTCAGCGAAGAACTAGCCTGGACCTACTTTCGGGACATCATTCTTGGCATTGAATACTGTGAGTAGTCGTTTGACATACTCGAACGCCCAGGCTATCAAACAGTTACTTTTGTGTGTGGTGACCATCTTCTCATGTGCCTGGAAATAGACTTTATGCGTTAAGGCGGAGCTAGAGGGCAGTGGTTTTGCATTGCTAGGATAGTAGGCATGAGTAAATTGAAATGATCAAAGAACACCCTCTCAGGTACCCACAATGCATGAGGTCCATTGCAAGACACTTCCAGCAGGTACCAAAGAACCAACCTCGTGCCCCGTGGGTACGATCTTGCAGCGCCATGTTGTTTCCCATCATGCCTTGCGCGATCGTAACCCCTGGAATTGTGTAATTTAAATATACCAAAATACGGTACATTATAATAAGGGCTGCAGTTTATCCGTTTTACGTGCTGACGCCATCTTTAAAATGTTAAAAGTTGTGATTTTGAAGAATCAATCCTTTCAAACACAACGTTTGGACGTTGTGTTAATTAGCAAAGATTTGTATTAAATGTGCGTACCCCTTTTGTGCCTTTACAACCACAGATACAGGTTTTTTTTTAGCGAAAAACGCGGCTGACATAATCCATATCGTACAGGCTTCGCGACTTTTGAATCATAATTTTTTTTTCGTATGTGACGTTACGTGTGAAGCTAAGCACGCGAGCGCATTATGGGTGCGCCCGGCGTGCAATCTTCGAAATGCCCACGCAGTACGCTGTGAATAGCCATTCAGTGTGATTTACATCATCATCACAGCCAGGGGTTAGTGTAAGGAACGAGCACGCGCCCCTGGAGTCGAGGCTGCCAAAGAACACAACGTGGATGAAATTACAGTCACTTTGTGAGGCATTCTGGCAAAATGAGACGGAACTGGGCACAGGCAAAAAAACGAATGGGGGTGATTTTTGTTCGATTTTCAGATTTATTGATACATGTATTATAAAACCTTTGAAATGTCTACACTACTACTCATATTTTAAAAGAGATTGTATAAAAATCGTCCAATGAAGGAGTTTTTAAGGAAAACCAATTGGCATCTTTCATTTTGAACGACTACAAAACTCCAAACTCTAAAGGCCTTTTTCTCAGTATTTAAGTTTTGGATCATAAGTGCTAACTTTAAACAGTCATGACTTGTCTATGGAATGTCTGATTGAACGACAACAAACAGTATTCTATAGAGATTTTTATTCTCTATCCTATCACCTGCAAACGCTCATTTGGGCCTCTGCCCAGTTCTGTCTGATTTTGCCAGAACGGTTCACATTTGTTAAGAAACCAAAAATATATGATCCTACTCCAATTTTGTGCCGTGAATGCATTTTAAACTACCGATGATTTTGAAACTTGGCTTGTGACAGCTAAACATTGATTTGTGCAGGTCAAGTTGGCCAAATGTTTTTGTGCGAGTCAAGTTGGCCAATCATCTTCGTGCAAAACTTGGCCCTCCATTTTCTTGTGGCACTTTAAAGTCATGGCTGCCTGCTTGGAGTGTGCTTTGACTCTGAAAGAAAATGTAGCGACAGTTTGCACAGGGAGTCCGTTTCAGTATTGTGCAGTCTCGCTTGAGCACAAAGCGGTCGTCAAGTGCCGTTTTCAATGCAAACCGGGTTGAGCGATGGTCGCCAGACACTGCATTATGAAAGCAGCATCCGGTCCTCATGCATCACGGAATGGCCGAGGCAGACTCGCAAATCTGTCCCTGGGGTATCGTCACTGCTTCATAGTGTCTTTGTAGCCAGATATCATTTGGGCTATCAATTTTTTTTTTTAAATGTGACATTTCCAGAAACGTAGTCAGGGTTGTACGGGTCTAGAAAAATAGTTCTTGTCATTTATGAATAAGTCATTAAGGAGTTACTGTTAGTGTAACTAAGGCTATGTAAAAATGATTTATGGCTAAGGCTGGCAATAATGCAGGGGTCTGTGGGAAGTGGATTCAGCCGTGTCCATAGCCGCGTGTGTAATTGCTGGCCGTAGCCACATGATTCGGGCAAAGCCTAAGACAATATGTTAGTAATGAAAGAGCTTTTGAATTTCCTTCCCTCGCACAAAATGTTCACATAATTTTTGTTAAATACGAGAGATTTTTTTTTGAAGGAATTCAGTATTTTCAAGAGAGTAGTGCATTCGGCCTTGTATTCTTATAATAAGATGAATATCAGTCCTGTGTATGTAGATACAATATCACTGCACCTCTTTCAAAAATAAACATTTACCACTCATCGCAAATTGTCTGAAAGGTAAATCCGTGGCAGAACTTGCTCGTTGCTATGAATTCGGCCCATAATCCAAGATAAGGAATAATAGGCCGGAGTATTGATATGAAATATATGTCAGTAAATATCGACCTTTTTTTGTCCACAAATACAATAATCAGGTGCCACAGGTACATAGTCCGTGTTGATTTTATATCCTGAAATCCTTTATCTGTGTTTTCCAGCAGCAGCAAAGTCAATATTTTGACTTATTTTTTTTTTTGAGGGTAGGGTTTTCCAGCAAAATATTTGCTCAACGTACTCCCGCCCCCCTCCAAGTGTTGAAAGACTGGGGGAGATAAGTGAAAAATATATGAGATGGAGAGGGCGTGAAATTTTATACCTTATGGGAAAAGGAGACAAAATCAGCTGATAAATTTGAAACAATTGAAGCATCATTTTAATGTCTGGTTTCCTGAGTGAGTTATCAAATGATTAAGGCATTATCAAATGATAAAGACTTTTTGGATGTACATGTAAATTGCAAGTACCAGACTACCGGTATATTGTCTTTTTTTAACATTTTGGTCAAAACACACCATTCTCCCAGAAATTTGTTTTTAGTGATGATTGTTTATTAGTCTTCAATATTCAGATTACTAAATCATGTTTTTATGAAAATGCAAAGATATTTTATGAAGTGCTGTTGATAGCCTTCGCTCAATATGCACATTTTATGTTGAAGATTTTGTACAGTGGACAACTTAAAAATGAGCAGACTGCCTGCTCCTGCTTGTGACGAGGATTGAAAAAATACCTTTTTTTTTACAGTTGATTGGCAGTAAGCCTTGACTTCAAAGCTAATCTGAAAAAAATTGAACATCAAATAAAAATTAAACTACTGTTGATTTATTTCCATGACACAGTGCATTATCAGAAGATAGTCCATCGGGATATCAAGCCATCCAATCTACTTCTAGGAGAGGACAACCATCTGAAGGTACACGTGATAACATCTTTATTCCCCTCTCACTTTCTGCATTTCCTGAAGCAAACAGACTTAACTCTGACCAAACCATTTAGAACTCAAGCACAGCAGTCTGCTTTGTAGAGAGCAGTGCTTTTTCCCTCTTTTTTGGTTCTTATATTTTGTTATTGCATTCAACAGCAATCAAGGGTGGATCCAGAACAAAATTTCAGAGGGGGGGGGGGGCAGCCTGTACAAGAACAAACAACAACAACAACAACAACAACAACAACAAAAATAGACACACAAACAAACAAAAGACATATGAATCCAACATAGTAAAGCTAAAAACTACTTTCTGCCAAAATTTCAGGGGGGGGGGGCAGCTTGTACAAGAACAAACAACAACAACAACAAGAGCAACAACAACAACAACAATAGACACACAAACAAACAAAAGACATTTGAATCCAACATAGTAAAGCCAAAAACTAAAAAAAGAGTTGATGCAAACAAAAACAAAAAACAAACAGATGAAGATAACGCTGAAAAGAGGGGAAAACAATATATTGGATTTTAAATACTAAATATTAAATAGTAATATGTGATATTCCTTTCCAGATTGCAGATTTTGGTGTCAGTGACCGTTTTGAAGGGATCGACGCCCTCCTATCTGACACGGTGGGCACACCAGCCTTCATGGCTCCAGAGACCCTACATGAAGACTCTAACAAATATGGTGGCCGAGCTCTAGATGTCTGGGCCATCGGAATCACTCTCTATTGCTTCATATTCGGTCAGGTACGTAGTTAAATTTTTTCATGTTTTTTAATTGGTGCATCCACAAAGGAACCCTGTCAAAAATTAAAAATCCCCTTGTCACCCCTTTTTTTCTGCAGCAATCCTCAACATTTTCATAAACGCACCAAATCTAAAAATAAAATTTGTAATAAACTAGTGGTCTATTTTGTTGGAAGTCAACAACATTTTGAAATGTAATCTCGTGCACTATGTGTAAATAATAGGTGCTGGATTGTATACATTGTAATCCCAAATTTGTCAAAATATCACAAATCCAGGTGTCAGACACCATGCATGTGGAGCTTTTTAAATTGGCAAAGGAAATTGCATAATAACCTATGATACATGATACAAAAATATATGCATGAAGACAAATGTGACCCAATGAAAGAAAATGATTCAAATGACAAATTCACTTTTGAAGGGAGGACATTCAGGTTCATTTGCCTAAAAATTTGTCACGATGAGTCCGGACAGAATGAAGGGGACACGGTACCTTATGATGCAATTACTGAATACTTATGTGGCTGACTATGGACCAGACTCATTTCTGTTCATTGTCACAGATTTCTCAAATCCATTCTCAATGTGTCAGCTACATTGGACATTTTGTAACTTAAAAAGGTTGATATTGTCTTAACATCGATGTATTGGCTAGGCACGCCAGTTTTCCTATTTTAATAGGATTTCCCATTTGGTCTCCTTTCCTTTCCTTTCCATTCCTTTCCTAATATTTCTTCCATTTTCCAGCATTCTGCACAATAGACATTGCACCTTTGGTGGGTCTACAGAACACTCTTTCCTATTTTTTTTCCTGAGGGTCAAACATCATGCCTGTTCATCTGATTTTTTTGTTGTCAGTTTCAAATAAAAATCAGCCCTTACTCAAATATGTTCACGTACACGTACACAAACGGAGATGATTACAAACAGATGTGACAGATCCTACACACTCCTTCGCAACCCAATCAGACTGTTTGTTTGTGTCCTTGGCTCGTCTTTAATAACCTGATTAGCGTGGCATCATCAGTATGCTGGACCCTAAAATAGTTATTCACCAGACTTGTTGGCAGTGGGTTGAAAGGTGCTTAATGAAATGCTTGACTTAGCGAGGAGGAACGTGCCGGGAAAACTAATGGCTCGCCGGCCGGCACAACAAGTTGGGCTCATTAAAGGGAGGGAGATTCAGCAGATAATTTCCACGGCCTTATTCTGGCACGACCTTGTTTTTTTTTCCTTCTGCAAAAACAATTCAATTTAAAAACAAAAATAGTCGTTGGCCTGAGGTCTCGGTGTGAGCTTGCTGTGCTTTTGATATGTTTTTCTAAAAGATTCTGGAGGCAGGGAATTCAGCCCTGAAAATGTTGAAAATGTATAAAGAGTTTATTTCCCAAAACACGATAAACGCCATTTTGTTACCTTTTATAATCCCGCTCTCTCTTGGCTGCCTCAAGTCAGTTATGACGTCTGTTATACAGACAAACTCAATTTGAGAATACAATGAAGTGAAAAAAGGGAAATTTATAAATAGCTGTTATGGAGTACCGAAGTGAATACGTCACGCACACGAACACGAAATGTGTGTGAAAGACATTGGCGCGTGATTCAGCCCGTGAACCAACACGCGCGCGTACTCCATTTGTTTGCACCATGGTTTGCATTGCACTTTCTGGTTCTAAATGACGTCACACTTCGGTACTCCAACATTTTTATTCTTTAAATTTTCATAAACGTGCACATTTTTCACTTTTTCAAATGGATATATCGCATTTTGGAAATAAAGTCTTTATGTGTTGAAACCAGAATGATATTGAGACAGATCTGGGTCAAATTTCATGGCGCTGCTAAGCACACGTTTTTCTGATCAAAGAGCCTCTGTCTATTTTATGGAGACCGTAAGCAGTAAGCACAGCAAAAGCATGCTTAACCCTCAAGGAAAAGTCGCTTCAATCAGTGACATAACAATAGAAATCTTGCCATCGCACACAACTGTTAGCACATCCACGCCATGAAATAGTGCTTATGGTCAGCACAATTTTCTGCTAAAGTAAGCACAACTTTTCTGCTAACTGTTAAGCAGGGCCGTGACTAAACTGATACTGTGGTAGTGCTTTATAATGTTATTTCTTTCCTTTTTTTTCTTTTTGCTAAAGGTACCATTCCAAGACAGCTTTATTCTCGGTCTCCACAGCAAGATCAGGAATTTACCGTTGCCTTTCCCTGAAGAGTAAGTCCGACTTAGCCGTTTAGTGTTTTTGGTAGAGTTGTTAACCACAGAGATCTGCTATGAACGGAAAATATTTGCTTAGCAAAAAAAAAGAAGGTTACCAGCCAAAAAGTCATGTGATGTGTATTACTCTTGACTGGTACTCAGTTTACTTAAGATAGGCCGTGTCTGAATGACATGGCTACGACTGGAGATAACACACGGGTCAATAGACCATGTTGCGGCCATCTTGATTTTGCCCCATTCATATCAATGTAACCAAAGCGAGGCTGGAAGAAAAACTAGTTGGGTTCCGTTTTGCGAGAAAACGTTATCATATAGTACTGTTATTGGATACAGGGAACATGACTGAAATGGTGGCAGCATGATAAAGGTCTATAGGAAGTGGCTGCAACTGTGTCCATAGGCACGTGTGTAATTTCCAGCCGTAGCCAAGTCATTCGTGCACAGCCATGCTGTCTGTGAAGCCGCTCCATGAAATAAGTCTAGGAAACTTTAAGAGGAGATTTTCTGTCTGGTTTGGTTGTGCTTCATGGCTTTTGTGATTGATTGTAGTTTGTACTGCTTTGTGGTTGAGTAAGCCAGTGCCATACAGATTTATGCCACGCACTTACCTTTGAAGTATCATGCAAACAGACGTGGCTTTCAGTTTTGGTTTCACAGGACTGAATTTTTGCTTTGAGAGTAACGGAAATTCAATTGTTACAGCACATACTATCACCATAGAGATATCATATGCAATTAAGCGCGGGAAAAAAATCAGGCGGAAGACTTATAAGACTTATTCAAATTCTTACTCATATGTTTTTTTGAACAAATTGAGTAGATTGGGAATTGGGATTGGGAATTGAACCTGCAAACTTTGGAAAACTCTGTAATAATTTGAAAAGTATTATTGAATAGTTTGCATTGATTAACCCTGTAACCTTAGTCAAGTTCTAGCTGTAACTTGTCATTTTTCAGTGTCTCTCATATTGCAAAATTGTCAAAAGCCATTGTGGTTAATAATTTGATCAAAATATGATTGAATAAGATGGAATTTTGCGTCGGGGTGATATAAATCAAACTAGGTTTTGCCCTACACTAGAAAGCAGGGCGCCGTGGGTTCGAGTCCCACCTGAGTGATTTTTTCCAACTTTCACTCGGGAGGTAACACACTGAGTATACAGTGTTTAAACGTTGGTGAAGGGCAAAACCTAGTTTGATATGATTGAATAGTTTGTAACGATGTCGGCCCATCAACCCTATTTCAAGTTCTAAGTGTCATTTTTCCCCCAATTCCCCTCTCTGGTATCGCTAAATGTCAGTTGCTCTATGCTCAGGAGTGCATGCGTGAGGGCCAATGCACTCTTACGTGACTCATGTTACACATGGGGACACACCTAGCTTGCACATCTACAGACGCAATAGATCCCCTGACCACGTGTTGACATTTTTGTCCTCCCATGTGTAAATAGTCGCCGAAATGTCAGTCGGAATTAGCCGCCCCTCTGTGTTTGCTCATGGCCTGTATTATGCAACGTACCTGGGCCAGGATCGAGGGTACTTCTCCTCGGAGAGGTGGGGTTGGAGGGGGGGGGGATGGGGAGAAATGGAGGGCAAATATTGGCGGACTGCATCAGGATCAGGATCAGGTGATTCAATGCTGCAAGGTCGGTTGAAGTGACAGTGTGCCCCCCCCCCCCAAAAAAACAACTTGTACTTTTGGACCTGTTCACTGACCACCTGGCACATGTGTTTTTCAAGAAATGTTGATGCAGTGCACCATGTCCACAGAACAATATATGCAGCTGTAGAGTATTTCATTTGCATGTGGGTCATTGTATAAATTTAGGGTCCGATGTGTGACATTTTCCCTGTCCCTGTTACCTTGGTACATGTACTTTGTAATTTGCCATTCAAGTATCATTAAGAATAACTTCAAAATTCTTTTTGTCATGGTTGGGTAGGTAGTTTGCTGTTCATCAGGCCAAAAAAAAAAAAGTTCTGCATCCGTTTGCAAAAAAAAAAATTCCCTACCTACCTACCCTATTTTCAAATGCCATGTAATAGGAAGCAGAACTATTATTTTTTTTGGCCTAATCACTCTTGGAGGACGACTGCATGAAGGAGTGCATTAGAATGATCAAATCACAGATGTCATATGTAACAGGGATAGGGAAAAAGTGGACCCCACATTTATACTCAATTACCCATATGGGTAGTACAAATTTCGTGCAATTTAATTTTAAAAAAGTCAGTAGTTTTTTCTGAAGTTACTACCAGTACATACCGTGAATGCATGTTGTTGGGATGTGGTTCGAGTCTGTTAGTTAACCGTTCTGGGTCTGGCACTGAAGTAATTGATTTTATGATTTGGCTTCCTGTGATGTGATAATCAAAGCTGTTTGATTTACATTTAATAATTTCATGTCTCTCTGCTCCTGTTTCACAGCAAGCCAATTCCAGATGACGTAAAGGATCTCATATTGAAAATGTTGGAGAAGGACCCAGACAAGAGAATCAAAATACCGGAAATAAAGGTGAGCAATTCAATATCTGTGGTGTCAGCCGGACTGCTTTAAAAATCCTGCATCAGTGTCAGGAGGGAGGGGCGGGATGTTCTTTCTTGGATTTGATTTGAGCTCAGCTTCATACAGTCGAGTCTCGTTAATACAAACTCGTTCGGACCTAGCCAAATTGTTTGTTATATCAGAATTTTGGAACATCAGTCCCATTCATTGTACACATAAATGCACAGTCGGGACTAAGGCTTTATGTTTGTTATAACCAGAATTTTGTATTAACAGAGTTTGTACTAACAAGATTTGACTGTATATACATTTAGTCTTATGTCTGTATGTGTTGTTATTGTTTGAAGTAAAACAAACATGTCTATTGGTCCATTGCTTATTGGTGAATTTTGGCAGATACCGGTGCATGTAGGTTCCTAAAGGAAAATGCTGTCACTTATTGCAACTACTGACGGATATTTTAGTTGATGGTTGGCAACTCTAGATTCAAATTAAAAGCCATTAGAATGAAACAGGGTTCCTCTCTTTTGAAGGGCGTCGTAATTACCAAATGAGGCATGTAATGGAATATGTAGCGAGGCCTTGCTGCAAACCAATTAATGATGATATTGTCATTGAAAATCCTCATTTAAATTCTCCAGATGACATTTCGCTGTCTCTTGTCTAAAGAGCGTGTGCTTCTGAGGCATGTGCAGAAATAAATTGGCTGCACCTACCTTGGGGTTTACAGTGAAATGTTATTATATTCTTAGTGTTTTCTTGGGGGTGGAGGAGGGGGAGGGGGAATGGGAGGGGGAGGGACTAGGATGGTCAAGATCTTGGAATTTTATTTGGAATGGGCTAGTTCAGGCTTGAAAACATGTTTTCAGATTAAACCCTGCTATGCCCAGTGCAGTTGGCAGAGAATTATCAGACCTTTCAAAACATTTTAAATTTGCCTGACTAAAAGGGTTTTGAAAGGTGAAATAGTGCTGGAACTTTGAAACTTTTCGAAAGGTTTCGGAAGGTGAAGCAACACTGTGGGTTAATTCAGTAAGTTGTCTTTCAATACCTTTCAAAAGGAATTGAAAGGTGTGGTAGTGCAGTAACAATAAATTCGGGAGGATTTTAAAAGGTCATGCATTTTTTGTCCTCCAATTTGCCAGAACCCAGATTTTGAGGTGTTTTGAATGGTCTAACTACAGGAGAGCATGAAAGTTTAAAGACAGTGTTTTCAGGGTAAAGGTCGAATTTTTCCTGTTTGACAAGGAAAAAAATCACAGAATGTTCACGGTGTTGTGGAAAAGTCATGTAACATCATATTGACAATGTTTTGGGCATGTTTGTGACAAATTTATGGATTTTCAACAACTTGTGATGGGAAGCATGGACCTTTCACAGGTTCGGGGAGAAGTTTTGCAGTTTTCAGTGTATGACATGGAAAAAAAGTCAAAGAGTTTGCACTGTTTGACCCGGGTTAGTTAACCTCTCTTCCCCTCCCTCGTTCCAGTTGCACCCCTGGGTGACCAGACACGGTGAGGAACCCCTGCCCACAGAGGAGGAGAATTGCACCCTGGTGGAGGTGTCGCAGGACGAGGTGGATACCTGCGTCACCACCCTGCCAAAGCTCAGGACACTGGTAAGTACAGAGGGTCACCAGCCGTTACATCAGACATCGAAGATCTTTTTTTTTCACTGGAATGTATTCAGAATATGACATGGAGGCTATTAGGGACCGTAACCATTCAGCCCTGGTATGAAAAGGGCCCCCCGGTACCTCGTCCGGTCCAGAGCCAGTCCGGTCTTCAGCCCAGTCTCGTCCGGTACATAGTCCTGTGTGACCAGAAGTTTTGAAGTCAGTCAGGCGCATGAATGTATTGCCCTTCCGAGAACGTTCTGAGCAGAACAATAGCAGACTTATCGGATTAAAGATAAAATCCTTCCAAACTCTTTGGTAATTTACGGTCCCATTGTGCACGAAACCGCATGGCAGGGGTTTTGATCTGTGCCGACAAAAGTGTTCTATTTTTTCGCGCTGAGAGATGAAAACCACAAGCAGGTTTCTTCTGGGATATATTACATGTGTCAATACTTGCAAACAATAGACCCCAGGATAGAGGAGTTCCTGATTAGCAACCGGACCAGCTCCTGGGCCGGTAGCTGGGACGGTACGAAAGGACTTCTTGGGAGGGGACAAGCTTAACGGGGGCCCTTTTCATACCGGGGCTGAATGGTCACGGGCCCTTACATTTCATGGCCCTGCTTACCGTATGCAGAAGATCCCTGCTAAGTGTTGCAGAAAATGGTTAGCGCATTTCACGGACTGGCAAGGAATTTGGGGTTGTACGCATGTGTTGAACATGCAACTAAGGATTTTGTGCTTACATGGTTAGTGTAGAATGCATGTGCTAGCGCTGTAAGCACAGAATGCTGTCCATAAGGTCAGAAATCCGTGGTAAGCAGAGCCATGAAATTGGGCCCAGTTTGCGGGGTTGTGGTCAAGTTCATCAAAATTCAATCAAACGGCACAAGTAACGGGATGAAAAAAAAAAGGAATGTCTCCGTTATGGTTCATTCAATTAACCTGATACTGGATGACTTGCGATTAACTTGTGATGAAACGATTTGTGATATGATTGACATGTGATGACATGACTTTGATCGGACAGATCATATGACGAACGGCTGAAGCTTGGGAGAAACCCTGCAGCGTCATCTGTGCTAGTTTTTGTTCCTCCAATTGCAGCCGTTCCCTGACAAGAGGGGTCAGGCTGCCGCGGCAGTACATCGTGGTCACTATCAACAAGATGAATCAAATCTAGTCTCGGTGAACTTCATCAGCGTACATAGAAAATTCTGAGCAAATCTCATGCATGCTTTATTCGTGCTCATGTACGCATGTGAGGTATGGTCAGAATTTCCTGGGTAGCACTACCAAAGTTTGCAAGACTTTGGTTTGATTTATCTTGATGATAGCTACTTCTACTGCTGCAGTGGCTTTATTGCACATGTCAGGGACCTGATGTATAGACAAATCCGTCGGCAGCCATTTTTTGCGGTGGTACAAGGTTTGCCCGAGCCACACTCAGATAGAACACAAGCACTCCGGGCTCCTTGGACCAATAGTAATACCAATATGCGCGTGCGTCTCGTCTTTAAGAACGCGTGCAGCATGCGCATGAGCGTGACACCACCGCAGTAAAAGCTTCTAATTCTGGTCTCCGGATTCCACTTGAAGGGGAATATAATCCAAATCCAGTCCTGAACCAAGGTAAGCTGGTCTATGGCAAGTGTGGTTAGCATGGGCGTCGCCAGGATTTTTTCTAGAGGGGGGCAAAAAAAAAAATTTGCCAAAAAATGCTTGTATTTTTCAACACATTCTTGATTTATCAGTTTTAGAGGGGGGCAGGGACATTTCCCCCCCCCCCCCAACTCATTAAATTTACACCACTTTGTCTTCGCGCCTCTTTTTCTTTTCTTTTTTTTTTCTTTTCTTTTCTTCCTTTTTTTGTTTTTTGTTTTTTTGTTGCTTTTCCAGGGGGGGGCAAGTGCCCCCCCTTGCCCCCCCCTCGCGACGCCCATGGTGGTTAGCCCACTGCGGCTCTAGAGGGCGCTGTCAACAAGATGAATCAAGCCCAGTCTTGGGAACTTTGGCAGTGCTACCCGAAAAATTCCAAACATAGTGCATTTATATTCTTCCTTGTCTTTTTATCTGTTTTTCCAGATTTTGGTCAAGAATATGTTGAAGACCAAGTCTTTCGGCAATCCGTACAAGAACAAAGCGCGGCATAGCAGCGCCAAGGGTGGGCGTGTCCTACTGGAACCCATTCCGGCCAATCAGAAGCCAAACAGGTTTGTTGAATCTTTGTGTCCTCCAATCAGGGATTAAACATTACATAGTCTGTTTGAATATCTAGTGACTTGACATGGAATTGGGAGGACTTGTGACGGACTTGTCATGGACTCAACTGTAACACAGCAATGCTTTTCCCCAATACTTAGGGTCTTTGTGAGCGTACCTTAATGGGGTGCCAAGATTGTTCTATATCATATATTATTCCTGCCATGTACTGAAATGCACCTTTTTATTTTTTCTAGGTATTCAACTGGATTACCATGACATGGCAAGAACAATCGTACCTCCCGATGCCCTGCGTACACACACACATACTGATTGGTGCCTCGTGGATGGAAACCAGTGATGCACTTTTGGTACTGTCTTACATTGAACGAAGAGAGAAACAACAGACCACATCTACCGTCCATCGGGATACATCCTCACATTGTATATGTACAGTTCCAGCTCTTCCTGATCGCAGAACAAATTCAAGCGTAAAGGGCCCCCTCTAGAGACTGTTGGCATAGCAACGTTATTGAATGTGCATCAGCTGCCACAAGATGGCTGAGCCAACTGGACGTGACATACTCGTCAGAAAGTGTGTGAATCCAATCGAATTTCATTCCCACGGAGCTCCTGAAGTATTTTTTCCATCGCAACTTTATTTGGGGCAAACTATAATGTTCAACCCTTCCCAAAGCAATACCGATTTCATGATGGATTTGTGTGAGCAAAAGCAACTGTTAAGCCATGACTTTTGGTCACAATCTGTGATACCGAAACAACTCTGCCAAGTTAAATCTGCGATTGTGTACTTGTTCTACATAACCCCCGAGGACAGACACACAAAGGGAGAACAACAGATCCTTTCAGTCCTCAGGCGTCTGTAGTAGGTTTGTGTGCTTACTCTGTGGGAGAGTGTTGTATTACAGGGACAAAGGGAAACACAAAGCATTGTCTTTGGGAGTATAGTGAAACAAGAGTGTGTGTGTAAAACAGCATTTGGTCTCAACTTTGTGCGGGTTTAACACACAAGCTTGCAGCATGTCTGTGTACATACACACGTAGCTGTAACCCGGAGACTAACACCTGCGTACGCCTGTGTGTGTGTGATCATCATCTGCAAAGTTCTTGAATTTTGCTGGAGGAAGGAGCAACAGACTACAGAGCAGCAATGGAAAATGCAACACTGCATCCTGATCATAGGTGTACTTACATGTACACGAATGAGATGTCATTGGGGGTTGACGCCCCATCTAAAATTAAGTGCCTGTTCATTTTGATTGAGAATGAATCTAATTTGCCTACCTTTTGTATTGCATAGAAAGGAACAAAAACGTGTCAGGTTAGTGAATGACAAAGAAAGATACATGTAGTTCAATTGTAACATTCCTTGTGTTTTAAGCAAAGAACAAATAACACAGCTTTCATGTTAAAAACAAAAAATATAGTTTCATTTCCATTGCAATCATATTTTTATTTTTAGGTCCATTTATTGTTTGTAAGGGCCAGTCTCTGAAGGTTATGTACTAGACCTGTTTATGCTGTATATATACAGAATTATGTAAAAAAACACCAAAGTATCCAAAGTGTATACATAACCTCAAAATATTCAAGAAAAAAATGAGAATCATCATCAGATCAAAGTTAAATGAAAATGGCATTTTGTTGAAATGGATTCGAGAAAGTTTTGAAAAAAGTTTTGTCATTGAAAAAAAAAAAAAATCAGCATCAAGCTTTACTGTTGTCAGTTTCAGACGCAGGGATTTTATTTATCCAGGAAAAAAAGAAAGAAAGCCAAAATCTGTTTGCTTAATTTTTATAATGACATTTGAAATGCAGTTTTTAATTGTTATCTGGAACGTTTGGTTGATTGAGACAATCAGACATAGTGGTGTGTTGCTGCATTGTCGCTTTGTATTTGTGATGAGAATCGGCAATTTTGTTTGAATTACCAAAAAATTCAACTCCGTTAATTTTACTCTGCGCAATATTGAGTGATTAATTTACATGTACATCTTTATATAACTTCAATTGTATTCACTTTTTTTCCCCAAGCGGTGCTTGTGACTCTCTTGATTAAATTACATTCTTCTAGAGGGAGGCAGAACGTCAAAAGTAGTGGCATAGATATTGCTCATAGCCAAAGTGTATACTTCAGAAAGCAAGAGCAACAAGCTCTTCCATTCATGGCGTTTCACCCCTCTGTCTCCCATCTTCAGCAGTACCAACTATTTTCTGTCTTCTGAAAGGGACATGCTTTAAAAAAGCTTGTTTTTTTCTTCATCATGTAAGCGAATACCAAGACTACATAATGGCTGCAAATTTATTCAGTTTGAAAATTCCTACTCATTTTATGAATAGCTAAAATGCTTGGAGAACCAAAAAGTTAAATTTTTAAAAACTGAAATGAAGTTGCAATTCTAATGATACGGATTCGTCCAAACAATGATAGTTTGTTCTTTTTCAGTTTCCATGATTAAAACAGGCCTTTTCTTTTCAGAAATTCACACACTCTTCAGGCCAGTGTAGCCTCATAATTGACCTTTCCCCCCCCTGATATTTCAAATTTTTTTTCAATTGTAGGGTAGGGGACAATTTCCACTCAGTACTTTCTTTATTTTATCATTCATTTCTTCCTCTATGTTTATGGCACTTCATTGCCAACCATGAATCCACGAATGGACCAGAAATTTTAACCAACCTCAATGAAGCAAAAGATCAATTTTTAATTCGTCAAATTCATGTTGGAACACATGAAACAGATTTACCTTGTGAAGTTTACATTCGGAAAGCCTCATTCCTTCCTTGAGAATGGCGAACGACTTACTTCCATCTGGACTTCGATCCTCTCTGACATTTATGTATTGGTTTTATCTTCTGATTATGGCTTTGCCGGTTATGTTTTGTGAAATTATATGACCAATTGTGACCAAGATTTGTGACCAATTTCACATGATTTATTCAAAGCCATTACTGATTACTACACACTGATACTCCTCATCGTAAACTGTTTCTTTTTGAAACACCATCTTTTTTTTGTTCGAGAAAATTGTCCACTTTGACTAAATCTTAATTTTTGTTGCCAAATTAACTGATTACATACATGTATATAGCTGTGTCTTTCCTGCTAAGCTTCACACATGTGATAGTGAAAACCTATTTGAAGAATTTGTAGAAATGACCAAGTTTAACAATTGTATTGATTGCTTTTACCGACAATGATGTATTTGTCGTCATGTTTTACCTGACTGCCACATATACGGAGTCGGTTCTTTTAAATTATTGGCTTATTTCTCTTGTATGAGGAAAATGTAACAAGTACCTGGAAAGGGAATCAAACTGGAACGAATGTAGTATCCAGACGCCACTTCAGCGGTTGTGTACAAAGTCATTGAGAGTCAAGAAAATTTTCCAAGTATTTCCTAACAACATTGGAAATGCTTCTCAGTCCCAGATTCATATCTTATCAACATTTTTGCAATGACTGAAGAAAAAAGTGGCGTCAGGTTGCAACATTCTTTCCATCAAACCTTGTACATCTGAACCATTAACAGATGTCAGGGGTTCGAGTCATTAATTGTCTCCTTCATTAAATGGATCAGTAATGCAGTCGAGTCCAGGCCATCACAAGTCCCTGCAAGTCTATCACAAGTCCTCCAGCATGTCCAGTCCCTATTCAACTCGCAAGCTATTCAAATGAGCTTCAACAAAGGCATTCCTTTGTTACTGTTCATTCACTGTTACTTGTAACTAGACTTGTAATGGACTTGAATGCATCCATACTATACAAACCATTTAAACTCTGCAACACGTCTTGTGACATTTGCAGGAAACATGACTGGACTTCATGAATTTTCCATTATTTAATTTTCTTTCCAATTAAAATCAATAAACTGGACCAAAGTAGTAATTATTGATCAAGCAGTATTGAGTAATTTGATGTGAACGGCATGGAGTCAGCATGTACATATTTGGTATGAACGTCTTTACATTCAGATATTGATTAATTAACATGATCGATTATTGATTACCAGTAATATGATTACATTTGATATCACAACTCAAAGAGGTGAAACAAACAGCTTCATTTTGCTAATTCATGGGAAAATGAACACCTGTTTTTTATTATTTGAAAAATTTCAAGAAAAGATATTTCCAGTTTCTATAACTGATAATACTGTATCATGTATGATATACTGTATATCATTGAGTTAACATTGTAATGACAATGAGGAAAAGAAATTTGAAAAGACTGGATAATTTTATGATAATTTGTCTTATTCCGTCTGATTTATTGTACATTTGGCATTCAGTGGGATAAGTGGACCAATCCTTATCGTGCATTCCTCTGGGCAACACTGGCGTTGTTACAAATTAACGTTTTTTCTTCTCATTACTTGAATGAAAATACACTTCATGTTAACTTTGAAACAAAACTGAACACAAAATGTATTATTATTATTTTTTTGTTTATTACTTTTTGCATGATTTGTATAGATGTAGTACAGCCTACTTTTAAGCATGTAACAGTTTTAAAAATGCAAAGGACATATACTGCAAAAAAAAAGACATTCTTGCAACTTTATTATTTCATTAACTTTGTAACTTATAAGTTCAATCCATGCATGTTAAATAGTGCTTCTGTGTATTTTGCAATGCTTTCTGTTCAACATTAACTTTTTTTGTAAACATAAAAAAAATTAAGACCATTTATATTATCAATGGATGGTGAAGGATTATAAACAGATATTTTCGCTAACTTTCTCATGAAAACGTCATGAATTACTATGAAAAAGAAAAATTGATTCTATTTTTACAAATGTTACATTCTGGCATCTTAAGATAAAGAACCACCCAGGACAATTAAAAAGAATACATAAAAATGCAAATGAAATGGTGGTACATGTATCATGGATTTGCTTTGTCTGTTCTGTATGTCCTATCAAGTTTTAAGATATACAGTTGAATCTCGTTAGTACAAACTCTCTTATACAAAATTCTGGTTATAACAAACATAAACCTTAGTCCCGACTGTGCATTTATGTGCACAATGAATGGGACTGATGTTCCTCTTAATACAAAATTCTGATATAACAAACAATTTGGCTAGGTCCGAATGAGTTTGTATTAGCGAGACTCGACTGTACAATGTACAGTCAACTGTCGTCAACCCCAACGTCTTAGCCATTACTTTGGGATAAAGAACTGAGTACTACAGAATACTACAAAAATTATGTATGCAGGCACCATGTACCAAAAAATACTATGTGTTTTGTGCCCACTTACATGCTGAAGTACTGCATACTACAGTTTACTACTAGTAGTATTTTGTAGCTTTAGGTGAGGTTAGGGTTAATTCCAAATCGATTTGGAATGCGTTCCAAAGCCATTAAGGCATCTTTCTAGCAACTTCCAGGCAAATTCATTTTTTGGCCCAAATTAAAAAAAAACCAAGGTGTTAGCCTTACATTTTTAGTCAAAAAAGGCCGAAAATTGACTTTTGTCAAAACAAGGCAGAAATTCATCTGGATGCAAAAGGAACATCAATCAATACTCTAACAAGCAGAATTTGAGCTTTTGGGGAAAAAATCATCCATTTTTTTGAGAATTTTTTTTTTTTAATTTTTGAGCGTTTTACCTTAATTTTTTGTTGATTTTTTTGTTTAATAGCACCTCTGTCCAGCAATCGCTTTGGAATGCGTTCCAGGGCCCTTAAAATATCCTTCTAGCAACTTTCAAGCAATTTCATTTTTTAGCCAAAATTGAAAACAATTCAAGGGGTTTAGCCTTACATTTTAAGTCAAAAAAGGCCAAAAATTGACTTTTGTCAAAACAAGGCAGAAATTCATCTGGATGCAAAAGGAACATCAATCAATACTCTAACAAGCAGAATTTTGAACTTTTGGGCAAAAATCATCCATTTTTTTTGAGAATTTTTTTTTTAATTTTTGAGCGTTTTACCTTAAATTTTTGTTGATTTTTTTTGTTTAATAGCACCTCTGTCCAGCAATCGCTTTGGAGTGCGTTCCAGGGCCCTTAAAATATCTTTCTAGCAACTTTTAAGCAATTTCATTTTTTGGCCAAAATTGAAAAAAATTCAAGGGGTTAGCCTTACATTTTGAGTCAAAATTTGCAAAAAATTGACATTTCTCAAAACAAGGCAGAAATTCATCTGTATGCAAGAGGAACATCAATCTATACTCTAACACGCAGACATTTGAAGATTTGGGCAAAAGTCATCCATTTTTTGAATTTGTTTCTTAATTTTTGAGCAATTTTACCTTAATTTTTCGACGGAATTTCCCTTTTATAGCACATCTGTCCAGCAATTGATTTCGAATGCGTTCTAGGGCCCTTAAAACATCTTTCTAGCAACTTTCAAGCAACTTGATTTTTTGGCCAAAATTGAAAACAATTCAAGGGGGTTAGCCTTACATTTTGAGTCAAAATTTGCCCAAAATTGACATTTCTCAAAACAATGCAGAAATTCATCTGGATGCAAGAGGAACATCAAGCTATACTCTAACACACAGAAATTTGAAGATTTGGGCAAAAGTCATCCATTTTTAATTTTGTTTTCTTCGTATTTTTAAAGCAATTTTACCTTAATTTTTCGATGGAATTTCCCCTTTATAGATAGCACATCTGTCCAGCAATCGATTTGGAATGCGTTCTAAGGGCATTAAAGGCATCTTTCTAGCAACTTTCAAGCAATTTCATTTTATAGTCAAATTTTATAAAAAATCAAGGGGTTAGCCTTACATTTTTTGTCAAAAAGGCCAAAAAATGACTTTTGTGAAAACAAGGCAGAAATTCATCTGGATGCAAAAGGAACATCAATCAATACTCTAACACGCAGAATTTTGAACTTTTGGGCAAAAATCATCCATTTTTTTAGGAATTTTTTTTTTAATTTGTGAGCGTTTTTACCTTAACTTTTTGTCGAAATCTTTTGTTTAATAGCACCTCTGTCCAGCAATCGATTTCGAATGCGTTCCAGGGCCCTGAAAACATCTTTCTAGCAACTTTCAAGCAATTTCATTTTTTGGCCAAAATTGAAAAAAATTCAAGGGGTTAGCCTTACATTTTGAGTCAAAATTGGCCAAAAATTGACATTTCTCAAAACAAGGCAGAAATTCATCTGGATGCAAGAGGAACATCAATCTATACTCTAACACGCAGAAATTTGAAGATTTGGGCAAAAGTCATCAATTTTTTGAATTTGTTTCTTAATTTTTGAGCAATTTTACCTTAATTTTTCGACGGAATTTCCCCTTTAATAGCACATCTGTCCAGCAATCGATGGGGAATGCGTTCTAGGGCCCCTTAAGACATCTTTTTAGCAACTTTCAAGCAATTTCATTTTTTGGCCAAAATTGAAAAAAATTCAAGGGGTTAGCCTTACATTTTGAGTCAAAAAAGGCCGAAAATTGACTTTTGTCAAAACAAGGCAGAAATTCATCTGGATGCAAAAGGAACATCAATCAATACTCTAACAAGCAGAATTTTGAACTTTTGGGCAAAAATCATCATTTTTTTGAGATTTTTTTATTTTATTTTTGAGCGTTTTTACCTTGATTTTTTGTTAAAATCTTTTGTTTTATAGCACCTATGTCCAACAATCGATTTCGAATGCGTTCCAGGGCCCTTAAAACATCTTTCTAGCAACTTTCAAGCGATTTCATTTTTTTGGCCAAAATTGAAAAAAATTCAAGGGGTTAGCCTTACATTTTGAGTCAAAATTTGCAAAAAATTGACATTTCTCAAAACAAGGCAGAAATTCATCTGGATGCAAGAGGAACATCAATCTATACTCTAACACACAGAAATTTGAAGATAGGGGAAAAAGTCATCCATTTTTTATTTTTTTTTCTTATATTTAAAGCGATTTTACCTTTTAATAGCACATCTGTCCAGCAATCGATTGGGAATGCGTTCTAAGGCCATTGGGGCAACTTTCTAGCAACTGTCAAGCAATTTCATTTTTTTAGCCGAAATTCAAAAGAAAATCAAGGGGTTAGCCTTACATTTTTTAGTCAAAATTTTCAAAAAATTTACTTTTGTCAAAACAAGGCAGAAATTCATCTGGATGCAAAAGGAACATCAATCAATACTCTAACAAGCAGAATTTTGAACTTTTGAGCAAAAATCATCCATTTTTTTTTTTAAATTTTTGAGCGTTTTTACCTTAATGTTTTGTCGAAATTTTTTGTTTAATAGCAGCTCTGTCCAGCAATCGATTTCGAATGCGTTCCAGGGCCCTTAAAACATCTTTCTAGCAACTTTCAAGCAATTTCATTTTTTGGCCAAATTTGAAAAAAATTCAAGGGGTTAGCCTTACATTTTGAGTCAAAATTTGCCAAAAATTTACATTTCTCAAAACAAGGCAGAAATTCATCTGGATGAAAGAAGAACATCAATCAATACTCTAACACGCAGAATTTTGAATATTTGGGCAAAAATCATCCATTTTTTGAGATTTTGTTTTTTTAATTTTTGAGCGTTTTTACCTTAACTTTTTGTCGAAATCTTTTGTTTAATAGCACCTCTGTCCAGCAATCGATTTCGAATGCGTTCCAGGGCCCTGAAAACATCTTTCTAGCAACTTTCAAGCAGTTTCATTTTTTTAGCCAAAATTAAAAAAAAAATCAAGGGGTTAGCCTTACATTTTTAGTCAAAAAAGGCCGAAAATTGACTTTTGTCAAAACAAGGCAGAAATTCATCTGGATGCAAAAGGAACATCATTTTTTTGGCCCAAACTGAAATTTTTTTTGAATTTTTGGGCAAAAGTCATCAATTTTTTGAATTTGTTTCTTAATTTTTGAGCAATTTTACCTTAATTTTTCGACGGAATTTCCCCTTTAACAGCACCTCTGTCCAACAATCAATTTGGAATGCGTTCCAAATCTTTCTAGCAACTTTCAAGCAATTTCATTTTTTGGCCAAAATTGAAAAAAATTCAAGGGTAACTTGATTTTTTTTCAATTTTGGCCAAACATTTTGTAATGCAATGAAGACATCGTCCAACCTGGGCTAGGGTAATAATAACCTTGCATAAGGGCAATTCTTTGGTAACGGAATTACGCCCACTTGTCACTTTGTCAAGGATTATTCTTTCCCAAGAAAATATGTTCTATGCTAGGCAACTAATCTAAACATGGAAAGGGAACCAAGACCCAATAGAATTGATTGACCGCTAAAAAAAAAAAATCCCACAAGATTACCCTTGAAGGGGCGGAGCTTAATATCGGTAACGGAATTACTGATGGAGGACAAGAATATTTGAGTTCTCGCATAAATTAATACAACTCTCTGAAGTTTTGAAATTTTAAAATTGGACACTCCCTGTTATTTGTAGAGTTCAGGGTTGTTGTTAACTACAATGCAGAACAAAGTTGAAAAAATAATCACTCTTTTCATAATTTGCATTTTAATCACGGTAACGGAATTACGCCATAGATTTACATGTAAATACATTAACATTGAATTCAACATAAACTCACCACAATACAAAGTTTAGAAGTTTGTAAAATGGCTCAAGGGGAAAGCTACATGTAGGCCTTAACATGTCTGGGCTTCATTTTTTTAGGTCAAAGGTCAAGGTCAAATGAAATCAGTCTGTTGATGGCTGCATTGCTGGTTAGCAGATTTTAGAATTAGCAAGGGCTGTGATTGGTCAACACATTCATTTTGTCGACAATCAGATAGTGCCCGAGTATTTCCGAGTATAATATAGGTTTTATTAACTGCTTATTGCTTATTAAAAACTTTAAAACTAGTTGATAATTAATATCCATTCCTTTTATTTAGAAAACTTGAAATTCAACGACAATTTTGTACACGGATCGCATACGAGGGGCAAACTTTTTGCTGCATCATGTACTCATCTGAATTTGGCGACCGTTACCTGCATTTTTCAAATATCGGTGTGGTCTTCGTTCGGCTCTGCCTGCTAACAGTGCTATTTGGGTGCCTAACTTTGAAGATTCCATGTCAACATTAGTCAATGTTTTCTGACAGAAATATCCAATTGTATTAGCATAACTGTAAGATATTATGAAGCAAGTGATTTATTTAAAAATTGAACGGAACATTAAAAGCTACAAGTGAAAAAGCAAGTTCGGAAACGAAGCCAAGTTTTTAAAAAGGGCTTGTCATGTTTATTTTTAACCACGGAGGGTGCCTGACCTACAATTTAGACGTGAGCGTCGGGAATAGTTGTCAGGTCTGGGAACCAAACTAGTTAAAACAAGGGCATGTACATGTACTTTAACTAAGTAATTTTAGTATTTAAAGTTATTGTCCAAGGTTACATGCAAATCCTATTCAATTTGTCATGTACATAATCTGGAGGAAATGTGCACACTTTGTGCATGTGTAATTCCGTTTGACCAAATCTGAACGTTTTTAATCATAAATTGCAAAAATCCCTCTTTCTACCAGTTTTTTTTTGAACTGAATTCCCCATTAAATTGAGGTCTGGAAAAAGTACAAAATAGGTTTAATATGTAAGTATTTATTTTTGACATTTTTTCCTCTCCCATGGAGAATTGCCCATAAGCTAAAATATGGCCCCTGAATATGAACACAAAAGTCTGGAAATATCACCGAAAGAAAAGTCACAAAATTCGGAGCATTTTAACTGTTAACCGTTTTAACTGTTAACATTTTAATTTCTTTAAAAAGGTATATGGGAATAACAGTGTGAGGACCCGGTCTTCACTGCGTGGTAATGACCAGGTTGGGGGTGACCGCTGTTATGAACCTCACCTTCGGCTTGGTTCATTAACAGCGGCCGTCCCCAAACACGGTACTTTCGCAGTGAAGACCGGGTCCTCACCCTGTTATTCCCTAATTAATAGTTTCATCAGACTACAAATCCTTGGTGGCACTTAGTAAGGTGTCATGGTTAGTTCCGCACCACTAAGTGAGGTTGCATGTACCATGTGCACAAAGTCCACAGACATTCCATCACTACATGGTGAAGCAAAAACATCACATTCACCACTCTGTGGTGCGACCAACGGGACTAGAAATTTCATATTTCCATCCTGAAATATACTACAAATATTACTGCAACTCCAGGAAAAAAAGTGCATTCTACTTGGCACTTTCCAACTCGGGAATCAGATTTGTAAAGTGTTTTGGAAAGTCGTCGGCCACAATTATACCCTGCTCAGAGCTTGTTGCAAGCTCTTCAATGAAACCAAACCAGTAGATCACCAGGCCAGAACCAAAGCGATTCACGTAACTCCAAAACTGGTCTCTCATGTAGTTCTCATGACTGTGCCTGTCCCCAAATGATGCCTTGCTCTCCATCCAGTTGACCACGCGTCCTCCCACGGCTATCGGGACCTGGAGTTTGACATCCGGGGTCTTGTCGTACCCCTTCTTTCTCATCTCTTCCTCTCCGATGAATGCCAGCCCGTGGTCCTGGAGTGTCTTCTTGAGGTGGACTTCCAGTTCCACCCCAATGGAGTGCTTGATGCTCTCTACTACAGGACCGTAGCTGGAGTCCAGCAGGACACACTGCTGCACCTCCAGCGACAGTACGGGGTCCTGAATCAAGTGTGGCTCTCGGAGAAGCTTGGTCACTCTGCTCTTCGGCACTGGCGCCTCGTCCCCAGAGGTATAAAACAAGTGGCGCTCTAGGACGATACGGGCCAGCAATGCCGGGCTGAAATCAATCTCACTAGCAAGTCCTACCAAAATTGTCCCCCATTTGTACGATGGGTCCGACGCCCGTTTCCGATACCTAGCGTAGTAATGCTCCACAGCGCCCGGCGAAGTGTGCTGGCTGTGGTGTCCTTTCGTCTTCACCTGGACGCGCTGTGAGTAGATGCTGATCAGTGTGTGGTGGGACACCGACGGGAACTGCTGCTGCACGAGCGCCAGTGATTCCTTTGTTCCGTCGCAGTGCACAGTCTCCAGGCACTCCACTATTTTGTTATACTCGGCAAGTTTCATCGTCTTGCTCAAACACATTCCTTTCACGAGTTTTGCAATGTTGTGAGCGAGTACAACTCACGTTGTCTCTTGACTTTCTTCCTCTTTTTCAACCTTTTCCTCCTTGGCTTGCTTTCCTTTCTTGGCACTCTGGGTCCGGAGCTGTGCCTCTGCAATGTCCGCCAGGGCCTCCTGTATTCGGACCAGCAGCGCCTCCCCTCTCTCAACCACCTCGGCAAGTTTGGCGGCAGCTTCTTGGTTGTCAGCCTCCAGGTTCCTCAAGGATGCTTGCTGTCAAGTGAAGATGAGAAATATCCAACAGTGATCATGTTTTGTTCTTTTCTGTTTTGTTCTTGTTTATAGCCACAACTTTGAGTGGTTCTTCGTCTTGTGTTTTGGCAATACCCACTGAACAAAATCTGATAAAGTGCACTGCAACTGGCTTCAATGTTAATTAATTAAACAAAATATTTGAGACTCGTAACAGTTAAAAGTAGCAAAACTGGTCATAATCCTGTCCTAAAACACATCAGGAAGAGGTTGGAACTAGAACTCATATAAAAAAAATGCTCTGAAAATGTATTCAGTAATTCTTGTTTTCGCTTAAATAACCCAAGATAGACTGAATTTTACAATGACACATCCAAATCTCCATGGTACCACTATGGTAACTCATTCCTGGGGAAGATTGTTTTGAACATATATGTGTGCCTATGATTGAAAGGGGGGGGGGGGTGCGCGTATAAAATGGATGGTTCTGAATTTCGCCATTAGCCCCACCCGCCATTGGTTTGTGTACATTTCTAACAGTGTTTGTGACGTTTGACTGAGCCACCGTGGTCACCTGACCACAACCCATGATGTAATTGGTCAGTGAGTACTGTTTGATGACAGGCAGTAAGGGTCCATGACAGGAGATCAGCTTAAATTTAATTTATAAAAACAAAATTCCAAACAAATTTGTCAAATAAGTTGACCAAATGTCTGAATGATGCTTTGATGCACTCGCTGGACCCTGATTCAATATCCAAGAGTGAATCAGCTTTTGATCACTATGGTCACACTGGTTCAAATCTCTAACCACATTTTCACCAAGGCTAGAAGGCCTCACCTGAAGTTCAAGTGTTGATTCTTCGCTAGGCAAGGAGTCAATCAAGACATCAATGTCTTTAGCCGTCCGCGCTATGAGCTGAGCAAAGAGCTGTGAGTATTCCTCCTGTGACTGGGCCGGTTCTGGCTGCTGGCCGACACCTTGCTTCTCAAAGCCGGGGAACTTGGCCGGAGATGCACTCTGCTGAAGGACACCGACGCTGTTACAGAAATGCTCTGCAAGCTGTTGGAGACAAAAAAACACCAACAAAAAAAGAAGAGAGGTTTATATGGTTACTATTCCTAAACACCATGTATTCTGTTATTTAGTGTTAAAAACCTACCCTTGGCTGTGCAGGAATATACATGTAATTGGATGCGTACTTGAATTTCAAGGGGAATTATTAGTCCATGTAAAGTTATTAATATAGTGTCTTGGCTGTAGGTTCCTCATCCCACAACATGCTCTAACCCTCCTTGTAGTATTTGAGGAACATGCTGCAGAAAGTGCTGCCTTCTTCAGATGAAATTTCATGCGTGAAATTTCCTGTTGAAATTTTGATACGCAAACGTGTGCAAATGAATCTGGAAATTTCACAAAAAAGAGGCATCTGAAAAAGGGAAGCACTTTCTGATTAGCCAATAATTAAAGAGGGTGAGTATGCTTGTAAAGCAAAAATAAACTACAAACTAAGCCTGAATGTGAAAATCAAAATCTGACAAAGTTCGACATGTTTTTGTACATGGTGGAAGTGTGGCCTTTATTTACGGAGGTAGTCCGTCCAGTAAATTGGCCACATTTATGGGGCTATTAAGTATTATTAGGGCTGCTAGTAAACAACCAGGGGTTTTTTTTCATCTTTTCTCGGGAATGGTAAGACATAACAAGGCTGGTTTCTTTTCAAACAGATTTTTGAAATAGGATAAGTAAACAATCCAAAACTTGAAATTTTCAGGGATTTCAGCAGGTAACAGGTCATCTCGTACCTTGGGCAACTCGTACCTTGGACAACTCGTACCTTCAACTCGACGTCATTATACCGAGTCGTACCTTGGACAACTCGTACCTTCGGCAAGTCGTACCTTCAGTTAAGACGACTCGTACCATCACGCGTAAGACAAGTCGTACCGTCAATCAGGATAATGATCCGAGGCTGAATAAAGTGGACCGTAACTCATTGAAAGTGGACTGCTTATTAAAATAAAGGTGAATCTCTTTTTGGTATGGGCTCTCTTTCCCCCCAAAAGAGGAATTTATTTAGCGCGAAGCCGGCCGCGGAAGCTTACACGCACTGTGTGCGCGGCATGCACAGGCCCACGCGGCATGCACAGGCCCACGCGGCATCCGTGCAAAGTGACACGGCTCTTGCGCCGCGCTGACCGGTCAATATGGACGTCTGTGCACGGTGACATTGATGCAGTCTGCCGTTACGTTTAGAGACTTAGGCTACGTGAAAATATTATGGAACTGATGTTTTTATCCAAGATTCACGGCTTACCATCATTTCTGCAATGAATGACCATCATTGAGATGATATATGTATGAAAAAAAGTGGCGTCAGGTTGCAACATTTTTCCTATTATTGATCCGTATAATCGCCTGAACTACTTTTCTCTTTTTTTTTCCCCGCAAAAAAGATAAGACGTGAATCTTGGACTGACAAATATTTCCAATTTTGTTAGGAAATACTAATTTTCATCCCAAACTTTGTGTTCACCGCAATTTTTTTTTTTTTACAGATGAACCTGCGGTTTTCTGATGAACCACTGCGCTGCTCGAAAGATAATTGCTGCTAGTCCACCATTATTAATTGATTTCATTTTAACAAGTCGGACCTTGTTTAACAAGACGGTGACATTGTTGCAGTTTGCCGTTTTTTCAACGGCATTTAGAGACTTAGGCCTACTTAAAAATACATGTATTACGGAATCGATATATTTTCATCCCAAAACTATGTGTTTACCTCTATTTTTTTTTTTTCCAGATGATCTTGCGGGTTTCTGATGAACGATTGCGCTGCTCAAGAGACGATGACTTGTCTGCTGTTCATCGATTTCATTTCAACAAGTCGGACTATGACGAAACATCTGGCCAAACCCCCGCCCCCAAAGTTTCGAATAAACCGGTTGATGAATAAACCAACTGTGATTTTTTTTTTTTACATTTTAGACTTTCAGACTTATAGGGTACCACTTATAGCTAGGAAAGGACTGAATCATTTAAAAGTACTGACTGCTCTTGTATACTTTGGTTATTAGACTTCACAAGAAAACGCAGAAATTACTTTATTTAGACACATTAAATGTTTAAATTTGCTTTATAAATTTTGTCGGTTGGTTTTAATAGAGTTTAATAAAGCTCGCTCTGGAAACAGGATGTTACGGTGGTTAGGCTGTATTGCATAATTAAACTACACCAAATCCGCATCTGAAGTTTCTCCACCGTAAAATTCAATACATGAGTGACACTTCTATAGATGAATGACACTTCTAAAGATGAGCGACGCTTCAATAGATGAGCGACACTTTGGGTGTCCTTGTCAAACTAAAGGCCCCGGCATGAGAACATCATCAGCTTTGAACTCGCCGCATCGGTTCTGGGAGAGCTCAGAATGTGCATCGCGAATGTGAAGCGTTATACGGGGTCCTTTTTTTTGTCAACGCCCGTTGTGAATAGGACTTAATTTACTATGATCTTGCCGTGCTCCCCGCTTCCCAACTAGTGAAACGGATACCGCAACAAAAAAGAGAGATGATTGGTCGATTTATGTGAACCTTGGATCCTTCGAAACTCTATAAAAATTGCCGCTCGGATTGAAATCATCAGTTGTTTCAACTACCCATACTAGTTATCATCGCAATTTCTGCTCCAAGATCCAGTTTCAAGTCAAGATGCCTGTCCAGTTTCCGTGCGTAGTTTGTGCTAAGGCAGTCCGCAGTAACCAGCAGGCCCTCCAGTGTGATCGGTGTGATCGTTGGCAGCATCGCGTCTGCAACACCGGATTTTCACGGGAGGAATACTTGCAGCTCGTGGATGCAAGTACGACTTGGGAGTGTGAGCACTGTCAGGGTCCGGCTTCGTCTCCAGTCCCGGTGGGCGAAAGCACTCGTCACTCCAACCTCGGCCTGGATGAAGAGGAGATCATGGAGACTGATTCCTTTCATCTGAGCGCCGAGTTTGAAATCCCTCAGCCAGCGGAAGAGGAACCTCTGCCTGACATGGACCTTCCTGAGTCCTTGGAGGGTGTCATCGGCGACGACGTGGTCACCACTTTCAAGCTCACTGACAGTGGAACGCAACGCGGGAAGAAAGTTCTGGTGGACTCCAACGGCTACACCTACACCATGAAGTGGAAGAAGGACCCGACTTCGGACTTTTCTTCGTGGGTTTGCAGTGTACGAAACAAGCATTTCCGATGCCCAGCTTCTGTTTTGCAGCACTGCGACTCCTTCCGGTTTGGACGTCACCAAGAACATCTCCATCCTTCGAATCCCGGTGCAGGCATCCAGGTCGAGGTGAAGAGGGATGTGAAGATGATGGCAAGGGCCAACATCTTCCATTCCGCAGGCACCATTGTCGAGGGGGTGCTCACAGATGTAGCGGCTCCTGATGTCCCCGTCTGTCCCAAGCCATGCAACCTCGTCCGTATTTGTAACCGGGCTCGCCAAAGCCAGCGTCCACCAGACCCCACCGACCTGGGCTTTGACATCGTGTCTTCAAGTGTGCCAGATGGCTTCCTCCAGGCTGACATCCGGGTGGGAAACTCTCGGCACATCTTGTTCTATACCGAAGACCAGCGTTCAGTCTTGGACAGAGCCAAGACATGGTACATGGACGGCACGTTCAAGATCACCAAGCGTCCATTCAAGCAGCTGTTTAGCATCCATGCATTTGTGAAGGGGGACAACGGCC
The DNA here is from genome assembly GCA_029964075.1 of Patiria pectinifera. Lineage (NCBI taxonomy): Eukaryota > Metazoa > Echinodermata > Asteroidea > Valvatida > Asterinidae > Patiria > Patiria pectinifera. The sequence continues at coordinate 21,578,287 of CM057147.1, read as the reverse complement.
AGCAGAAGCAAGTCCCTTTGGCGTTTGTCCTGATGTCGAGTCGCACCAAACGCGACTACAAGAAAGTCCTGAAGCGCATCAAGAAGAAGCTGCCATCCAGCGGGTCGAGGGTTGAAGAGATGGTCGTGGACTTCGAGGCTGGTATGTGGTCGGCCATCCGGCGGGTCTTTCCCGAGGTGAAAGTGAGAGGTTGCCTGTTCCACTGGAATCAGGCGGTTTGGCGCCATTGCCAACAACTTGGTCTAGTCGTTCCATTCAACAGTGATGTCTCCGTCAGGCAGTTCATCAAGAAATTGATGGCCTTGCCATTCTTACCTCATGAGCATATCCCCAGGGCGTTCTACAAGATGCAGGAACGCGCTAATTCACCACCATTGATCCAGCTGTGCGACTACATCGAAACGACATGGATCGTCAGCACCAAGTGGGCACCAACCAGCTGGACCGTTTTCCTGCAGAGCACGCGCACCAACAACGACGTGGAAGGGTGGCACCGGCGCATCAACTTTAAGGCCGGCCGACACGGTCTGCACTTCTACAAGCTTCTGCACCTGCTCCACCGAGAGGCGTCACTCGTCAGCGTCCAGATGAAGCTGCTCAAGGCATCCAAGCTGGCAAGATACCAGCGCAAGCAGTACACAAGGTCTCAAGGCAAGGCATTCAAGCTATGGGACGCCTACCAAGATGGGCAACTTACCACATCCGGCCTCCTGTCTGCATGCAGTCACCTCAACGGACCATCTGCCTGAACCTGGTCAAGTCAAGCCACCACTAAAACCCAAACGGCTCTTTTCAGAGCCACCGGCCCTAACGGGCCAAACATGTTCAAAAAAGAGATTGAATCCTGCTGTTGAAATTGAATAAATAAAAAAAATTCTCCCCCCCCCCAGAAAAAATTATGAATCCTTCGGTTAAAAAAGGTAACCTGAAGAAAAGCACTTTAAAAGAGATTGCAATTCTAACAATTCTTCTGAAAAAAAAAATGCCCCACCACAAAAAAGCTATAAAATAAAAGACATAATAATTTCGTCCACATTTTATTACTTTGAAAATAATCACTAAAATTTCGTAGCACATAAGTAATAAGTATATCTGCCAATTCATGTTATCACAAGATTTTCTGAAAATGATCACGAAAACTTCTTTGCAGGGATAACAAATGTTTACTGCCAATTCACTTTTGTCTTCAATCGGTCCCAGTAACTTCTCCCTCAAACTGAATAGCTCACTGTCGATGTCACCACGTCTTTGCCAAATCCAGAACCTAAAACGAACCAAAAAAAGTATACTACATTTTTTGATATGACCAAATCAAACGATTATTATGCAGAGTATGACACAAAATTAATTTCTCTATTAAAAAACACAACACAAGAACCCGCCCCCAAAAAAGGACTAAAAGAAAAACATTCCCAATAATATTGAATGATAATGACCTCTTGTTTCCTACCTCCATGCAATAACCAAATATACAACCAAGCCTATGCCAGTAATCAGTTCACGCTCAAACTGAATAATCACTCTCGATATCACCTGGTCCTTACCAAATCCAGAACCTAAAAAGAAATGACAGAAAATAAAATGATTTAAATTTAGATAACAATTTCAATTCATAGTTTGATTAATTATGCTAGACTGCGTACGAAGTTGTATGCCCCGGCCCGAGCACGTGCAATATGGTTCTTTGGAACATAAATCAACTTGCAAAACATCGTATCATGTGGGAGTCAAGGAACCACACACTAAAAGAATAAACTGTCGATGTCATCTCACTCATCTGGTCCTTGCCAAATCCAGAACCTAAAAAGAAAAAAACAAAAAGTATATTAAAATTTATTTCACAAGTTATCTTAGCTACCGAATTAAACATTTATTATGCACAATGAAGTACAAGTACATGTAATACCTTTAAAAACAGAATGGCACTGCCGCGCGCGCCGCGCAGGCCGGCCGCTTCCGAGTCACCGGCATCGGTACCGCGCACGACCGACCGCTGCTCGCGCCCTCGGAGGCCGGCCCGCCAGGCCCAATGCGTAAAATAATGCTGCCCGGCAAAGCCATTAGATCTTGAATGTGGTTCTGTGAGAAGGAAATTAACTTTGACTGTATCGTTTCGGAGTCAAGGAACCACACACTAAGTCACGCACGTAGTGTACTCTACTTTTTATTCTGATGGTACGAGTCGTCTTACGGTCATACTAAAAAGCGTCAACACAGCGTCAACACACTCCAAAGCGTCAACACAGCGTCAACACAGCGTCAACACATCCAAAATGCATTATAAGTGACAAAAGCAGTATGTAACCCATATAGTATGGTCAGAAACAAGATTTTGGCTTAAAATCAATAGGTTAAACGTCTGAAAATTGCGATTTTCAGTTCAAGAAAATTGGCTCTCCGTGCTGCTCCGAAATCGGCTGCCATGTTGCCTCAGTGGCAGTGAGGACCATACCATTATGCTAAAGGGTGATAGCGTTGTACAATAAACCAACAGAGAGGGCGCGGCCGGCCAATACCAAAAGATGTCCATTTCAATAAAGTAAATGAAACATAAACACAACTCACAAAATAATGATTCACCACTCCGATCCTCAGTCCTCACAGATCTGGTATCCCTCTGTTGTTTATGACAAGATAATGTCATTACCTACACACCCCTACTAAAAATGTTGTAGTCCAAGCTTTGTGCAAAGTCAAGATGGCGGACAACGGCCGTGCAAGCGAAAGGTCATTTTTTTCGCGTGAAAATACTATATTTTTAACAACGAAATGGAAACTCAAACCAATGGAAATTCTCTTTTATTCTATGCTTTACAATTATATACCATTTTTGTCAATTCAGAATGTGTTTTGGATGTGTTGACGGTGTGTTGACGCTTCTGTCATGTGTTGACGCTGTGTTGACGGTGTGTTGACGCTTTTTAGTGCGACCCTCGTCTTAATTGAAGGTACGAGTTGTCCAAGGTACGAGTTATCCAAGGTACGAGATGTCCAAGGTACGAGTTGTCCAAGGTACGAGTTGTCCAAGGTACGAGTCGCCCAAGGTACGAGTTGACTCGAAAGCTTTCAGCAGAACCTAGTGCCACTTTAAAGTTGATTGAGTAGATGTCCGAAAACTGGGCCACATCACAAAAATGCTTTTGACAAAAATTTTGCCACTTTCCCACAATTAAAAGGCTTTTATTCAGAGTAAATATAATCCTCAATAAACACACCAACTCCTGATTTAATACTTTTTCCTAGCTGGCTCTGTTTTGTCTCCCAAATCATACCTGATTTACAGCATCCTGCAGTTGGGTAACTCGGTCTGCCATGATAGTGCGCGTGGGGTCCTACTATAGTACTAAAGCGCGTCAACAAGCGTCAACAAGCGTCAACAAGCCTAAACGGTCGTCAACGAACGTCAACAAATTTTGTATAGGCTTTTGAATATTAAAAACTGCTTTATATGGTAGAAAAAACAATAAAGAACATCTTCTGCATGTCAATTAAAGTTAGAATTATTCTAAAACTTGGTTTTTTGAACGCGAAATGTACGACGAATTTGTCGATAAAGGTTGGCCGCCATCTTGTTTATGTGTAGCTAGCCGTACTACGCGTACTACATGCGTGAAGTGTACAGAGCCATACTACGCATGCGCGAAGTCTACAGCGCCATCCAAACAAGATGGCGGCCAACTTTTATCGACACATTCGTCGTACATTTCGCGTTCAAAAAACCAAGTTTTAAAATAATTTAAACTAAAATTGATATGCAGAAGATGTTCTTTATTGCTTTTTCTACCATATAAAGCTGTTTTTAATGTTTAAAAGCCCATACAAAATTTGTTGACGTTCGTTGACGACCGTTTAGGCTTGTTGACGCTTGTTGACGCGCTTTAGTAGGACCGTATCGAATGGCTGCTGCTCGCTATCCACTGCGCTATCCCTATGGCTAGTGCTAGTAGGATTTTTTTCGGAAAGATTCCCAGATCTGGCCATCAATAATGTTTTCCTTCAGCGACCTATCAGCCATCAGAAAGTATGTCAAATTTAGCAGGGAATTTATTGGGGTATTTACTGAGAAAACACTTAGAAATTTTCAGACCAGTCTCATTGTGCACAGGATCAGGATGACAAGTGATGGCCAGATGTGGGAATCTTTCCAAAAAGAATAAGCAGTGGATATTTTGCCGGAGACGGCAAACCTTTAGTAAACGTTAGTTTGCCGGATATGCACTGAACATGCGCAGTTACTGTTTTTTGGTACTTAAACATTTTCCGCTGACAAATTTTAGTCTGGCTCCATGCCAATATTATCGTTGTAACCTCGTATTCACAAGATGGGATTCAGACCATTTTATAATTTCAGACTTTATTTCTCTTTTAAAAAAAATCCTCCAGAGCCACAAATCTGAAAAGAAAATGTAATACTCTGCAATAAAATGTTTAAGACATATTAAAATAATAAAAGAAGAATATTCTTATTTATTTGGGGATGGGATAAAAAAAAATTACAAATGTGGCGGCGGTCGGATTCGAACTCGAGTCATCCCGCTCACTAGAGCTTCTGCTTAACCACTACACCAAACGTGCTACACAAGTTTTGATGGGAATTTAATACATCTTTTAATTCAGCCCTATCTTAAAGAGTACAGCGCCCTCTGTTGATATGGATTGCCGCCGGCAAACCTTTAGTAAACGTTAGTTTGCCGTCATTACCTCCGGCAAAATATCCACAATCAAAAGAATATGCTTAGGGTCCTGCTTTTTGAAAAAAAAAGGAAGCGGGAGACCCTTTTTTTTTTGTCCTCCCCAATGGTCGCCCAACCGGGCTATTTTTCAAGATGGCTGCCAGTTTTTGTTTTTTTTAAATGGCTGCCATTGGACTCCGGCAAATTACATACCAGCTTTATATTGAAATGTGTTTATAGCTCCATGATGCAACAGATACAATGTCACTGATGTCACTGTTGAAATTTTTTAAAAAGTTTGGTTAAAAAAAAAAGAGAACCTAACGCCAAAAAAAAAAAAGTCTCCGGTTTCTGGTATGCGCGCGTGTCGCTGTAGCCATGCGCGTCGGCAAAATGAAAAAGTTTTTTTTTCAATGAAAGATGATGTCTCAAAACCACCAAACTCACTGGTTTGACTGGAATCCTGCTGCTCGAAATTTCAACGTGTTTTTAGATGGGGTTATGATCGAGAATAAGCTTTATGTGGCCTCTCTGGACTCCCATATATTTGCACTAAGTTTAGTCGGGCACCATTTGCAGTCATCAGCCGACATTTGAAGCAAAAAAGTCGGGTAAAAAAAAAAAAAAAACCCGCGTCGCCGCACCACTTTTTGGACAAGCTCCATACCAGAAACCGGAGACTTTTTTTTTTTGGCCTAAGGAGGCAGCCTCCAAAAAGGAAGCAGGCGGGGACGCTAGACATGTTTTTGTTTTTTTATTTGGCCTAATTTGTTTCCCCCTCTCCACTTTGAAAACTTCTGTGAAGATTTAATTGGTGTTGCCGTTTCATACATTTACAATTTTTTTTTTACATCACACATGTAAACTTGACGGTTGTCTCATTTTTTTTTGCAACTGTAGGCGCATCCATCAGTGCGAATGAAAGGCGCTGAGGCAGACTGGACGCCCATACAATGCACAGACAGGGAGTGTAGCCACTCCTTGATGAAGGCTCCGCATCTGCACTGTCCATTCTGCTCCCAGGACAGTCTCTTCACTGATGAGATTCTCCTCAAGGCGCACTACAGGGTCAAGCACGTGGATAAAGGCATCAACTTTGGGGGTGAGTTTACATTTGGGAACAAGACCAAGCTCTCACATACTTGTGACTGGATCCCCAAAAAATAAGTTTTAGGTTCAGGACAATGTTTTCACTTTCTCTTCACAGGTCATGCTACAAGATGACTTTTACGGTCCATGTTTTTCAAATGGTTTGTGAGTTGAATTTGGCTAGAAACCCTGCCAAATGCAGCAACATGCAACACTTGTCTAAGTGACAAGCCTGCCGAGTGCAGCAAGATCCATCAGGTCAAAAGTCTCAAAGCCAAATTACCTCGGAGTCTGTGCTGTGGTCCTCGAACCCAGCAGGATACAACTGAGGTATTATTCCATTGGATTAGCTCTCATTGTTTCAAAACTGGCCGTTATTGGGAAAGATTTCCATATACGAAGTTCACTCAACACCCTGTGTACAAACCCTATGAGATTGGACTGAAAAATTGTAAGTGTTTTCTAAGAAAAAGCTTGTATTTTCTCACTGCTCAATTTGACTTTGATGACATGAAATTGCTATCTGGGGGCTTGTTAGTCAATACAGAGGAAAATTAGTGAACTTCGCATATGGTAATCTTGCCCGTTATTGCACTAGTGTTGATAGCTGCAATGCAGCAAAGTGCACCAGACTTTTCCACCTGATGCACTGTACTGCATGTGGCAGGGTTAGGATTAATTAAGATATGTAGAAGGTGGTGGACAGCAGGACAAGGTAGTGGCATTTGTGGAAGTTTTATGAAATTGAACGATACCTGGGCTGGTTATTCTTAGCAGATATCAGTGTTCGATAGACTCAATTGTCACAGGCCATGCCCAAGCGCCGGCTATGTCTCGGGAAAAACTTTGCATCCCTGCCTGAACAAGAGTCCTAACTCAGGTCAATAGCTTACTTGTGCTAGTTACAGCAAGAGAACCATATAAAAAGATCCATAGTTCATGTTTTGTCAAAGTGCATATGGCTGTCAGCTGTTGTCATAATTGTCAAACCAATCTTCTACTGTATCCCTCCCCAGGTCTTAAAATATTGCGGTGTTGTAGATCCTGCATCGTCCACGGCATCATTCACAGCCTACGTCCCCTGCTGGGATAGCGAGTGTGAAGATCTACTTTGCGCCCATGAAGAAGCAACGACCAACGAAGACAGGGATAAAGCAGCCAATGATCTTTTGGGTAGGCTCTATGAGAAATGAAGGCAGAGATGGACAGAGACTGTGGAATCGATGGATTTCACCCATTCCAGCTGTCGGGCATGGCAAACCATCAACAACTCACGGGTAGGTCCACAACCCCAACACAATGTCCAATTACTGCAAATTCCATCGCGTATCAGCTGTTGAGCAACGGTCGCTTCCCCAACGCGAACAAGAACTTTACTAGAATCACGTCGGCGAGAGTCAAGGAGCTGTGCCATGCGCAGGGGTGTGATCCCAACCTTTCAGGCGACTTCATGGCACACAAACTCCAGTTGGCCATCCAACGGCTAGAGACCGGCAAGGCTCCAGGCTGTTTGCCACGCACACCCACAAGCTGCTCACGACATCGGCAGACGTCTCTAAGGCCGCCTGGGTAAAAACCAGCTGGAGAGTCCGGTGGACCTCAGCAGAACCATCTACCTAGGCTACACCGCTTCATAAACGACCCTAAGGATGTGTGCGGTCAAGACCTCCCACGAAAGCAGTGGACGACCCTCAGCCATCTGAGGACTGGAGTCGGACGCTATGGTACATCCATGAAAAGCTGGGGATTGGCAGACTGCACTTCCTGCGACTGCAGAGAACCAATCCAGACAGTAGACCACATCATCTCCACCTGCCCAAAACACCGGCCGCCTGATCAACCTGGAGGATGACACACTGGCCTGGCACACCTTGACAGAGCTGCAAGTCTAAGGACATACATGTACAACAGAAGAAGAAGTCCTAATTTAACAACGCAATCTCCAGGTGCGTCTTGCACGACATCACGCAGTACGTGCGAACGCGCGCCAATCTCCATAAAAGGAGTTGTGTACATCTTACTTGCGAGCTAGACACTCCATTATTTAGCTATAGAGGGGTGTTTAAAAAACATGAAGTGAATTTGTTGAAAACAAAATCGGGGTTTTTTGACCGAAAAGTTTTGATTTACCGAAAAAGTATTTATGAATTCATGGGAATAAATATGTGTTTGGTCGGTATTAATCACTCTGTTTAAGAACTGGTTGGAGACTGGGTGCTGATAATTACCCTCACCTTCGGCTCGGATTAAATCGACCAAGCACACATTTACTCCTTTTAAACTGCATCAACAGTAACAAGCTGATCAATGTTTGCACATGTGGTTAAACTACCATGGTTCACTCAGAAAATGTTGTAAATTCCTGATGCTTGAATTCCTAAACTCATTGGACTTATTCATAGCTTTAACCATAACAGAACTCAACCCATCAAACCCCAACGACATGTTTTGTTGGAATCTGTCAGGATCAGTGTTCTAGCCAGGCATCAAATAGCGCTAGCACCCGCTACGCTTTCGGAAATAAGCGCTACGCTTAAATCGCGCCGCTACGCTACCGCTACGCTATAAATTTTGGTTGTGAAAAAAAAAAATCTGCCGTTTGTTCGAATACAAGCGCAGCGACTTTGAGCATTGCGCACTGGCCGTACGACACAGCGAAAAATAAACAACGATCCCACCGTACGTACCCCGTACGATACCCCTACCGAGATGCTGCGCCACACGCATTCGCTATGATAGCAATAAGCACGTGCTGTTTTGTTCTGCGTAGATACAGCGCTCCGTTCGGACGTACGTGTCACCAACAGAGTGTCACGTACAGAGCGCTCTGTGGACCACACCATTTTGCGGTATCGGGTGTGCTTTCCCAAGGTCAATATTTACAAGCATTTCAACTGTTCTAAAATTATAAATAATACTTTTTATCAAGTCCGAAACATGTTACTGTTTGAAAATAAGTTCTTCAACGTCGGAACATAATTTTCGTAAAGGATTTATTCGAGAAACGATGTCCAAAGAAAGGTTAAGCACCCCTACGATATCAATGGATCCGTCCTCAAAGATGGCCGCACGTGAAGAATTCTTCTCGAAGAATGTCGCTGTCGAAAATTTGGATTTTTGACTACACTACTCGTTGCTGATAATAACAGTTCGATAAGTTTGGTAGTAAAAACGGATCTGTTTGTTCTTAGGACAAAACCAATCAGCAAGTATTGCAACAAAGCAAGTTTTTTAGCGCTCCACGAATGCGTTGCTTTCTCAAATGCTGAGGGAAAATTTGGTCGCGTAGTTCGCCGGCGTGGGCTGGCCCGCGCCGCGCCCGCGGCCGGGATAGGAATCAATTCAAGGTGATTATTTCTCATCGTCATTATCTACAATTATATTTTTTTTAACATAACAAAAATGAGATTTCTCCTTCACATTGTGTTGTAGCATATTGAAATTGCAATCGCCGACGACTTTTTCTATCTGAGACCTCCATGGTTTTACACTTTCTCTCCCTGCCGATCGGATGGTTTTATTTACAAATTTAAAATCGGAACTACTGCTACTACGGCAGCGCTACACAACACAAGGCTTCTTGAAATATGAAATGTTCATGCGATTTGTTCTCACCCTTAATATTGACAAAGTAAATCCCATTTTTTTTATAAAACATTGAGGAACTACTAAAAATGGTTAGAAAAACATCAGAAAGCATCGATCTTGGAACAATTTATACATTGTAAACATAATCTAAAATTTGAAAACAGAAGAAACTTTCCAGGAGCAAGAGTATCAATCATTGAAACAAATAAAACAAAATTTCTTATAATTTTAAACACTTCTGCTAAAAAAAAAAACAGGGGAAAGTGGCAGGGAATCGCCTCAGATTGCACCACAGAGCATCTAGAGTCCAAAATTTTTCGGGGCCCTTAAGCGGGCCCCGGTTCCCATGCCGTAAGGGCTTCGCGCTCCGCGCTCGCATTAGTCGCCGAACCAAAATTATCCCTACGCTATAATTTCACCCTGGCTAGAACACTGGTCAGGATGGGTACAGTACCCCTAAACTGACGGTCTTTTACATTGGGTTGGCACACCTCCAGAATCAAAGTCAGAAATATGTTTGTGCGCAGTTTCCCATATGGTGTTGGAATTTGCCAGGATGGGTATGGTTCCTAGTAAATCATGCTAGGGATTTAGGGTCAAAAGACTCTCTGAAATAAATTTCACAATCAAACATTTGACTCAAGTATCCATTCTATTGAGAATGATTAGACACACTGTTTTGGCTTAAAATGTTTGAAAATGCACATATTTTTAGCCTTCACAGTTTCAGTGCTGCTTGAAGACAACTGAGTATGCCGTTGCTGTAATGTAATGGTTCTCTTGAATCTGCATGGAAAAAAAAAACCCATGAAATAAATGTAATCAGTTGAAATTTATGTACCTTGTGAGCAGGTATGGTAGTTCTATAAGGATTTGGGTGGATAATATCAAATGCCAACACTTCGTGCCTTTTAAAATAATTAATTGTGAACCTAATTTTATCACTGCACGTTTGTGTCATAAATTGAATCTTTTGCAACCCTGCAGGTTTTAGTCTCATTTTATCAACCTTAACGACTTCACTCCACCATTTTTACCCAGGATGTCAACCAGATCTTCACCACATACACCGACCCAGCACCCAACAGTGCCAGCCTGGTAACACACCTCATAGTCCCCCAGTCACAGCAGCCATCGGAGATGGACACATCATCCCCGAGCTATGAGCAGACTGACGGGCAGCAGCCGCAGATCGAGTACCAGTTCGCCTGCATCAATGATTCGAGTCAGAGCACTGCCAATGGGGAAGGTAAGATGGTACGAATATTAACCCTGACCCTCCAAGAATCCTTCAGCATCTACCCACAGGTTAGGGAGGATAATGCAGGCACACTAATGCGACTGCATTCTTTCAGTGGTCAGATTTCTGTCAGGAAGCAAGCTGTGGGTGATCATGGTGTGCTTTTGTTGTTGTCATTGTTCTACATTTTCTACACGTTCTACGTTGTTCTATGCGCTGACGCTGCATATCATGTATGCAGACAAACCGTTCCACACATTTTGTACACAAGCTCAGATGTGTCGTTTATCCTTGTGTAGAAGATCCGTGGTTGCACTCATACTCTAGTTGCACTAAATAACTGGGCAACAACATATGTGCCTTCTTAAGCATTCATGCTCCAACTGCACACATCATCAAGTGCATCAATGTCGGACTTTGGTGTGTGCTGTCATGGTTGTGATTGGTTACACATCACGGGGCAGAGCCTAATGGATTGGTCTATTAAAATTCCATCTGTAAACAAATAATTTCTCTGCCCATCCTTCTTGCTCTCCAGGTTGAGTATTTGTCCAACACAAACACGTCACTCAAGCAGCAGCTGTCCATGATTCACACGTCCAGTTTCAAACGTTACTGCAACACATGTCTGAGGAGCACACCCAGCTGCTGCACCACCATCTAGCACAGCTGCAGCTGTACGCACAGGCCTGCGCATTATCCAAACCAGCCCCCGAGGAATCTGCAGCCGAATCTGCAGTCTTGGTACCAGACCTGGCCGACCAATCACAGGACATTTCACACATGGCCATGATGTCTTCCTCTGAGGACAGTCTTGGGAACATGGAGCAGACAGTCGTCATGACGATAACGTCGGAGGAGGATTCTGAGCCGCTTGGGAAGATCGTGGATAACCCCGGAGATACCATGAGACACGATGTCTTGCCTTTGGATAAGGACATTCAGTTGTCACCAAATGACATTCTGTACCAACTGACAAGCGAGGGACTATCACCAAGACATGCCACCTCTGTGTCGGGTCATGTTTATCAATCAGGTACAAATCATCCACGTCACAACACAGGCTGTGACGTCACGCAACAGGATTTTCACGAGAACAAAAGTTTGAAATTGGTTCTTTCCAACAGCACGCCAAAAATATTCTGCCCCGACGGCTTCGACAAAAGAATGTTTGAAGACGACATGTCAAATGAGGGACCACTATTAAAACGTGGGAGAACTAACAGCCTGAAAGCCATTTAACTAATTTAAAACTGGACATATTTTGTAAACAGTGTACACTCGGTGTTGTCTGAGGGCTTAGTTGGGGGGGGGGGGGACTTGAACTAATGAGTTGAGTCTTCATGGAAGTTTGTCTTACCTGAATGAAAAATTTTACCAAAGAAACTGGCCTTGGTCTCTCCTATCTTTTCGAGTTCTCAATGGGCAATCCCGAATCCGCTCAGTGAATGGGCGTCGTTGTAGGCCCAAACAGATCCACGTAGGTCCTCAAACACTTTATATATCTATTACTGAAACATAAACGATGCAATTATTTTTAACATTGAAACATTCGGTAGTATGTATAAAACCTAGCATTTGCTTTTTTTTTTACTACGTATTTTTAAGCATAACTTTTATTTGCGTGAATAAAAATGAGAGCAAATGCTTTCACTATTTGCTTCAAGCTAAAAGTATTTGCTTTTTTACTTTTTGGCTTTTGCTAGACTAGCAGTGTGGACTGGTTTCAAACTTGAAAAAAAATATAAAGTTTCAATTGACCTCAAAATTAATAAAATTTTAAAATCTAAAACTCCAACTGTGGGAATTGAACCAGCAACCTTCAGAAGTTCAGATTTAGGGTCATCAGTCCGTATTACTTGATTAAGCACAACTTCACACTATTTTGTGGTTACGAAATTAACTGTAAAGTTTCAATTTACCTAAAAAGTAATAAAATTTTGAAATCTAAAAATCCCAGCATGGGAATGAACCTGCAACCTTTAGATTTAGAGTCAGCAGTCTGAACCACTGCACTAAGCATAATTTCATGCTTTTTAGTGGCTACAAAATTAAGTATAAAGTTTCAATTTACCCAAAAAGAAATAATATTTTTAAAATGTTAAATTCCCACCCTGGATTTGAACCCACAACCTTCAGATTGAGAGTCAGCAGTCCGTACCACTGCACTAAGCATAATTTCATGCTTTTTGTGGTTACGAAATTATTTATAAAGTTTCAATTTACCCCAAAAGAAATAAAATTTTAAAATATAAAATTCCCAACCTGGATTTGAACCCGCAACCTCCAGATTTAGAGTCAGCAGTCTGAGCCACTGCACTAAGCAATATTTCACACTTTTTAGTGGTTACGAAATTAAGTATAATGTTTCAATTTACCCAAAAAGAAATCAAATTTTAAAATGTGAAATTCCCAACCTGGATTTGAACCTGCAGCCTCCAGATTTAGCGTCAGCAGTCTGTACCATTGGACTAAGCATAATTTCACACCTTTTAGTGGTTACGAAATTGACTATAAAGTTTCAATTTACCCAAAAAGAAATAATATTTTTAAAATGTTAAATTCCCAACCTGGATTTGAACCCGCAACCTCCAGATTTAGCGTCAGCAGTCTGTACCATTGGACTAAGCATAATTTCACACTTTTTAATGGTTACGAAATTAACTATAAAGTTTCAATTTACCACAAAATAAATAAAATTTTAAAATTTAAAATTCCCACCCTGGATTTGAACCGGCAACCTTCAGATTTAGAGTCAGCAGTCTGAACCACTGCACTAAGCATGATTTCATGCTTTTTGTGGTTACGAAATTAACTATAAAGTTTCAATTTACCCCAAAAGAAATAAAATTTTAAAATATAAAATTCCCACCCTGGATTTGAACCCACAACCTTCAGATTTAGAGTCAGCAGTCTAAACCACTGCACTAAGCATGATTTCATGCTTTTTGTGGTTACGAAATTAACTATAAAGTTTCAGTTTACCCAAAAAGAAATTAAATTTTAAAATATAAAATTTCAACCCTGGATTTGAACCTGCAACCTTCAGATTTAGAGTCAGCAGTATGAGCCACTGCACTAAGCAATATTTCACACTTTTTTACTGGTGACGAAATTAACTGTAATGTTTCAATTTACCCAAAAAGAAATGAAATTTAAAAATGTAAAATTCCCACCCTAGATTTGAACCCGCAACCTCCAAACTTAGAGTCAGCAGTCTAAACCACTGCACTAAGCATAATTTCACACTTTTTGTGGTTACGAAATTAACTATAAAGTTTCAGTTTACCCAAAAAGAAATGAAATTTAAAAATGTAAAATTCCCACCCTGGATTTGAACCCGCAACCTCCAGATTTAGAGTCAGCAGTCCATACCATTGGACTAAGCATCATTTCACACTTTTTGGTGATTACAAAATTAACTATAAAGTTTCAATTTACCCCAAAAGAAATAAAATTTGAAAATGTAAAATTCCCACCCTGGATTTGAACCCACAATCTCCAGATTTAGAGTCAGCAGTCCGTACCATTGGACTAAGCATAATTTCACACTTTTTAGTGGTTACGAAATTAACTATAAAGTTTCAATTTACCCAAAAAGAAATAAAAATTTTAAAATGTTAAATTCCCACCCTGGATTTGAACCCACAACCTACAGATTTAGAGTCAGCAGTCTGAACCACTGCACTAAGCATAATTTCATGCTTTTTGTGGTGACAAATTAATTAACTATAAAGTTTCAATTTACCCCAAAAGAAATAAAATTTTAAAATGAAAAATTCCCATCCTGGATTTGAACCCGCAAACCTTCAGATTTAGAGTCAGCAGTCTGAACCACTACACTAAGCATGATTTCATGCTTTTTGTGGTTACGAAATTAACTATAAAGTTTCAATTTACCCAAAAAGAAATAAAATTTTAAAATATAAAATTTCAACCCTTGATTTGAACCTGCAACCTTCAGATTTCGAGTCGGCAGTCTGAGCCACTGCACTAAGCAATATTTCACACTGTTTTAGTGGTGACGAAATTAACTGTAATGTTTCAATTTACCCAAAAAGAAATGAAATTTAAAAATGTAAAATTCCCACCCTGGATTTGAACCCGCAACCTCCAAACTTAGCATCAGCAGTCCGTACCATTGGACTAAGCATAATTTCACACTTTTTAGTGGTTACGAAATTAACTATAAAGTTTCAATTTACCACAAAAGAAATAAAATTTTAAAATTTAAAATTCCCACCCTGGATTTGAACCTGCAACCTTCAGATTTAGAGTCAGCAGTCCATACCACTGCACTAAGCGTAAGTTCACACTTTTTAGTGGTAATGAAATTGACTATAAAGTTTCAATTTACCCCCCCCCCCCAAAAAAATTTTAATATCTAAAATTCCCATCCTGGATCTGAACCCACAACCTTCAGATTTAGAGTCAGCAGTCTGAACCACTGCACTAAGCATGATTTCATGCTTTTTGTGGTTACGAAATTAACTATAAAGTTTCAATTTAACCCAAAACAAATAAAATTTTAAAATATAAAATTCCCACCCTGGATTTGAACCCACAACCTTCCGATTGAGAGTCAGCAGTCTAAACCACTGCACTAAGCAAAATTTCTCACTTTTTGTGGTTACGAAATTACCTATAAAGTTTCAGTTTACCCAAAAAGAAATCAAATTTTAAAATGTAAAATTCCCACCCTGGATTTGAACTGACAACCTCCAGATTTAGAGTCAGCAGTCCATACCATTGGACTACACATCATTTCACACTTTTTAGTGATTACAAAATTAACTATAAAGTTTCAATTTACCCCAAAAGAAATAAAATTTTAAAATGAAAAATTCCCATCCTGGATTTGAACCCGCAAACCTTCAGATTTAGAGTCAGCAGTCTGAACCACTACACTAAGCATGATTTCATGCTTTTTGTGGTTACGAAATTAACTATAAAGTTTCAATTTACCCAAAAAGAAATAAAATTTTAAAATATAAAATTTCAACCCTGGATTTGAACCTGCAACCTTCAGATTTAGTGTCAG
Organism: Patiria pectinifera; assembly: GCA_029964075.1. Lineage (NCBI taxonomy): Eukaryota > Metazoa > Echinodermata > Asteroidea > Valvatida > Asterinidae > Patiria > Patiria pectinifera. The sequence continues at coordinate 21,562,656 of CM057147.1, read as the reverse complement.
CAGTCTGAGCCACTGCACTAAGCAATATTTCGCACTTTTTTAGTGGTGATGAAATTAACTGTAATGTTTCAATTTACCCAAAAAGAAATGAAATTTAAAAATGTAAAATTTCCACCCTGGATTTGAACTTGCAACCTCCAAACTTAGCGTCAGCAGTCCGTACCATTGGACTAAGCATAATTTCACACTTTTTAGTGGTTACGAAATTGACAATAAAGTTTCAATTTACCCAAAAAGAAATAAAATTTTTAAAATGTTAAATTCCCACCTTGGATTTGAACCCACAACCTTCAGATTGAGAGTGAGCAGTCCGTACCATTGGACTAAGCATAATTTCACACTTTTTAGTGGTTACGAAATTGACAATAAAGTTTCAATTTACCCAAAAAGAAATAAAATTTTAAAATATAAAATTCCAACCCTGGATTTGAACCTGCAACCTTCAGATTTCGAGTCAGCAGTCTTAACCACTGCACTAAGCATAAGTTCACACTTTTTAGTGGTAACGAATTGACTATAAAGTTTCAATTTACCCAAAAAAGAAATAAAATTTTAAAATATAAAATTCCAACCCTGGATTTGAACCTGCAACCTTCAGATTTAGAGTCAGCAGTCTGAGCCACTGCACTAAGCAATATTTCACACTTTTTTACTGGTGACGAAATTAACTGTAATGTTTCAATTTACCCAAAAAGAAATGAAATTTAAAAATGTAAAATTCCCACCCTGGATTTGAACCCGCAACCTCCAAACTTAGAGTCAGCAGTCTAAACCACTGCACTAAGCATAATTTCACACTGTTTTGGTTACGGAATTAACTATAAAGTTTCAGTTTACCCAAAAAGAAATGAAATTTAAAAATGTAAAATTCCCACCCTGGATTTGAACCCGCAACCTCCAGATTTAGAGTCAGCAGTCCATACCATTGGACTAAGCATCATTTCACACTTTTTAGTGATTACAAAATTAACTATAAAGTTTCAATTTACCCCAAAAGAAATAAAATTTGAAAATGTAAAATTCCCACCCTGGATTTGAACCCACAACCTCCAGATTTAGAGTCAGCATTCCGTACCATTGGACTAAGCATAATTTCACACTTTTTAGTGGTTACGAAATTAACTATAAAGTTTCAATTTACCCAAAAAGAAATAAAAATTTTAAAATGTTTAATTCCCACCCTGGATTTGAACCCACAACCTACAGATTTAGAGTCAGCAGTCTGAACCACTGCACTAAGCATAATTTCATGCTTTTTGTGGTGACGAATTAATTAACTATAAAGTTTCAATTTACCCCAAAAGAAATAAAATTTTAAAATGAAAAATTCCCATCCTGGATTTGAACCCGCAAACCTTCAGATTTAGAGTCAGCAGTCTGAACCACTACACTAAGCATGATTTCATGCTTTTTGTGGTTACGAAATTAACTATAAAGTTTCAATTTACCCAAAAAGAAATAAAATTTTAAAATATAAAATTCCCACCTTGGATTTGAACCCACAACCTTCAGATTGAGAGTGAGCAGTCCGTACCATTGGACTAAGCAATATTTCACACTTTTTAGTGGTTACGAAATTGACAATAAAGTTTCAATTTACCCAAAAAGAAATAAAATTTTAAAATATAAAATTCCAACCCTGGATTTGAACCCGCAACCTTCAGATTTAGAGTCGGCAGTCTGAGCCACTGCACTAAGCAATATTTCACACTTTTTTACTGGTGACAAAATTAACTGTAATGTTTCAATTTACCCAAAAAGAAATGAAATTTAAAAATGTAAAATTCCCACCCTGGATTTGAACCCGCAACCTCCAAACTTAGCGTCAGCAGTCCGTACCATTGGACTAAGCATAATTTCACACTTTTTAGTGGTTACGAAATTGACAATTAAGTTTCAATTTACCCAAAAAGAAATAATATTTTTAAAATGTTAAATTCCCACCTTGGATTTGAACCCACAACCTTCAGATTGAGAGTGAGCAGTCCGTACCATTGGACTAAGCATAATTTCACACTTTTTAGTGGTTACGAAATTAACTATAAAGTTTCAATTTACCACAAAAGAAATAAAATTTTAAAATTCCCACCCTGGATTTGAACCTGCAACCTTCAGATTTAGAGTCAGCAGTCCATACCACTGCACTAAGCGTAAGTTCACACTTTTTAGTGGTAACGAAATTGACTATAAAGTTTCAATTTACTCCAAAAAAAATAAAATTTTAATATCTAAAATTCCCATCCTGGATCTGAACCCACAACCTTCAGATTTAGAGTCAGCAGTCTGAACCACTGCACTAAGCATGATTTCATGCTTTTTGTGGTTACGAAATTGACTATAAAGTTTCAATTTAACCCAAAACAAATAAAATTTTAAAATATAAAATTCCCACCCTGGATTTGAACCCACAACCTTCCGATTGAGAGTCAGCAGTCTAAACCACTGCACTAAGCAAAATTTCACACTTTTTGTGGTTACGAAATTAACTATAAAGTTTCAGTTTACCCAAAAAGAAATCAAATTTTAAAATGTAAAATTCCCACCCTGGATTTGAACCGACAACCTCCAGATTTAGAGTCAGCAGTCCATACCATTGGACTAAGCATCATTTCACACTTTTTAGTGATTACAAAATTAACTATAAAGTTTCAATTTACCCCAAAAGAAATAAAATTTTAAAATGAAAAATTCCCATCCTGGATTTGAACCCGCAAACCTTCAGATTTAGAGTGGGCAGTCTGAGCCACTGCACTAAGCATAATTTCACACTTTTTTAGTGGTGCTGAAATTAACTGTAATGTTTCAATTTACCCAAAAAGAAATGAAATTTAAAAATGTAAAATTCCCACCCTCGATTTGAACCCGCAACCTCCAAACTTAGTGTCAGCAGTCCGTACCATTGGACTAAGCATAATTTCATGCTTTTTGTGGTGACGAATTAATTAACTATAAAGTTTCAATTTACCCCAAAAGAAATAAAATTTTAAAATGAAAAATTCCCATCCTGGATTTGAACCCGCAAACCTTCAGATTTAGAGTCAGCAGTCTGAACCACTACACTAAGCATGATTTCATGCTTTTTGTGGTTACGAAATTAACTATAAAGTTTCAATTTACCCAAAAAGAAATAAAATTTTAAAATATAAAATTCCCACCTTGGATTTGAACCCACAACCTTCAGATTGAGAGTGAGCAGTCCGTACCATTGGACTAAGCAATATTTCACACTTTTTAGTGGTTACGAAATTGACAATAAAGTTTCAATTTACCCAAAAAGAAATAATATTTTTAAAATGTTAAATTCCCACCTTGGATTTGAACCCACAACCTTCAGATTGAGAGTGAGCAGTCCGTACCAATTGACTAAGCAATATTTCACACTTTTTAGTGGTTACGAAATTGACAATAAAGTTTCAATTTACCCAAAAAGAAATAAAATTTTAAAATATAAAATTCCAACCCTGGATTTGAACCCGCAACCTTCAGATTTAGAGTCAGCAGTCTGAGCCACTGCACTAAGCAATATTTCACACTTTTTTACTGGTGACAAAATTAACTGTAATGTTTCAATTTACCCAAAAAGAAATGAAATTTAAAAATGTAAAATTCCCACCCTGGATTTGAACCCGCAACCTCCAAACTTAGCGTGAGCAGTCCGTACCATTGGACTAAGCATAATTTCACACTTTTTAGTGGTTACGAAATTGACAATAAAGTTTCAATTTACCCAAAAAGAAATAATATTTTTAAAATGTTAAATTCCCACCTTGGATTTGAACCCACAACCTTCAGATTGAGAGTGAGCAGTCCGTACCATTGGACTAAGCATAATTTCACACTTTTTAGTGGTTACGAAATTAACTATAAAGTTTCAATTTACCACAAAAGAAATAAAATTTTAAAATTTAAAATTCCCACCCTGGATTTGAACCTGCAACCTTCAGATTTAGAGTCAGCAGTCCATACCACTGCACTAAGCTTAAGTTCACACTTTTTAGTGGTAACGAAATTGACTATAAAGTTTCAATTTACTCCAAAAAAAATAAAATTTTAATATCTAAAATTCCCATCCTGGATCTGAACCCACAACCTTCAGATTTAGAGTCAGCAGTCTGAACCACTGCACTAAGCATGATTTCATGCTTTTTGTGGTTACGAAATTAACTATAAAGTTTCAATTTACCCCAAAAGAAATAAAATTTTAAAATATAAAATTCCCACCCTGGATTTGAACCCACAACCTCCAGATTTAGAGTCAGCAGTCCATACCATTGGACTAAGCATCATTTCACACTTTTTAGTGATTACAACATTAACTATAAAGTTTCAATTTACCCAAAAAGAAATAATATTTTTAAAATGTTAAATTCCCACCTTGGATTTGAACCCACAACCTTCAGATTGAGAGTGAGCAGTCCGTACCATTGGACTAAGCATAATTTCACACTTTTTAGTGGTTACGAAATTAACTATAAAGTTTCAATTTACCACAAAAGAAATAAAATTTTAAAATTCCCACCCTGGATTTGAACCTGCAACCTTCAGATTTAGAGTCAGCAGTCCATACCACTGCACTAAGCGTAAGTTCACACTTTTTAGTGGTAACGAAATTGACTATAAAGTTTCAATTTACCCCCCAAAAAATGAAATTTTAATATCTAAAATTCCCATCCTGGATCTGAACCCACAACCTTCAGATTTAGAGTCAGCAGTCTGAACCACTGCACTAAGCATGATTTCATGCTTTTTGTGGTTACGAAATTAACTATAAAGTTTCAATTTAACCCAAAACAAATAAAATTTTAAAATATAAAATTCCCACCCTGGATTTGAACCCACAACCTTCCGATTGAGAGTCAGCAGTCTAAACCACTGCACTAAGCAAAATTTCACACTTTTTGTGGTTACGAAATTAACTATAAAGTTTCAGTTTACCCAAAAAGAAATCAAATTTTAAAATGTAAAATTCCCACCCTGGATTTGAACCGACAACCTCCAGATTTAGAGTCAGCAGTCCATACCATTGGACTAAGCATCATTTCACACTTTTTAGTGATTACAAAATTAACTATAAAGTTTCAATTTACCCCAAAAGAAATAAAATTTTAAAACGTAAAATTCCCACCCTGGATTTGAACCCACAACCTCCAAATTTAGAGTCAGCAGTTCGTACCATTGGACTAAGCATAATTTCACACTTTTTAGTGGTTACGTAATTAACTATAAAGTTTCAATTTACCCCAAAAGAAATAAAAATTTTAAAATGTTTAATTCCCGACCTGGATTTGAACCCACAACCTACAGATTTAGAGTCAGCAGTCTGAACCACTGGACTAAGCATAATTTCATGCTTTTTGTGGTGACGAAATAAACTATAAAGTTTCAATTTACCCCAAAAGAAATAAAATTTTAAAATGTAAAATTCCCATCCTGGATTTGAACCCGCAAACCTTCAGATTTAGAGTCAGCAGTCTGAACCACTACACTAAGCATGATTTCATGCTTTTTGTGGTTACGAAATTAACTATAAAGTTTCAATTTACCCCAAAAGAAATAAAATTTTAAAATATAAAATTCCCAATTTGGTTTTGAAACCCACAATCTCCAAGAGCAGAGAGTCAGTCAGACTAACTGCACTTCACACTTTTTCACTTTTTTTACATTATTAAATTAATAAAGTTTCAGTTCCCTAAAAAAATAAAATTTTTTATTAAAAAATTTCCACACCACCTAGTTTGACACACAACTCACAATCAGATAGAGAGTCAGCAGTCCACTGACTAAGCATACATTATTCACACTTTTTAGTGATTACAACATTCCTGGATTTCAATGAACAATGAACAATGAACAGAAAGAAATAAAATTTTAAAATATAAAATTCCAACCCTGGATTTGAACCCACAACCTCCAGATTTAGAGTCAGCAGTCCATACCATTGGACTTAGCATAATTTCGCACTTTATAGTGGTTATGAAATTAACAATAAAGTTTCAATTTACCCAAAAAGAAATAAAATTTTAAAATCTAAATTCCCCCCCCCCTGGATTTCAACCCGCAACCTTCAGATTTAGAGTCAGTCAGCAGTCTGAACCGCTGCACTAAGCATAATTTCACACTTTTGAGTGGTCACAAAATTAACTATAAAATTTCAATTTACCCAAAAAGAAATAAAAATTAAAATCTAAAATTCCCCCCCCCCCAGCATCGAACATGCAACCTTCAGATTTAAAGTCACCAGTCCGAACATAGGGCAAAGTACAATTTCACACTATTTAGTGATCTGATTTGTGTTGTTACAGTTAATGATTTTTTTATTTCCATTAAATATTTGGGCGTTCATGTTTGCTTTTACAATAATTTACAAACTGTTCAGATTATCTAATTAATTTCGTATGATTTATGTATGTAATTTCTCTTGGCACAATTTACTTAGCTGTTCAAGAAACTGCGCAAGGTGGGAATTTGTACTTAATTTTAAACCAGGGTTTTGGGGTGTAACGTCTGGTGTGGCAAACTCCGCAATGAGACAGACATCCTCAGCCGGCCCAACTTAAGTCCACCATTGACCAGTCGGATTGTCAGACAGGTCACAAATGCCTGAGAAAATGTAGGGATGCCATTTGTAAATTTGGCTGCACGCAGGTTTGGCATTACCCTTGCTCGATGCTAAACAGAGTGTGGCTTTGTACATTGCCGCATTTTGGGGTCCTGGCCATACCCTACATAATGCGTCGTTTATGCAGCTCCCTCTCAACCATGTCAACGGGTACCGCCGGTACGTGGTGCATGCACTGGTGACTCATGTAGTGAATAAGAAGAGTTCCAACGTTGGTGACACCTACCGTGTCATAAGGGCCCCGCCTCCTTGTTGAACCTCCGAAAATCAGGAAAACATTACACTGTAACGGACAGTCTATGCAGTACTTTTAATGTCATTGCTTTCTAGCACTAGTGCTCTGGCGGAGGGGCTCCGGTGGCGCGCACCTGACCTGATTTTGAGTCTGGCTAGCGTGCGCTCCGGAAATAGGCTCTATAAATAGGTTGCTTTTAAAAGTGGGTTTCTTTTGTTGGGGGACGCGGGAAAGGTTTGGCAAGATGCCGGGGTCATTGCAAGTTGTTACAATTGTATACATTTGTTCAGACTGTGTGTATTTCTATGCTGGGAATCAGCAGTTGTGGTACTGGTAGCAGTGTGGCAGGTTGACCACAGAGTTGTTGTTGTTGTTGTTGGGCAGATCCAGACTCGGGGGGGGGGGGCCTAGAATTGTAATGAAGGGTGCAGGACCTGCGAGCGCCGAGTGCAAAGCCCTTACGGCATGGGTCCGGGGCCCCCGAAAAAAATTGGATTTTAGATGCTCTGTGGTGCAATCTGAGGCGATTCCTGGCCACTTTCCACCGTTTAGAAAACATTTTAAACATCGAAAATTGCATTTGAATTTGTTATTTTTTGTGCCTATAAGGTTTGTTATGTTCTCAAAGTTGAGAACCATGCTCCATCTCCGTATTTTTTCAAAAATGTTAGTTTGGAAAGGGATTTTAGGCCACTGGTAGTCCGACCCTCAGCCATTTGCTGCTGAAGGTACAAAAAAGGTGGGGGGCACCGCTGAAGTGAAATTATAGCATAGAGGAAATTTGGCCGGAGAACTAAAGCGAATGCGGAGCGCAAAGCCCTTACGGTAAGGGGTCCGGGGCTCACTTAAGGGCCCGGAAAATTTTGGATTCTAGATGCTCTGTGGTGCAATCTGTGGTGCAATCTGAGGCGCCACTTTCCCCTGATTTTTTTTAGCAGAAGTTTTTTAAATTATGAGGGCATATTTTGATTCATTTGTTTCAAATACATATAGGCCTTTATTCTCTTGCTCTGATAAAAAGTTTCTTCTGCATTCAAACCTTAAAGTTGAGAACATGTAATTGTTCCCCGCTCGGTCACATAACTGACATGAATTTAAATATTTCATTACAGCGGATGCATATTTGGGGGGTGTGACAAACTGGCATAAAACGTATGAGAAAAAATATTTTAACAGAATCTGAAGTGGCCATTGTTTGATTTTGTTTAGTCACCGAGCTTGGAGCGAGAAAACGGTTTGACCTTCATACGCATCGTATGCAGCAGTTGTCCGCGTGCAGTCTCATGGACGTATGACGTGCGAAAAAAATACACGAAATGAGACTCCACTACAGTTTATTTTACCTTGATTTTATCCGCGTATCGTGCGGCCATCATAACCTGCGCATAAAGTCTTAGGAGTTGCGTGAAAATTGCCACGCCTTTTGAACAATTGTTCTTCCTCAAACTCAAAACGCGTGGCCCGTCGGATCACCGTCCATTTTTCACCGATAGTAAACATTTTAAAATACTTGCCGGGGTGTGCACCACCTGCGCCCCCCGCTAGATCCGCCAATGGGGGGTTTCGGAACTACAAAAATGAGATGTTTTCATGAATTAAAAGCCTAAAAAAATTAAAGTACAAATATTTTTAACCCTGAAACTCAATTAAAAAAAACCACCGAAATAGCCAATTCGTCACTTTGTATTGTAGTGCGCATAGAGAACAATGTTACTCACAAACTTGATGCTTGAGTGATCATGATAAAGAATAGGGTTAATTTGAATAGAATGTCATTGAGGACGTAATCGAGTAAAGGGCGTGTGTGGCCATAGTGTGGCCATTCTAGCCTGTGTCCACCACGTCACTAGGTCGGTAATTTTCATAACGACCACAATACATCGTATATTTAATTTAAAAGAAGAAGAGACACTCGGAGTATGTCAGTGTTGAAGTTAATGTATAAGGGATCGGCCACAAGGTTTTCCAGAGTTTTTACCTCATAGAGTTTTACCTCTGGTTTTTTACCCTAGGCAATTGACAAGTAATAGAATGAAATCATAGATCTATACGAAGTCAGTATTAATTAAAATGTTAATATACAGCAAACATAATTGAAAGCAGAGGCGGTTCTGGGGGGGGGGGGGCAAAAATTTGGCTAGGCCCCCCCCCCCAAAATTTCCATCAAAAAAAAATAATGCACAATGATGGCGTGCCCAAAGAATTTTATGTTTAGTTTTGGGATCTTTAGGCCCAGACTAGATATCTTCCTAAAGTGTATCATAGATCTTTTGCCAATAATATCTTGCCAACTTCTCAACACAGAAGTGTGATAACTTTGCTTGAAAAAGCTGGGGATCAGCTTAATCCTCAGAAAGAAAGACTGATTTCGTTACTTAACGTAGATTACAAGATTGTCTCTAAAGCTATTTGCCTTTGCCTGGGCAAAGTTATTCCTTTTCGTCCAGACCTGCAGGATCAAAGGCAGAAGTATTCAAGATAATGCCAGACTTCTGAGAGATTTGGTTTACTATATAGGTTCCAAGGGTCTGAATTCCTTGATCATTTCATATCAATTTGTAAGCGCTCCTTTTCAAGCGCCCACACAGTCCCTGATTTTCCGCTATGGGAATTGCCATCAAAAACTGTGCCTCGATGTCTCTTTTTGTACACCATTGAAAAACAATATTATTCTACATCATACTGATATAAAATATTGAATTTATATTAACAAGAAAGCCCGTACTTTTCAGGATTTACATTGTTGCTTTAGCAGAATTTAACACAATTATGTGTAAATCGTGGTTTTCAGTAAACACGAACCGCTTCATCTCGCCGTAAATATAAACAGCGCCACCGTATGGCCTTCTTAAAAAATGAGTTGTTAGGGAAGGTTCTGGTCCAACTAACTAATTTAAAATGTATTCTGATTGGACCTCGTTAAGACCCGTACTTTTAGGATTGAAGAAGATGATCGCCAATCATAACCCCGCTTACATACGTCGTGGGCATTGCGTTCTGTGAGTGCGTGCGTGCTATTCGATAATCAGGTCCAAAGATATAGCGCACAAAGTACGTTCACTTCCACACACACACGTAAGCGCATTTGTATTACATTTTGTTAAAATTGTGACACACGCAAAATTGAGTGGAATCAAATAAGATAAATAGGAGTGCGGTTTCGCTCATAAACAAACTGATATGCCTTATCAATAAAAAAATTTTGATAGGGTTAATTAGAATTTTTATTTTAAAGCTTTGGAACCTGTTTCGGCCCTGTTTTTATTAATTATATTAAGGGTTTTAATCAATGGTTTTAAGTCCGACGCCTTTCAATTTTCATAGGTGCTAAGCAAGGGTGTCCATTATCCCCACTTTTTTTGAGAATTGAGATTTGAAGTTGTTGCTGATATTTTAAACTGATAGTTACAGTGGTGTCTTTTTATACTAGTCGGAAAAGCAAATAAAAGTACCCGCACCTGTTGCGTTCTACGTTAAGTTGTGTTTCATCAGATATTAAAATCAGTGATTCATTTCATTACAATTCTTCTTTTTGAATTGTTTGAATTAAGAGTTCATAACTTAGAAATATACCAAGTTTAGTTTGCGATTGTTTTCCACCTTCCTAGTGATTCGGAGTACTGCATAAGTTGACGTACATGTATAAAGTTTGACCAACTGATAATCTTTTTATGACTTAATAATAATTGGAAATACTGCAAGTGGAAGAAGTAGACTTGCAAATTAAATTGTACATAATAGCATGTACTTAGAACTGAACTTGTCTAATATTTGGTGTTTGTATTCTGATCGTCTTAATCTTTCCAAGTTCCACTGATGTGCTACTCTTTTAGTGGCATTCATGCAGAGACAAAACTGATCAACCTACATGTAAAATCATCATATCGTGCCTACATGTAGCTGTATTGACAGGCAATTATGATAAGCTCACTGCACCCCATCTGCAAGTTATCCAGGGTATCTACGTGACATGGTCTCATCACCCTGTTCCTCATTGGTGTTTGTCGGCAAAATACATTGTAAACTTCACCAAGACCTCATATGGGCTGCAAGTATGATTGATATAGTGTCCCTGCTTAAGAGGGCTACACACATAGTTCTCATGTTGCTATACAAGAAAGTATTCATTTCAAAGAATTAGGCCTATATTTTCAGGTTCAGCAAAAAAAAAATACTGGCAATGCAGAGCAAAAATAAGCATTCTGCACACAATACAAAATTGGTGAAAACTTATCAAAATAACACAGCATTGTTGGCATAATGGTGCAGCGTCCCCTTTTGTTTCCGGTGGGGATACATGTGTTGGCCCTGTCACGATTAATTCCAGGATAAGAATTATCTTTGCCTGCGTTTTGGTCGTATAGCAGGCAAAATGTGTCTAATCGGTTGAGGAATGAATTCTGGGAGGTGGTGTTACGTAAGGGTAGAAAGGGTGTGTCAAATTTGCATAGGAAGAACGTACATTGAATGTACGTAGAATGTACGAGGCGAAGGCGTGGTGGGATCATTCTAGCTTGCGACTTCAGTTTAGTTAAGGACAAACTGAGAATGGATCAGCTTCAAAAAAAGCTTTGTGTAAACATTCGAAATGTTTTGTTTTGCTGGCAACCACAAGGTTTTCCCAGAGTTTTTGCTCATGGAGTTTTATCTCTGGTTTTTAATCCAGTGGGTTTCTTCGGGAGTTTGTTACGGTTTTTAAAGAATAAAATTACATTGCATATCTGTATAACCATTTTTTGTACTTAAACAATTAAAGAACCAGCACCAACTGGTTGACTGCCCCTTGGCAAGCCATACCCTAAATGGTGATATATGTCGTATATTAATTTGGTGTTGTGTTCATAGGAAAGGATGTTCATTAGAATAGACTGGCAAGAGCAGTCTTGTCTGCTCAAAGAACAAGAGATATATGATTGTAGACATCATCAAAGCAAGTTTTACCCTGTCCAGATTTTGTATCAGAGGCTTTGTTGAAGTTAAAGACAGCAAAAAAAAATACAAGAAGCAACGTAAAAGATATAATAAAGGGTTCAACTGCACTACTTCCTCAGAATCAGAATCAGAATGTGAACCAGCCAAGAATATCTAGAAGGGTGTCTGCTTAGCTCTATGTATGTTCTTACACAGTGGTCAAGTGGGCAACATTTCTTTGGCTAAGAGTACACCGACAGTTTGCCATGGAATCATTCATTATAAACAGAACATTAAATATATTTAAGACTATTTCAGTTCAGTATACCTGCTAGTACCTATTACGCGAACGACCTTAAATATTGCAGGGGACAATATTCAACAGATCCGAAAGGTGATTCAAAGCAAAAAAGATTGAATGATGAAGACCTGTTTTATGATTTGAATAGTTTTTCATTGTGGGTATATGTACATGTACACGTACATGTACACCAGTGCTTTCTCAGAGCTCGGTAGGAAAAAAATCACAAGCTTGCTCAGCTGGGAGTGAACCCATGACCTCCTGTTTATATTCAATTATAATTAGCTCAAATAATTAGGAAATTTGGTTTGCCCCAAAAGGTGAAATTGCAAATACCTAATTTCAATATTTACAGTGACTTGACACAAAAGTTCATCTAGGAAAACAGCATCAGCTGACTAATTTTTTATCAAAGAAAATGACAGAATTTTATGCATTCCTTCCAGGTTATCTTTTTAAATAAAAGTTAATTCTATCAGCACTTGTACTTTATTTTTGTAATCAATGAAAAATTAATCAATAAAACCATGGAGTGCACAGGCTATTTCAGGCGCTACAGTGATTAGGCATGGAAGTTTTGGATACTACAGTGATTATAGTGTCTAAAACTGCCATGCCTAATAGGCATGGCAGTTTTGGACACCACAGTGATTAGGCATGGCAGTTTTGGACACTACAGTGATTAGGCATGGCAGTTTTGGACACTACAGTGACTTTAGGCATGGCAGTTTGGGTCACTACAGTGCCTATTTAAGGGTTGGGTAATAAATTCTTTAAGTAATGAAGGCTAATCCCTCTTATGGATGTACATGTCAAGTTTACATGTACATCCATAAGAAGGATTAGCCTTCATTACTTAAAGAATTTTTATTGTAAACCCCATTCACACTTTATCAATAAAATGCTAGACTGTAGAAAACTGACATTAACTTTAAAGGCCCTTGAACTCATTACTGTAACGAGTAAGGTAAACGGTAAGAAAAAATATGGCTTTACTTTGCCTTTAAACACAGGGCTTCTTAACTGAAGTATGGGTTTTTGACGCCTTCACCGACAGCTGAAGATACCCCCAGTGTCACCCTGATGTTGGGTTATTCCGAGGATTGGGCGCCTATTCCTTATTTCCACATACCACACAAAAATGTTGTAGAAAATGGCATCATATTCATGGAAAGCCCATTCACAGGCAACACAAACCACATTGGCACGTTGAACTTTCATGCTCAATTCCATGAGCCATGACTTTATGTGCCTGTACTTCAATAAAAAAAAATCACTATGACTTTATGTCTTTCTGTGTTCTTCCTAGATGGTTTGTGGCCCACACATTTTAGTGGCCTTGGCTTTATGGTTGGGCTATACAACAAACTAGCACCTCTGCTTGTGTTTGCCACTAAAACTGAAAGGAATATTTAGTCCAAAATCAGAAAAAAAAGATTGGTTGTAATCAAACATGAATCTCAGGTACATGTAGGTTGGCAGGCACAAGTGAATTAAATTAATTAATGAACACAAATTAGTGTACATGTATGAATGTGATCAGTAGCATAGCTTTTTGTGACGGGGGGGGGGGGGGAAATGTCTGAACCATCTTAAAAGCTCTTAAAAAGACTGTTCTTTTATGACACCATTAAATGCTGCCAGGGGCCTTCCCCCCACCATTACCACCATCCAGCTAAATAAAGGCCACTGTACTTTTTATGCATCAAATGAGTTTTTACAAAGGCATTTGGTCTGAACACCTACATGTATTTAAGCCAATATTTCACTGGATTTTGCCCTCCACTGCTGTAATCAGTGAAGGGCAAATTCTGGCAAAACCCAACATTTAACCCTCCTATGCAAACATACATTCTGTTTAAAGTTGTCCTTTCAATCTAATTCTCACAAGTGACTGTTTTCAACAGTTTAGAGCTCCCAGCCAACATAGAGCAGGATTGACTGGCTATGACTGTTTATGTAACTTGATACAGCTATGCTTTGACTGTAGATGATTGATAAGACAGCTGTGCCTACTTCTTGCCTGCTGTTGCCTGTTGACTGAGTTTGACTAGTCACATGCTAACTTGCTTGAAATATGATCTGACTGTTGGTGACTAGCTTGTGTAAAAAGCATGGCAGAGGAAGAGGATTATATTTTTACTGTCTGTGACTGTTGAAACAGCAGGAGGGTTAAAATTGAGAAATCATGTCATTGTGAAAACCTTACATTAAAATTACACCAACCTGACGCAATTTCCATCAAAAGTCTGTACTGCGTAATAAAGTATCAATTACAAAGAATTCATCACAATGAAAAGTGACCACAAAAATATACAATCAGTAAAATTATAACAGCTTTTAAATGCTTTGTTTCATAAAGTATAAACAGCAATACATTTAAATGTTGCTGGATCAAATATTAAACTGTCACTTTCAAGAATCTAAATTTTTCATTTTAATAAAACAACGGATGAATTATGCATATCATGTGATACTTCAGTCTCAAACGACAGTATGGATTACGCCTTCACCGACAGCCAGATACTGAAACCCCACTGTCACCCTGATGTTGGGTTATTCCAAGGATCAGGCACCTCCTGTTTTTAAATCTATGCTGATTACAAGCATCTCGCCTTTATGCCAAGTTTCACTGCATTGTTTAAGGGTCTCGATCTAGCTGAGTCTCTGTAATGCTGAAGAGCTCATCAGAAAATATCACTATCAAAGCTGAATCCTTGATCATCTATGCCAAGTCCTGCTGCAAAGTTTCAGGTTCGGCGGATTTCTGCAGAGTGACCCACAGCTCAAACTAACCCAGGACATACACAAAGCTGCTGTATCAGATGTCCCGCTGCAATACTTGGGGATAATGAGCCGAGTCACTGCCATGCAAACGAGCTCAGAAAACATTATCAGAACAAAATCATTGACATGCATGCAGGTATTCATCCATGTTCTGCTGCAAAGTTTCCAGCTTTAAGCAGAGTCTCTGCAACATCTCTACAGCTCAGGAAAACACGTCCATGTACAGTTTCTATTGAGCCACTGCAATGGCAGAAACTCTGATGTGCAAGCACAGCTCCGATTTACATCATCTCTGGCTTTGTAGTATCCAAGGATACAGACTTCTTAACAGCCCAACTACATGTAGATGCTTATCTGTTTCACCGTTAGTGGGTTTCGGCAGGATTACCGATGTGATGTGACAGCTCAGAGAAAAACAACCATCTCACTAGGCGTATGTACAGTTACCCATTTAGCTGTAAGCAAGGGCTAGCTTGTACTACTTGCAATCATTTCAGGCCTAGTTGAGTCTGCAGGTGTATATGCCAAGTTTCTTGCATATCATCCAGTAAGGCTTATCCTGGATTTCTAATACTGCAGGTGTTCTGCTGCATAATACTGGTAAAAATGGACCAGGATCTGATGAGCTGTCACTGTCATTTCCCTGCTAACTTAAACAGTACATGAAGAGCTCTGCCGTGTTTCTTTGGAGACAAATATTCCACCATGCATCAGTGCCTCGTGTTGATCAGTGATGGCACAAAGTTCACCTATGATCATTTCCACTGCACTGTAAACTTGTCACCCTGAGATCGAGACCCTTTATTATGCAACTGAGTCAGTTGGACCTGGGGATCAGCACGGGAAGGGTCCAAACTCCTTGAAGAAGCAATTGCAATGACACAGCTGTATACACTGCTTATTAAATTACTCTTTAGAATCCTTGCCAGATCATACATGTTCACATTTGCATTTATTTATAAATCTGATAAATTTGGCTTTAACCCAGGTACAGTTTTTACTTTACACCAAAATAAACGCGCAGTCATATCATGTCTTGGCACCAAGATGCAGGAAGAAGTGGCTTACAATTGGCACAAAAGCCATCTTGCCAATAAAATACAGATATGGCATTGCACATCAATAATGTGTAATAATTGTATCTTGCTAACACCAAGGAGGTCACCCTCTTTAATAAGACTTGCGTGCCAATGCTATCTCACTTTTATTTTCAGTGTACATGTACCCTGCTTTGATCAGGGTATAACGTGTACAAGCAGTGAATGGGCAGATGGCCTCTGGTTTGAAATTGGATCAATATTGTAAGACTCCTGTGGTGTGGGGCATGGTGTTTTATCAAGACCAAGTGCTCCATGGTACCTTCAGCTTTGTGTTTGAGTGCCATGTATATTGAGCAGTAAATGCCCCACATGAGTAAATACACCACGGCATTGACATGCTGAGCTATATAACTGGTCAACATATAGTTTGAACAATTTCCCTAGTTTTAGACATATTTGTAAAAGCAGACTATGTTAGCATACTTTTCATTGTAGAGTTTTGTCGTTATCTTTTTGTCCTGTAAAACTGACCAGGAATTCTGGTGCAATCCACTGCTAACTGCAACATACCCAAGGGCTGTTACCAGTACAATACTCTTACACCAAGCCACTACAATTGCAAACATGGGGGCTCTCTTTCCATTCATCATTAAAAAAAATACACTTTGTCAGTATTTGACTTTTAATGGAATTTGCATCAGGATAATTTATATTATACAAATAATGAATGTTTCACGTTCGTGCACTGGAAACAATAATTTCATTCGGTGAGAGATGAAATGTTCCATTCCACTCAGCTTCGCCTTGTGTAATGGAACATTTCATCTGTCACCTCATAAAATTATTCTTACCATTGCACTCACAAACATTCATTATTTATTATAATTACGGGCACTGTGTAATCAGTGCTTTTCAACAGAAATTTAAATCAATAGCAAAAGCTATGTTGAAAGGCCAATATATCATTTGCAATTACAGAAATGTAAATAAAATAGCTGACTTTTCAGCTCAAGTGTCACATCTTTTAAAGATCATGAACAAAATGTGTGCCTTTATTTAACAGGTTATTTCATAAGGCAAATTTTTGAGTACTTGCAAATGATCCTATCAAGCCATGTTACTTCCAACCTACATGTAGGCCAATGAGGCCTTTACTTTTAAAAGATATGCCAGGCCTGTACAGAGGATTTTCAAATGAGTGTCATGTATCATTTCTATCGGGGAGTGTTCATATCAAGTAGTAAAGACTATTCATAAGATGAAATTTGCATCAATATTAGGTTTTGCCCTTCATCGACGTATAAAAATTGTATAGACTCAGTGTGTTCAACTCGAGTGAAAGCCAGCAAAAGCACTCGGGTGGGAATCGAACCCACAACCTTCTGCTTTGTTGAGCAGACGTCTTACCACTCGACCACCGAGCACAAGAGATTGTTTAACTTTCACTCGCGGGTAACACACCGAGTAGACAGTGGTTATATGTCGGTGAAGGGCAAAACCTAATTATTGCAAATTGTAAAGACTTAGGCCTACATTGTGCAAGCAAAATGTATGCAAGCCATAAATCACACAACAAAAATATAATTTAGCTGTTCAAATGACACTTTTCAAAGGTACACGTATTAGCACCCATCCCTGGTGCAGGCCTGCATATTTTATTTTAACTTTTAGTCACTATAGCGCCCAAAACTGCCCTGCCTGTTACTCACTGTAGCACCAAAACTGCCCTAGCACTCTTAGGGTACGTTCGAGTACAAAGTACATGTAGCTCACCCGGATCGATGTCTCAGGTTAGACCCTTGCCGTTTAATTTGCTCTGACGTCATTCTAGGGGCTCACTTGAGTCAGCCACCACAGAAACTGCTGAAGGAGCAGACTCAGTGGTGGGAACAGGTCACATGCATTCATGTGTTGTTTGTTCATTTCAAGAAACGAACAAATTTGGCGGCTGGACAGCCAAAAACTTGAGCGGACCCCAAAATCAATTTATTTCAAGTAAAAAGGTCATTATTTATTTAGTTAATTTCAACTTTAGAGGCTGTAATTTCAGCCAAACTTTTTTTACTTTTTCAACTTACTGCAAAGCAGTAAATCTCAAAGTTAAGACCCAGTCTGAAATGGGCATTTTGTACAGACATCACGTGAGGATCGTGATGGCCCACGGTTGAATGTTCGATTAGTCCGGCTGTCATAGCTAACGTCTTCTTTTACAGAGTCGATCCCAGTGAGCTACTTGAAGGCACCCTATGATTTATTATTCAGTGAATAAATACACTGTAATACAATACAGACCCAGATGCTGATGGGGTAATTATATTGAATGACAGAATTAAAAATCAAAACGATAATAGCAGGTGGTAACTTTGCTCAGTTACAAAACCTAAAAGAATAAAAACAGTATAACAGCTGTTTCTAAACTTAATTTTTTGGCTCTATTGTGTTCTGAAGTTCAGTTTAAGTAAACAGGGTGCCCCTACAAAATGCAACAGTTGTGATTTTAGGAAACTAAAATGGGATTGTAGGAAAACGTAATATTGTCATGATAAATTTGGTATTGCAAGATGCACTTGGGCATTAGCTTTAATATGACACCAATTTTCCAGATGCCTGAACATTCATTGTTTGACTAAAGTAGTCGGAAATGCCCACTACTGCACTTTAGAAGCATTGGTTATCTGGATTTCACATCTAACATCAAAATCAATGAGCTGCTTCCAACAGAAACAAAAAATCAATTGAATCTTAACTTTTATCACTCTTTAAAAATTTCAGATCAATCATATCAATAGTTATTTAGAAGTCTTTTTGCCTATTCTCCAAATCCTTCCACATGTCCAAATGTGGTAATTTTCATTTTATCGTACATCAGTTAAAAAAAAGATTGCTCAGCCAACATGAAAGAACATAAATTGCAAATGGTATCCAATCAAAGCTTATGGTCAAGTGCACTATACACTACCAAAGTTTATATCATCAAATTTTCTTGATTGTTCATAATTACAGTTTTTGAAAAGGGAAGACAGTGGCGTACATATATCGCATTTGGGAAATAAACTCTTCATATGTTCATACACCGCACAACAAACATTTCTTATTACAGCTTAAACAATAAAAAAGTTCTCGCTGATAGGAAATCAGATCTTCATCATTCAAACCTAACTATGAGGTGTTTCACGTGAAAGGGGCCGGGGGGGGGGAGGACTTCCAATAATGACTTCTTTTATCAAGTGGTATTAAATTTTTGTTTCTTTTTGTTTAGAAGTTGTGCACCATGTTACACATACATTTTGTTAAAAACATGGTTAGATTATCAACTATTTTCTTTTTTCATTCTTCCAATAGGTTTCATAAAATTCTCTGAGAAGTTGCAGTTGTAAAGAGGAGAGAAATAAAATCTGATAACGCTTGTCCAAAGCTTCACAGAAAATCCTGTTGCCGACCAAGATTTCGTCATTAAGAGAAGCCATAATTTGTGTCAAGTTAGCATTTTAAAGAGATTTTACAAACATTTGTTTGAAAGTGATATTTATTAGAGCATATGCAATACAGCAACAGTAAAACCCTTGAGAAATTAATTGCCATATTCGGTCACATTGCAATATTTGGTCATTTTGTCAGGCAAAACAACCTACATAATGACACACTAGCAGGGCAAATTCATCAAGGCAACAGAAAGGGACACATGGGAAAAAAGTGGCCTGAGTGAATCATAGAAGACCAAGCTCTCGGTGAAAGATTTACTCAAACAGGAAAGAGGTACAGCATATAAGGGCAGCCAGCCTCCAGACTGTTATGATGGAATAGAACCCGGCCGTGTATGGTTTAAAGACATGCAAACTTAGTTGACAGGAAAATGAACCAACTTAGGTATTGACTAGATGCATATTATGATTTGCAATGTCATGACAAGAACAACTTTGCATGAGGGGATTCAAAAGTAGAGGCCAACAATTGCTGTGTTATTTAGTTTTCACCAAGGAGATAACGCATTTCTCTTCAGAGATATTTTCTCTTCACAATGATTAAAAAGTGTGGCACAGTCTTACCTTTAAAGTGAAACCAGCAACTGGGGCAAGCTCATGTTTTCCATGACTCCCGGTCTTCATTCTGTGCATCATCAGTGACAGAAGATGCTAATGAGACGAGAGAAGCTGGGGCTATCCTTGAGGGCTGGATGACTCCTGACTCCTTGGCTATGGAGATGCTCCTCACAGAGTACAGTCAATCATTACTGCTCCTCCAGTGAAGGTAAATGAAGCAGGTCTATTGTCTCTGGGTCCAGCACAGGAGTAAGATGCCATGGGTATAGAAGACCCGTAGGCTTGCTAAAGTGGGGAAACATTGCTATGGGTGCCGAGTCCTTGGGTATAGGTGACCCGTCGGACTGTCCAGTGAGGATGGGCCAAAAAAGGGATCTTTATTCACCGAGTCTCATAGGTGATGTCTTGCACTTCACCACATTCGCAGCAGATTCTCCAAGTGTGCACTTCAGGTCCTGCTTCTCCTTGTGGGATTGTAAAAGGCTGTGAATACTGATTAGTGTGCCCTTATAAAATTGCTAACCACCAAACAACTGGCCAGTGGTAAGGTGGTCTTCCAACGGACATTCAATGTGGCACAATGCAGAAGTTTCATTGGAGTCAACATTGATTTGAATTTGTTGACTCTCAAGCAATTTGATCATCAGAGAAAGCAAATCCCAACTTAAGTGTCCTACATGTATATATTAAGACCTGTTCTGTATACCAATACTCTAATATAGTAAAATGTCATTTTTAATATATTTTCAAAGAGTATGGTGGCATATTGATCTCATTTAATCAATGTTCGCAGTAGCGTTAATCCTTCATCATTGCCTGCAGTATTATTCCCAAGCAATATTTACATGCTACTAAACTTTCAAAGTTAACTTGATGAGTATAAAGTATTGACTCAGACATATTCAAGTTGACTATGAAAGGACAATAAATATTATCATATTATGCTATGAATTATCAATAACATATATGCGTACGAGTAATAACTTGAGTACTATATTATTCAAACATTTCCAGAGTTTTCTAATTTAAAAGAATAATTTCACATTTTACTGGTATTTTTAATGGTTTTTGATAGTCGGTAATTGAAGAAAGAACAATATTTATGGTTAGAAAGTTGGCACATGATCCATATGTGAGAAGAATTAGATTACCATTTTTATTTGTCAAGGTAAGTCTATATCGTGTTTAAATGAAATAATCAGAGAACAGTTTCCAAATTATATTTTGATGAAACACTGAGGCACACAGAGTATGGTGGCATTAATCACATCCATTTTTTATTTGCAAAGTTAAGCTGGTGAGTATACAGTATACATGTAGATTCCGACATATTAGAGTTGACAACTATAAAGCATGTGAAGTGCTGCTATGAAGCGCGTCACCTTTTCAGTTTGGTAGCGCACATCATTGAGGGCGTACACAATGTACTTGTGGGAAAAAGAGGCGTTGCGCATTAGTCTGTTGCTAGCCATGCAGGGAACAGAGTGCTGCATAGACTCAAATCGGGGTAATAGCACACCAGGCCTGTCATTTTTAATCCTTGTTCTGTTCTTTCAGTATATTTTACTTTTTTTAAGAATGTGGTGATTTTGTGATGTGAACATGTTTTTTTTTCTTATTTTGTTTTGTCTCATAGTGCAATATTGTGGCACATGTATCTTCTGTGCATAATTCTTATAATTTACTATTTCACTTTATTGATGTCCTTTATATTATTATATTGTTATTGTAACATGTGTGTGTCACTATTTATAGCTATAGCTTCCTATGGTTGTGAGTCCAATGGCAGACTAGCGTAGAGTGGATACCTTTGAGATCTGGGCATACAGACGGGTTCTCCAAGTGTCGTGGATGGAGAGGAGGACCAACCGCTGGGTATTGGATACCACAGGGAGTGAGTTGATGCTGAGACAACAGATGGCTGTGGGGAAGATGCATTTCTTTGGCCACGTCATGCGCCGCGAAGGAATCGACAAAGAAATAATCCAGGGATTGGTCTATGGGAAGAGACGTCATCCAACAACATCATGGAACCAACGACATAAAACAGTGGACCAGACAGGGACTTGCAGCAGCATCAAGATCAGCATTGGATCAAGATTGTTGGCGTAGACTAGTAATGGCCACTGAGCGCAAATTGTGCCATCGGACTGAAGAGAGAGGGAGGTACTTGACCGTGATTCATTCATGTGGTATCCCCCATTCAACTACTATAGTGCCATGGTGGCAGCGTTGGACATTTCCATGCACTTTTCAGCTCATAAAAGGACTGGTCACAACAAACCGCCGACTTTGAGTGCTACATTTGGACTTCCGACCCTGTGCATCATTCACAAACAGGTGAACAGCTGGCCAGCTGATACTACAGCTGCATAATAACACTAACTTTCAGTTTTTACCAACAAGAGTGTCCTTACCCTTCCAATCACCATGGCCAGTTCACACCGAGCACCAAAACAATGGTGTTTGGACAAGAAGGAAACTGTCAACTCCTTCGACATCTGGAAACCCAACCTACAATACATATCATTTCAAATATTTCAAGCTTCCTTGTAAGTTCACATGGAACTCCACCGAGTAAATAAAACCCAATCCCGAGCTTATTTGGCCAAAAAACAAAAACAATGAACATGTTATATTCAACCTATCGTAAGCTATCCATCTCCACATCAGAGAAAACAGCCCTGAGTAAAGATTTAAACTTTGTTCCCACTCCGGCCAAACCACTACCAAAGACGAATGAGAATTGCATACCTCATGCAAAACAAACCCTTCAAACACACAAAGACCATTCAAACCTTTATGAGGAACTTTTCAAAGTCTTCTTCCTACTGGAAGAACGAGATACACTCGCTACAAGCACGGCCACTACGTACACTGTTTAACATCTAATGGGACAAGTAGTGTGACAGCTCTTTCAACACCCTCAAGACAGGATTGCAGGAGGCCCCTATCCTGGGTTACTCTCAACTGGAGGGCCAATACAAACACGATCTGATGCCAGCAGGGATGGGATCAGTGAGTTCTCCCTTCGCAAGTTTAGGAAGGGAAAGAAAGAGTCATCGCCTATGCAAGTCTAGCATTGTCCAAACCAGGTGCCTACCTATGTTGCCCAATACCTACATGTTCCACAACCCTAACCCTAGAAGCATCTGCATGTAACCCTAAGCATCTAACCCTAAGCATCTAACCCTAAGCATCTTACCCTAAACATCTAACCCTAACCATCTAAACCTAACCATCTAACCTTAACCATCTAAACCTAATCATCAAACCCTAACCATCTAAACCTAACCCTAACCCTAAGCCTAACCCTGAGGATTTTGGGGAACATATATAGGTATTGGGGAACAGGTATTGGGGAACATCAGGTAGACCCCGTCCAAACCCAAACCTAATTACTGTGTAACAAGGCGTAAATTGCTAGCTGTTGTCCAGCTTCCTCAAGCATAGAACGCAACACCTCTAGGGCCGAGTCACCTGTAGAAGAAGCCATGCAGGCAGGATCTATGCAGAGCCAATCAAAACATGTAAAGCCAATCAAAACAAGCGAGGCCCAACTAAAGAACGACACCATAACCTGGGTTCTGAAGGAGAAAAATGCAGCAGTTGACCATACCAGAGTGCTGTATCAATAAATGGTCCAGCATCAAAAACTTACTGGTCCAACTGGGACCAGTTCGAGTGAGCTGGTGCCAGACATCGTTCTTGAGGAGACATTGAGCTGGACTGCTACCAAGATGACAAAAACATCATCGTCACCAAGTTTCAGTCCGGCATAGCAACCAAGATCATAAAAGGATGTGGATGTTTGACATCATCTTCAATGCCAAGCTTAAGAAGAAATGAACTATTAGGTCCCAAATTATTCTTTCTGAGTACTGCTCCGATTAGAGACGTCCCATAATTTTATTAAAGTGCTCTTAAAATATTATAAAATCATTCTTAACTTGTTTGGAAAAGGTTCTTAAATGGTTCTTAAATTGTTATGAAAATGTTCTTTAAAGTATTCTCTTAATTAAAACAAATTAAACTGTAAGACATCTCCAGTACCACAGTTAACAAGAGGTAACTTTTCATGTTGGCAAAATTGTTATTTTTTATTAATGTAATTTGTGAGTTATTGTGTATAAGCTTTCAGGTCGGGACACCCTGGCTTAATTAAAGAGGGCCCATTGTAATGCAAATCATACATCGCTACGAGTGTTGCTATGAAGCACGTCACGTGATCAGTTGCACAGTGCGCTTTCATTGAGGGCGTACTTGCATGAAGAGGCGCAGCACATCAGTCTGTTGCTAGCCAAGGCACAGAGCACACGAACAGTTTACCCGATGGTAAGTCTACACTACACTACTACACTACGCTACGAGTCATACGCTGCACTGTGTACAGCTGGAGGTCCAGACTGCACCGCCGTATCAGTGTGACGAGCCGACATGCTTATTGGTTGGGCCTTTGAGTACGCATACATCCATTATTTAATGTGTGGCTTGGATGCGCTGCATAGCGAGCACTGTATTGACTTAAACTGGGGTAGAAGCACATACTGTGGAGGCATGCAATCGAAGCACGAGTCCATTTCCTACCCAGGCTGCTAAGGATTGCATCCATCGTGTTTTTAGCATTACATTACTAATAAATGTGTTGAATCTAGTAACTGCTGTCACTGTCTTTTTATTGCATTGTTCACTGACTCATTCAGTTTTCTTGACTATAGATGGGGATATGTTTTCTCTACAGGCTAACCCAGAACAGACTGGACAACGGCCTTAAAACCGACATGATGAAACAGTGAGGATTACTGGTGACCAATTTAAAAATACTAGTGTCCTAATTCGTGTAACTGGAGGAACATAGGGAGCAAATTGCTAGTTCAGGAATATTTTTCAAGCAAAATAATCAATTGAAATAAATCATGTTACAGCCTAACATTGTACTGAATCATTTCTAAAAAGTCAAACAAGCCCTTTTGAAATACTGTGTGCCTCAGTGTTTTATCAAAAGATATTTGGAAACTTTTTTCTAAATAATGATTATTCAAATGCTCACATAACGTTTACTGTTTTCAGGCATGCAACTGGAACTTTAGGGGAAAAAAACAAGGAAACTCCAAAACCACACAAGACTTTGTATGGTATTTTCAATTTGTAATAGCATTCACAAAAACTTAAAAACAAGGAAATCAGCAGATCCGAGGAAAACTTGTATGTCTGGGTGTTGACTTCTGTTCAATTTTTTTCTTGATTTTTAGTACCAAAATAAAATGGAAGACAAAGTAAAGTAATAAACTGCTGACAATTATTTAAATTCGGCCATTACTGTTAAGTAGACTTCAATATTTATCTTTTGTTTGATCAGTCACAGACAGTCAAAATTTCACTTCTTTTCCCCTGCCATGCCTTTTACTCAGGCTTGTCACCAACAGTCAGATCTTGTTTATAGGCACTGTGACAGTCCATTCCATCAACAGACAAAAGCAGGAGATTGAAAGGTGTTCAAGTCACAGTTGGCTTATCAATATATGACAGTCAAAGCATAGCTGTATCAAGTTGAATAAACAGTCACAGCCAGTCAATCCTGCTTTATGAAGACAGGGAGCACTAAACTGTTAAAAACAGTCACTTAATCTCATTTGACTGCTGGGCTAGACTTGCTGAAATGGCTCCCCCCTCCCCCCAGAGAGGGAGGGTTCACTGAGCCATGTCATTTTAAAATGTATTTTTTTTTTGAAATCAGAAATTATGATTTGTTTTTGACATTTTATGCCCTCGCACTTTACTACGTGGACAAGCACAAAGTTTCGACTTGAGTACGCCTACTTGAGGCAACACTTACACTCAATTAATAAGCTAGTGAAAACAGCATCCTTCTTACATGTAGTTGGGTTTGTCTTCTCTGACCCCAAATTATTTAGAAAATAAAGAAAAGTCAAATGACACCGACAAAATGCATATCCAAAAGTAATTAACAATAAAAAGTAACACAAATTTGAAGTTAAAAAAACAAATTGAAAATGTTGAATGTATTTAAAAGTAGAATTAATTTTTTTTATCAAGTATCAAAGATTTAAAAGTGTTGCCATGCCGAGTCACAAAGTCAAGGTTTAGGATAGGGGGGGGGGGTTCATAGACTTGTTTTTTCTTTTTGTTCCAAACAATTTCTATTTCAAGAGCTCTGGTGAACATGTTTTTCAAAGGAAGTGACAAAATTAAGTGGTTACTCACCATATGCATGCATGTGCATTACTTGTGCGGCCGTCCACATAAAAGACAAATGGTGCCAATGGTTTGGCTTTGCATGGTTTACCTAATGTGGGTGATGACCTGCTTGCAACAGCAATACTAGCATCCAGTACAATTAATTGAAATAAGACAACGCTAAGGGCTGTGGCTTTCAGTGTGAACTTTTACCCAATTTTCTTTATGACTAAACAAATTAGCTAGGGATTACTTTGAATTAATCTTAACCTAAAAAACCTAATGAACTAGACCTTCAATCCAGCCATTGACTTGAAGTTGAAGGCAAGTAACTGAGGTAAGGCCTAGAATTGTGTGTCTAGAATGGGAGTGTACATGGCTGGCAAGGAGGGTTGATGCATGGCAGCTTTGATTGGAACAACATTTTGCACATAATGATAGTATCGGTAAAGAAGGGATGTAATTATGGCAAGTGATGGCAATAGGCCTAGAGACATTAGACAACATGGCAAGAATTATCACTATAGGCAAGAATTGATTGGCACTTAAGGCGAGAATTGGCACTTGAGGCAAGAGTTTTTAGCACTTTAGACAAGAAATGGCACTGGAGGCAAGATATAGCACTTGAGGCAAGAGATGGCACTTTAGACAAGGATTGGCATTTTAGGTAAGAATTAATTGGCACTTTAGGCAAGAAATAGTTGGCACTTTAGGTAAGAATTAATTGGCACTTTAGGCAAGAAATAGTTGGCACTTTAGATAAGAATTAATTGGCACTTTAGGCAAGAAATAGTTGGCACTTTAGGTAAGAATTAATTGGCACTTTCGGCAAAACATTGGCACTTTATGCAAGAAAGGTGGCAGGCAAGACAGGACAATTAAAATATAAAGGCAAGAACGGGCAACTTTTGTTCACTATAGAATGTCAAGTGAGTACATGTACATGAATGTAACTTACAGAGCTGAGTTTTGAAAACAGTCACCCACAGACAAGCTAAAAGGGGAACTAGATGTTAACTATTGGTGGAGTGAGTATTGGAGGCCTGTGGAATATTGAGATGCTAGCACAGCAAAGGACTCCAGATATCACTGATGATGGCACTTATGTCCTGCAGAAAAATCCTGTGCTAGACATCCAAGGCCTTTCAGACTCGGCAAGGATTGTGGCACTCAATACTTATGATGAGGTGCTACCAATCGGTAAAATGCTGAATTATCAAAAATTTCCTGCAATCTCCTCAAAGAACCATGCGCTTTGTGTTCATGGAGTCCAGCGCTAAGATCCTCACTAATGTACCCAATGCAGACCTTTCTGTATTCACAGGTGTTACATCAGGTTAAGTCTCAGAGTCTTACTCATCCTTGTAGGCTATTGCAGATCATGTTAGGCATGAAAAACCTAGATGCCAGTGTCATTCAGGAAGGACTAAATGCAATAAGAGCTGCCTATGAAGGGAAGTGTAATGGACCAGATGAACCTGATGGGTAGACCTTGAGTATACGAAACACTTCAGTCAGTGAAAGACTTCGGATCAAGTGTCTCAACTTGATGTACCCCAAATCGGTTGTGTTGGATTGTTGCCTTGACATAGCAAAGTTGTCGCAGGAAAGGATTGTGGTCAACGATGAAGGATTGCCAGACAAGGGTGCCAATGACTGATGAATAGATCCCAGGGCACTGGACAGATTGATTGTGGAGATGCCTATCAATGTGTGTGGCTCTCTGATAGACAAAAGGGCTGAGGGTACTGCCAGACTGCCTGGAGGCCTCAATATCCAGGAAGAAGATTCGATCCAAGGTGAGCCAGATGCTGCTGTGTGTGAACCAGCTGAGTGTCTCAGGAACTGCTGGAGGTACTGTGCTGTGTGATAAAACAATGAAAGTGTCATCCACAAACTGAAGATAACTGTTGCTCTCAAATCCACGAAAGCTGTACAGAACTATATGATGATATTGGCCAGAACTGGAGAAAGGGTTAATCCTGTGGAAGTTCCAGCTGACTGCTTAAAAAATTGACCTGTCCACTGGATGAAGGACGGCAGGATATAGATGGGTTGGAGATCACAAACCTAATCCAGAGAGAGGGTTTCACACTCACACAGCTTGTCTTCATGAAGGTTTCCTGACCGAGACCTTGAGACATGCCTCACCCATGGGATTGGTGATGAATACCTGGAGTCTCCACTGAAGCTGCACATGGCTTTGTTGGGATCACAAGTGAAGGTGTTCGCAGCAGCAGCAGCAGCAGCAGCAGCAGCAGCGGCAGCAGCAGCAGCAGCAGCGCAGCAGCAGCAGAGCAGCAGCAGCAGCAGCGCAGGTGATGGTGGTGGTGGTGGTGGTGGTGAGGGTGAGGGGTGGTGGCGGCCGCCAGTGGGGGTGATGGGGATGGTGGAGGTGATGATCCCAATGACACCATGATCGCAACCTCACAGTGTTCCCAACGACACCATGGTCAACCCCGATGAAGGCTACCAGATATTCACTGCCATCCCCACAGGCTACTCATGCCTCGGTGCCAAGGGGGACTCCGACTTGACTACGCCCTGCAGAAATATGAAGCCCCACACTCCAAACCAGGTTCATGATCTCCGACCCACCTACATCCTGCTGTCTTTCTTCCAATGAACAGCCAGTTGTCCAAGCAGCCTTCTGGAACTTCCACAGGATCAACTCTATCCCCAGTTTTAGTCAATGCCTTCATATAGGAGTACTGCCTTCGTAGATCTGAGACCAAGAGTTTGTCTTCAGTACACGGATGAGACTCTCATCACTTCATCATACAGCATGGGACCTCCAGCAGGTCCTGAAAGACTTCAACTGGATTTACAGCAGCATCTAGCGCAGTAAGGATCAGGCGCCTTGAATCTCATCCCGGGATGCTAAGGTCTGAAAACAGTCTGACAACACCCTCGACCCCTGAGTCTATTAGAGATGACCGACAGACACTGACTGGCAACATCTACAACCAATCCTTCCTGCACCCGGAAATCCAAACACCAGTCAAAGAGCAACCTTGTCCGGGAAGCCTGCATCAGCAACCACAATCCTGGCCGGCAACAACTTTACAATGTCAAGACAGCACTACAACACAACGGATTCAAGGCTCATCCAGTCAAGACGCAAGATCCAAAGTCTTTCACCTACCAAAGGGTCCCTTACACCCAAGGTCGAACCCACTAGGCTCACCCCGCCTATTACACAGCCCAACACAGGCAGTTCTCATTACATCCAGTACTTCCTAAATGACAAAGGTATCCGGGCTTTCCACACCCACAAGATCCACAAAAGCCCACAGGACAAGCAAGCCTCCAAGACCGAACCTGATGCATCCCCTGCGAATGCAGAAGGTGTACACTGGGTACACCAGCAAGAAAACTCAACGCCAGACAGCACAAACACAGAGCACATGGCAGATGGGGAGAACTACAGGAAATCAGTGAACACCCAGCACTCACCAAAAGGGACACCATCATCATGAGTATCAAGCAGCTACATCCATGCTCTGTCTGTCTGGCAATGAAGGTCAGCAAACAGACGATAGCTCTGCAAAACTTCAGCATCACCATCAGAAACATCTGTTACCCTCTACATGTACGTAGTAGCTCAAACATCCATAGACCTCCAATTCCCTTCCTCCTCCAATTTTGTAGACCTCCTCCTCCAATGTCTTTTAAGGATGTGACGCTTCATTTTGTTAATGTTTAGCAAACATTTAAAGAACCATCTCAATGTTGAGCCCTTTCACAAAGACTAATGACTGCCCATTGTGCAGACTAACATGATCGACACAATAAATAATAAATGAGTAACATCATAAAAAGAGGGCTGTCATTGAAATCAATAAAAAGATGAGCATGTAGCCTGAAAGTATTCTAGTACTGCAGTTCTCCTTAGCTTTCAGCAAATTGAACAGGTCTGAAAACATTGCTAATTATTTTTTGCTATGCATGCTCAACTCAAAGGAAGAAAGTGGAAAATAGGGAAAATAAGTTCCTGTTTTTAAAATTTGAATTTTGTTGAAACGTTTGGAAAAATATGATTTAGAATTTTGTTTATTGTTTTAAATGTTTAAATGTGTAAATGTCACATCCATAATTTCCTCACTCCACCAATACATAGTTCCCCTTTTGCCTGTGGATTTCAGTTTAATGTTGACACTCAGCCTGCAGAGGATAAAATTACTTGTTGATATTAGATTTTATATATTTATTGAATTTGTTAAAAGCACAAATAAATTAATGTGCACAGTTTAACTGGCTAAATTAAATTTATGATATACATCTTTGTCAAAGTGGATTTTTGTTAATTTTCACTTACCGCTTCTAATTGTTTCAGCTTCTTTTCACAAAATTAAATGTACCCACTGACACCCTATAGTGAACATAGTTAAACAGTACAACTGCCAATGCATCAACCTTATGCTAGAATCATTTGTGGGTTTATCTCCATCCTGAATGCTGGAGATGTTTATCTTGAATTTCTTCCTGCATGTACACTCCCAGCAAGTTCTTATTAAAAAGGGGCCTATGGGTCATTCTTTAGTATCAAGTGTCTACTTTCATGTCCTGGCACAAGGCACTACAAATCGAAAAATATAGAATGAAAATTAGATTTTTAAGCAGTAAAATTAACTTAAACACGACTCCTATTATGTGCAGTGTTAAAAACTCTTTAAAATAATGGACAAGATGATCATCCTTGACAATACTCCCTCAAAACCCACTCAAAGTGCATGTCCCAGTGTATTTCTCAACATGTACCTACTGCCATAATTTGTAAAGTAAACAACTTGCAAAGGTAATTATACCTCCAAAAGCCAAGTAATATAATAATCGTCATTTCCGTCACAAAAGGTGTGACGGATATGACTTTTGCATTTTTTTCACAATCAATACTTCTCTGGGCCCTATTGAAAATAAAGGAACCCAGCAATATTTCCTGTAGAAAACTACTTCACATCACCACTCCAATACAATAGAGACTAACTGTGAGAGAGATATGTTGCAAGGATGAATGAAGTCCCTGAAAGCCATCAGCCCTGTTTTTGGTACATAATAATTGTCAATTATCAGATTGATCTTCGATCAGGCCAATTAAATATGTTGAACACTTTCAAGTGCTTCAACATGGGGGAAAATGCACATATTATGACGTACGTGAGTAACCACTACCAGCTTGTCACTTCCTTAACATGCTCAACATCCAACATGTTTAAATAGGATTATGTGAAAATTTTAGATTTGCGGTTTATGCAAAAGATTGGTGCGATTGCAAACCCCGCGCTTTGTGAATGGACATCGCCATGATCGCACCCTTGGTACGATTCTTTCCCTGCTAAATACTCACGACCGGACCATGAACGTCTTGCAGTTTTTCAGGTTTTAAGAAAATCGACTTGACGACGGACACACTGAACCTCACAAGTAGAGATGCACAGCACCACACACCTCGACAACGAATCTGGAGAAGGTTGCATGACCCAACATGGCAACGACATCGTAGGCAAGGGACACACCAACTTTTGCGAGACGGGCATTGTTACATTTTTATGCTGCTACACATGTGCAGCGCACGCAGACAACAAACCACCACGTGTGAATATTATCCATTCATTTTGCACCTGTCAGTGTCACAAAACACCACCACCTGTGCGCGCCATCACGTGGGCATACGTCATACCAAGGGCATACCTTGGGATTTTTCGTAAAACATTGGTTACGTTTGAAACACAGCTTTCACTTGCCCTGCGATGTTATTTGTCAATTTTTGTATATACTGGTAACGGTCTTTGTTCTGCATTGAAAACATCGATGGTCAACAGTTCTAATGTTACAGCATGGAGAAATAAAACACATGGTTACAGTTGTTAAGCTTGCATTAGACTGTTTAATTAGTTGTTGAAATGATTACGTAGACAGTCATGACTCTGAGCCGAAGCTAGTCCGAAATTTCAGAAACGCCACTCTCAAAAGTTTTTTTTTTAGAGGGCGCTGTACTGGGTCCTACTAAAGCGCGTCAACAAGCGTCAACAAGCGTCAACAAGCGTCAACAAGCGTCAACAAGCGTCAACAAGCCTAAACGGTCGTCAACGAACGTCAACAAATTTTGTATAGGCTTTTGAATATTAAAAACAGCTTTATATGGTAGAAAAAGCAATAAAGAACATCTTCTGCATGTCAATTAAAGTTAGAATTATTCTAAAACTTGGTTTTTTGAACGCGAAATGTACGACGAATTTGTCGATAAAAGTTGGCCGCCATCTTGTTTATGTGTAGCTAGCCGTACTACGCATGCGTGAAGTGTACAGAGCCATACTACGCATGCGCGAAGTCTACAGCGCCATCCAAACAAGATGGCGGCCAACTTTTATCGACAAATTCGTCGTACATTTCGCGTTCAAAAAACCAAGTTTTAAAATAATTTTAACTAAATTTGATATGCAGAAGATGTTCTTTATTGTTTTTTCTACCATATAAAGCTGTTTTTAATGTTCAAAAGCCTATAAAAAATTAGTTGACGCTCGTTAACGACCGTTGAGGCTTGTTGACGTTTGTTGACGCTTGTTGACGCGCTTTAGTAGGACTGTGCGCGTGCTTGATCGAAAATATACAATGGACATTCGCAAGTACCCCCTCAACGGTCACTGAGTTAGCGTGACCTTCCCATCATGCATCTGCTTTTTTGCTTTGGGGGGGGGGGGCAAAAGATCCCAAAGATCCTATATATTATGAGTGTAGGATATCTGTGCATGTTTGGTTTTTGCTTTCCAAAAAGGAGATGCGTTTTTTTTTTCCTTTTTTTTCCTCAAAAAAGGAAATTGAGTTTTGTTTCTCTTGTTGATGTCCAAAAAGAAAAATGGGTTCTGTTTCTCTTTTTGCGCTTTGTTGTTCAAAATGAAAATGGGTTTCCTTCTCTTTTGTCTACCGAAAAAAAGGAAAACGAGTTTTGTGTGAATTTGTATAATGGCATAAAAAAAACAAGGTTTTAAAACTTTTTTTCATAACTTATATTTTCCTTTTCCCCTCTGATCTGTCAGAGAAAAAAAACGATACTCTTTGTGTGATTCTACTTGAGGGCGTCCTTCATGGCCACCGTTAATGTAAAAGCCCGTGTCCGTTGATATCACACTCGTCGTCCATACACTGACGGAAGCTCATGTCACTGACCAATAACTGACATACCTCCGTAATTAAGGGCCACACTTGGACCATGTACTTGAAAATTTAGAACGTTGTCAAAATTTGAATTTTACATTTAGACTTTGTTTGTAGTTTATTTACGCTTTAGAAGCACATTCACCCTCTTTATGTCGATGGAAAAGAAGTCCGCCTTTCTCAGACATCTATTTCCAGGTTCGTTTGCACACGTTTTCTATAATCTAGAAAACAGTCATGAAACCCCCGTCGTGTGACCGGTAGGCTTTCAATGCAAAGCTAAGGCCGAACAAAAAAAATGGTGTGTTTACGGTAACCCGACCGACCTGGAATTTTTTCGGCCAAATTGCCGACCTCAAATTGGCGAAATAATTTTTCCCGACTGACGCTATTTTTGAAAGACATGTAATCGGGGAAAAAAAGTTTTTTCTCCACCTTAATTTCAGAGAGCTTCTAAAGTTCAAACATTTTCGGGTTGTTGAATTGGATTTTTTCAGGCCGTTATCGTAAACACACCATTTATTTTGTTTGGCCTAAAGCATTCACCTCTGACTCGGGGTTTTTCCGAAGAAATAGAAATAGCTATGTCATGCAATTTTCATGGGCACGCGACGTGCCATATGCAAATTTGATATCTTGGCCAATCCCAGCCAACCCCAGACATTCCTGTTGATTTTCGACCAATCAGAACCGCTCTTACACTGTTTCATCAAACATGGCGTCTAGTGCGTGTTAGTCCGCGGATGTAGAAAAATAGGACCCCATTTTCTGATTAAAAATGGTTTATGATAGTTTTCTTTCCAGCGGCACGTAGCACAATATCGTTGTAATAAACAAAAAAGTCATGACGCTACACAGAAAAATATATAAATAGAACAATTGGTGATTTTGTGATGTTCGGAGAGATACAAATAAAAGTGATAGGGTTTTGGAACCGCATTACGTCTTGAACCTGTCGTCTGACTTTCGCCCGCTCGCGAATATATTATTTACACAATAGTACATTTTGTACTATTTTGGAAGTTTTCAAATGATGAATGTTAAAAATCTGAGAAACTTTTTTTCATAGAAAACTTAGGAAAAAATGTTGCAACCTGATGCCACTTTTTTTCTTCATATTACCATCTCAATGAAGGTCAGTCATTGCAAAAATGATGATAAGACGCTGGGACTGAGAAACATTTCCAATTTTGTTAGGAAATACTTTAAAAAAATTCTTGACTCTCCGTAGACTTTGTAGACAACCGCTGAAGTGGCGACAGGTTGCAACATGTTTTTCCGAAAACTTAATGATGGGGGAAATTGAATAATGTCTGAAGGCCAGGGTAATTAAGGCCTATAATTTTCATTCAAGGCACTACATTATTTCCCAGAATGAGTATAATTCCGGCTAACCTAATTACCATAAATCGTCGAGTTGTGACTTGATTATTTGGGTACCACATTTTGATATTTTCATATGTATTATGTCCGACAATTATTTTAGCTGTTAGCCCATAGGTTCCTGTACGCCCCCAACTGCCCTGCCAGTTACCCCACCCCAGGACTTCATCAGGGAATAAATACAATGTAATACAATGTAGTACAATGTAGTACAATGTAATAAAATTATGATGTAGTACACTGTAGTTCAGTGTAGAACAAGTTTGAATGGGTAAATAGATGGCACAAAATGATTTTGGAAAGGGAACTGTAAACAATTTTTAAAAAGTCAACAAAGGCTATTGTTAAAAATAATCTACCCTCGGAGGGGTTCTTTATTTATTAAGATTTTCACTAAATGTCTGACAACCAAGCACTGTCATCCAAGCTTAACTGCCGTTCAAAACAATGGCAGGATATCTTACAATAATTTACACTTTCATTTAAAACATTCTTCAACAAAGTAATTAAGCCCTAAATATTACGTGTGATTATTTTTACATTAAATTTACAGGGTTTTTTTTGAAGAAGGATTAAAATAAGTTGGAGGAATGCAATAAAAGAGAGCCAAATAATGTACAATAATCCTTACTTTTGTTAAATTGTATTCACAAGTTCTTATGTTTCACCTGAGTGACTCCAACTAAAGAAATGGAAAGAAAAAAATGAATTTCTAAAGTGAAAACTAAATGTGTTGTCATAAAACAATCAATAAAAATCAAATGTATTTTCATTATTTCCAAGAAACTTGAACATTTTCCGTTTAAGGGTCGGAAACAAAATATTGTGATATGAATACATACTCTTTGCAAATGTACTTATTTGCATTAAAATTACTACAAATTCACTGGCAAAAAGCGTTTTCCTTAAAAAGCAGTTGACTATCAAGACAGAATCAGTGCAAACAAATGCTGCATGTGTGATTAACAATAACATTGCTTAAAACAATGTTCAGGTGTTCCTTCAAATTCTATCACTATCTTTGCCTTTAACAATTTCAGAACTGCAACACTTTAATGATATGTTGGCCAATTATTATTTTTTTGTGAAATATTCATTAGATATGGTTCGATGGTCCTGAAAACAAGAACCATGTATAACGTAACATCGGCAGCTTTTTAGGGTTGCCAATAAAAGGCTTATGTTACCTGCTGCTCTCCGCTCTAATTTCTAACCGGAGTGAATTTAGGTTTATGGCTTTCGGCTAGCACCCCTGAAACGGATATGGACAATTAGGAACACACTGATGTGTAACAGGATGGCTCAGTTTGAAGAGTGCTGGTACGAGGTTCAAATTCAGCTATGGACAAACTAGGAACACACTAATGTGTAACAGGATGGCTCAGTTTGTAGAGCGCTGGTAAGAGGTTCAAATCCAGCTATGGACAAACTAGGAACACACTAACAAATAGCTCAGTTGGTAGAGTAATGGTACGAAGTTCAAATCCAGCTATGGACGAACTAGGAACACACTAACATAGGGCTAGATAGCTTAGTTGGTAGAGCACTTGTACGAGGTTCAAATCCAGCTATGGACAAACTAGGAACACACTAATGTGTAACTGAATAGCTCAGTTGGTAGAGTGCTGGTACAAGGTTCAAATCCAGCTATAGGCAAACTAGGAACACACTAATGTGTAACTAAATAGCTCAGTTGAGCGCTGGTATGGTAATCCGGAGGTAAGTGGCTCAAATTCAACTTCAGTCAATTTCTTTGTTCAACTTTATAATTATGTTTGCAACTAGTCATTTTCCTTTTGTGGTTTATTTGATAACTTTGAGTAAATTCAGATAGTGAGAACTATGTGCTGCTTTCTCGTTTTGCAAGAAAGAAATATTACAATTTGAACAACGTACAGATTAGCTTTTTTTTAAATTAACAATTGACAAAGAATACTTTGATGGAACACCTTTTTTTTGTCAATCACACATGATTCCGTCAACAGTCATACAACTACATCTGGAAAAATGACAAGTACGAACAATTTACTGTGTTAACAATTTCTGACATTGTTACTGCCATTGTGACAACAGAATACACATAACTGTACTGACTTAAAAATAAAAATATGCACAAAAAATACTCGTATATTAAGAATGATGTGACATCAATGTAAACAAAGAACAAACATAAACATCTATTTATAAAGCCAATGTGATTTGTTTGGCCTTGGCAAAGATGCATTTTCAAATGAAGTTAGATTTCTAACTAGAGAAAGTTGGCTAAAATAACAAACTTAGACGACAAACCCCCCCCAAAAAAAACAAGGAAGAAAGTTACCATCATTCAAAACAGGTTTTTTCCTTCAAATTTACATATGAATACACTGTATTTACTGCATACAACTTTTTGTTGTAGTTGTACCATCTAAAATATGTCTATTATTTATCCACCCTAAATTGTGATACATATACATACGTATATCACTTTTCTTTCTTAATTATTAATGCTATAAATAAATGAACTCAAGGAATATGGACTTGAGATCCAACAAAAAGTAATAAAGTTTCGAATTAAATCAATGCAATAAAAAAAAGAATAAGTCTAGGTTGTCCTTTACAAATTATTTCTGTTAGTTATCAAGGCAACTGATATCAACTCAGTCTGTCATTGTCAAAACTGTGAGCACCCAAAATGAAGAAAAAAAAATTAAAATGCGAGGACAGACAAGTATAATGTTGTACATTATGTAACATCATTGCATAGATTTTTTTGTTTTGGCTTTTTATGCGTAGGTACATGTATGTAATTAGATGAGGCAGCAGGCGTGCTTTGTTTGAACTAAGAGCGCCCTCTAGTGGTGACTTTTGATCTATTTGAGCCCTCGTTTGATATTTATTAAACTGATGGCCTATGGTCAGCACTTCTGCATGCACAATGAATGTTGGTCATTCTATAAATTTTGGGTCCACTTTTTTTCCTGTCCCTGTTACATCTGACATCTGTGAGTTTATAAATCTGATGCACTCCTTAATGAAGTCGTCTTCCAAGAGTGATTATGAATAGCAAATTACCTACATGTACCCAATAAATGAACAATCTTTTGAATTCATTCTTAATGATACTTGAATGCACCATTTCAAAAGAGACAGGAAAAATGTCACACTTTAGACCCTAACTTTACAGAATGACCCATGTGCAATGATCCTCGGCAGTAAATTACCCACAATGCTCTGCATTTCCTCAACCAAATTCTGTGAGAAAGATTAAAGGTCACCAGTGCTTGTCTAAATTGGACAGTGGGTATGAACAAAGTTTGTTGCCAGGATTGAAAAAAAAGCAGCTTTTGCCTGCCAATGACGGACTGCTATTAATAGAGGGCGCTCTGCAAGTTTGAAAGTTGCCATACTTTAATACTTCACACTGTAGTTCAAAATATAGCCCTCGGTTGCTATTTCTACAACAACAAAAAAGGTTATTGTACAGAACCTTTATGTACATACAGAAATTTACAATAAAATTCAAGTTTCCAAAATAACAAATACGTATTTTTACATCGCAAAGCAACCGATAAAGCCTGGGTGTTTCATATAAATATGTAAATTGCTCCATTATCAAGAGGGCCTTGTAATTCTTAACTTGAATGAATCAGTAAATTTTAATGCAATTTAATTCCTAATAATTACCTTTTTTGTTTCCCAAGTCATGCTAAATATGTAGGAAATAGCGACATTATTTAATAAAATAAGAAGAAAAAAACTTTGCTATTTTCTTTGGCTGTTTCTTTCGTTGGAAGACCTGCGTACATTTCAAATGGCCAATGATTTTTCCGTCTGTAATGGACTTCCGCTTTGGAAGCACCAGCCACATTTTGTGAACAAAGAAATATTTAAGTTACTTTAAAAGCCAATTCATGACTAAGGTTTGTGACTTATGATGACTGGGTGCATGTGCATTCTGTGAAATAAGTCTGTGCAGCCAATTTCAGCTGTCATGAACTACATGACGCACAAGATAAAGGCGACACAGATTTCGTTCACACGATATGCCCATGGCTCAGAATTTGGGATTATCACAAACAGAAACTGACAACTTTTTTTGAACAAAAAAAAAGGAATATCACTGGCTTTTTGTAAAATCTCGTTTCTCTCAAACAAACATCACTCCTTTAGTTCCCACCCAAGTTTCTCAGAAACTTTGAATCCCAGATGATTTTCCTTTATAAAATATCTTCTGATTGTCATAAATAACCATACATCCCTCTCTGTCGATCAGAAAGAAGTTTGCTACCGCTGTGAGCTGTTGAGGCCTGTCTCGGCTGTAGCCAAATGGACGTTGTGTTTTGGGGAAGTGGATAGACACCAGAAGCCGCAGTGGTGGGATGGTCACATGGTCACCTGCTTCAAACCTACACAGTAACTTGGACTTCTGGTCTTACTCCATGTTGCTACAATGAGAACAAAAACAAAACTTGTGTTCACTTCGCTGTTAATTTAAAAATTAGTGTTTTTTTATTGGCAATATTAAGGCTGCTGCTTGCTTGTATGCCTGACTACCCGCCTGCCTACAGGGTGTGGATCAGTAAATAGGCCCAAACTTGCGTACACCAGCCAAACCATAGTTTGTATACTGTCAACTTTATTCTCTTAAATAAAGAGTTTTGTTGCCCTTGTACTTGAGGGTTTTGTAGAAATGAAAGGTTCCGGCTCGAAACCGGTCTTTCAACTTGAGAAATTTAGGATGAAATTGGACCCGTTTTGCCTTGGAGTGGGAAATGATTTTTCAACATGGCGATGGGCTTCAGGACTGTTTTTAGGGGTGATCATCTTTGGAGGGGAAAATCACCAAAAAGTCATTGGTTAAACCCCCCCAAAAAATTGAACAAAATGTTAAAGAGGATAAATCAAGCTTTAATTTGATGTATGTCTCGATGGCCTGTAAGGGATGGGAGTATTTTTCCCAATTTTCCAAAGTTGGGGTATTTATCTTTGGTGCCCAGGAGAGTTCACTTACTGGTCTGCACCCTAAAGTGCTCCCATGCTCCATAAACTGAAATTAGACTCAAAAGGAGAAAATGAATGAGAACAAATTCCGTCATTAACTCACAAAATTCTTACAGTACAAAATTTGATGAGTACATTTATTTTTCCTTCATTCAAGTATGGTAAACAGTCAGAAAACATCCGATGTTTGACTATATTTAAAACCTCTGCTTTCCCTGTTACAATTGTTTGCTTTCTTGCTAGATGGCTGGCCCCCTGCTACCTTTCACGAATTTTCCGCCACTGCTGCTCAGTTTGACCGCAGGAATTTGACAAGCACACCGCAACACTCCCGCCCCCACAACCATCCCCCCCCCAAAAAAATCACCGATACAAACATCTGGGTGCCTCTTCATACAAAAAGGAGAAAAAAACCTGACAAACACAAACTGCCAAAATCTTGATGTATGGGTTCTCCTGCCCATCAAAAGGAGAACGGGATTTTAGAAAATCCAGGCAGCAGGCACACAATGGAAGTTGTTATTGCAAGGGCTTGGGAGAAAAGCCGTCATTTCCGCTAAAGTCATC
The DNA here is from genome assembly GCA_029964075.1 of Patiria pectinifera. NCBI lineage: Eukaryota > Metazoa > Echinodermata > Asteroidea > Valvatida > Asterinidae > Patiria > Patiria pectinifera. The sequence goes on along the minus strand of CM057147.1, from coordinate 21,522,437 downwards.
CAGGTGTAACAAGAGTCACAATTGGCACATTCCAACTTATTGTTGATAACTTAGAATTAAATGCAAGGTCCTGTAAAATTTTCTTGGGGGGGGGGAGGGAAGGGGCGGAGATCATACTATGGTGACAGCCATATTTGTTTCTTCAAAAAGTTTTTTTAAGGTAAATATATGATTTGAGGTATGTAGAAATAAGTTTATAAACATTATTGTAAACAAGTAAGATTTGAGGCTGTGCATGGTGGAGATACTAAATAATGAAAGGTTTGCGGAAACACCATGTGCGAATAATTTCTCAACTAAGAGAATGGTTCTGAAAAGAACCAGAGGTATAAACTTGACGTTCCGGTCAGTATGCTCTGACCGTCTTCAGGAGAGTGCCTAAACTCTAAGAAAGTAAACACTTAAGTAGCAAAAGCAAACCCTAACACCTATAGGCACTCTCCTGAAGACGGTCAGAGCATACTGACCGGAACGTCGAGTTTATACCTCTGGTTCTTTTCAGAACCATTCTCTTAGTTGAGAAATTATTCACACATGGTGTTTCCGCAAACCTTTCATTATTATTGTAAACAAGTGTCATTTTGTGTGTGTCTTCTTACCCCTATGCTTTCCTTCATAAAATTTTCTACCTCCCCCTCAAACTGTACAATTGCTGAAAAAAGTCTCTCTTCTGAAAAGTCCTGTTAAAAATTGCTATAAAACTCTACTACAAGTTTATTTTTCATTCGGAATATGCTAGGGCTGTCAATTTTCAAATAAGTTATTATTCGATTACTCAAAACTGCATTTGACTGAATATTCAGATATTCAAAACTACCAGCTGCAACTGCGCGCCGCACCGGTCAAAAGTTACACGCAGAGCGTGCAAGATAAAATGTATGTGCAGTGATTGATATGGTGCGCTGGAGTGTTTAGCAGTAAATATTTTATAACTGTTAGGCCAAAAAAAAAAAATAGTCGGTCTCTGGTCAGACCGAAGTTCCAGAATTGATGCGGCAACGCGTTTTTTTGGGGGGGTGGCTTTTTTTTCTTTTCTCAAGCTTGTATTGTACAGACAAGGTGGGTACTATTTTGCTTTTTTGTGTCCTCATTATACATTGGTGTCCTCCATAATTTGCCTGGTGCCCTTTATCATTTGCCTTGGTGCAATTTCCCCATTCCTTGGTGCTCCTTGGTACAAAAATTTGAGGAGGCGCGGCAATAGAGGGTGCTGTTGTAGATTCCGTGTTAATAAAAAAAAAAAAAAAAGTTGACGCGCCTGATTTAAATCGACGCGCGCGCTGACCAGAAACCGAGTATTTTCTGGGGGCCTTAAAGGGCTTTAACCATCTAAAAGGATGGGAACAATGAACCACTGTCGACAAAAAAGTTACCATACTAAAAATTGACCAAAAAAAATTGCACCTGACAATAAAGCGCCGCAATTTTATGATAAAATAACATCACAGTCGTGCGTGTACCCGTACATATATGCACGTAGTTTTTTAGTCAAACTGGCAAAAAGCTATTCGATTATCCGGTTGATGACCGAATATTTGAATATTCAGTATTCAGAACAGCCTTAGAATGCTTCAAATTTCATCAAGTCAATTCCGAGTTTTGCATCCCTATTTTATCACAAAGGGGCCATGGATTTCCCCTCCGCACTGAAAAAAAAAGTCACAGCAAGTTTTTTTTTTGGCACCAAAAACTCCATCAGCTTGATCATTGATCACAGGAAGTAACTTGGCAAATTGAAATGAAGCAAAGCAAACCGGCACACAATGCCGACAACAGGCCCTGGAATGTACTACCATTCACTCCTCTGTTTACATCTTTGTCCCTGGATCAGCCCGACAATGCCCAGCGGCTCATCCTATTCTCTGAAACCAAGGTCTCCAAAATACTACAGACATGATCAGGACAAAGCGACTCAGAACAGGGGAACAAATCAATCTGTTACGCTGGACTTGCTTTGAAGTTTGGCTGGACTCTTAAAAGTTTCGCTCATCATTAACCCTACTTCTCTCTGCACCATTTTTGCTGAAAAATCAATTCAATTTTTTTTTTTCAATTCAAATCACATTTATTTCCTCTTCATGACAGAAATGAAAAAAATAATATAAGTATCGAAACAAAATATAAAGGCCACTAGAGGTGGCAAAAGCTTAAAAGCATAGCTTGTATCAGGCATGCCATTACACAAAACCGACGAATAATAACAAAATCCCCAAAAAACAAACCCAGTTCCATCATTGTGCAGTAACCCAATGGCACAAATGGTCCTGACGACGCGACGGGCAGAGCGTACCGTCCGAAAAGTTGAGTTTCCCTCGGTTCTTTTCAGAACCTCACGAACTTACAGACGAAATTTGTCACATGGTGCTACTGTAAACCTTTATCTTACAGACCCTTGCTGTGCAAGGGTATATTCCATAGACTACTCTTAGGAAAATCATGCAGAAGAACACAGCAAACGCCTGCTCACACCACTGATCTCTATATAAAGACTGGATAGCTAATAAAGAGCCGCACAATGAATGAATTTGACGCCATATTGGTGAGACCGGCTGGTGATCTACAAAGGACAAGTTGCCATTTTTATAGACAGCATGATTTCTTTTGTAAAGTCGCGGTTCACTTGACTTATATTTTGACCACCACCACTGACCAGGGTTAACTACAATTTTTCCAACGTCGTGGTTACTAAAATGCCGCAAATATAACTTTTTCGGCGTTTTGAAATAATAATCACTACGGAAATGTGTCCCTTTTAGAACATCATAATTATGTGTACGTGACCAAAATGCGCGTCAACTGTTGATACAACGCGCGCGTATTTACGCGTAGAACGTTCGTATTATACGCGGCCATCTTCGTGAGACCGGGGGCGAATTGGTCAATATGCAAAGTCCACTGTGTGAATGTTGTATGCATATCCGCTATCCAGTCTTTATATAGAGATCAGTGGTTCACACCCCTCTTGGTAACTAAACAACCCTCTTGATCTGCCCCTGGATCTGCCCTTGGATTTTGCAGGAACTAAGACTGCTTGTGGCAAAGGTGCCTAATACAGAGTTGAAGTTAACTTTTCCACTTTCACTATGTGTGTCATTTTTATAGTCCAGAATTAGGAATCTACAAAGCATAGTGAATAGAAGTGGGTCAAGACAAAGAGAAGCAGAGGAGGAGGGAAGGGTACAGCAAAAGAACATCTTGAGATATCGCTTACCTACCTCAGGATGTCGTATTCCTGCTTCAGCATGGCAATGTTGTCTTCCAGGACGTTGTTTCTGGACTTGACACTCTTAAGATCTTCCAAACACTGCCCGACAAAACATAGAAAAAAAAGAATGCATTCTATACTGAGTTATAATGCTAAAAACAGATGTTTTTAAATGGTAGTCCGAAAACTCGGAGCAAAAGGGAAATATGATATTAGCCATTTAATTTGATAGAGAGGTCAAACTTCTAATCAGGGATGTAGTCGAGTCCATGACAAGTCCATGACAAGTCCATTCACAAGTCCAGTCACAAAAAACAGTAGATGAACAATAACAAAGGAGTGCCTTTGTCAAAGCTCATTTGAATAGTTCGTGAGTTGAATTGGGACTGGAGGACATGTGATGGACTTGCAGGGACTTGCGATAGACCCGACTACATCCCTGCTTGTAACCAGTCTGAAAAAAAAAAGAATTATGAAAGAAATATCAAACTAAGTAGGGAATTGTAAACCTAAATGATTTCTGACAGATTTGGAACACAGACATTTTTCTGAAATGGTTAAATACAGTAAATTCAAAAAGAAAGGTGAAACTATGCTCAGTAAAAATATAAAAAAATCTCCTGTCTGAGACAAATTGAGGCTTCATTTGTCATTCTTTTGGAAATTTGTCAAATGTACAGAGCACACATTTTATGGACTGTCAAGGTCAGGATCAGTATTTTAAAGGAAATATACATCATTTGCTTTTGCTGTAATTTTCAGAAATGGATGGAATTTGGGGGTTGGAAATATATAGCAAATATAGTTACACTGACTTTTTTTAGGTTTTGGTTCGAAAATGCTATAAAAACCAAAAAAAAAACAATCATTTTCATGTAGTCTGGTTCCCTGACTCCATATAAGAAGAAACAGAGCAGTTTACATACATTGGGGAATTGTAAGGTCAGGGAACCAGTCTAGCTGGCTCGTACCCGTTCATAGGTTTATGTCGATTGCAAACAAGTGCGATGGTCAATTGGGGCCAGTATTTGAAAAAAGTTGTTTCCAACGGTGATCCGATCAGCGTTGAAAAATACCACTTTTCTTGAAAATGACAGTAAACCAGGTGCCATGATTTTACAGGATGCTTTACACTGCCATTCACTAACATTCCAGCAAGGTATTTCAAAATGATTTGGTAGTTTTATTTTTTGATGTTTGCAAATGTTGTATTTTCCCTTTAATGTCTTCCACAATGTCCAAGAAAAATAAGCAATCCGAGAACAAAGCTTGACCCCCCCCCCCAACACACATACAAGTGTGTATTTGCCTGCAATCGGGGACCCCCTATTGTCCCTCTTTTGTTTGTACCCTAACTTTTTAGGAAGACCTCCCATATGTTTTGTACACGATCGCCAAATTGGGGACCTTCGGGAATTGGGGACCCTATTGTCCTCTATTGTTCAACGTCCCCTATTGAATACAGAAACAACACACACACACAAACCCAACCAAGAAAAGATCACAAGCAACAAAGATGAACATAAAAAGTAACACCATTTCTCATTTTTCCAGATAGTTCAGTTTAAAAGGGAATATACAACATTTGCAAACATCGAAAAATAAAACTACTGAGTTTTTACAAAATACCTTACTAGGATGTTGGTAAATGACAGTCTAAAGCATCCTGTAAAATTATGGCACATGGTGTGAAGTCATTTTCAAGAAAATTGTATTTTTGTATACAAAAACCTAACTATTTTTCAACTACTGCTCCAACTTTACACTTTTTTCAGTCCAAATTTTGTTTGCTATTGGTTACATGTTCATGAACGGGTGCAGGCCAGCTAGACTGGTTCCCTTACCTTACAATTTTCCGGCATTTATAAATTGATCCATTTTATCTTTAGTGGAGTCAAGGAACCAGACTACTTGAACATTTATGTTTTTCTTGGCTTTTCCAGCATTTTCGAACACAAAACTTCAAACATGTCAGTGTAACAATATTTGATCTATTATACTAACCCCTCAAATAGTTCATTTCTGAAAATTACAGCAAAAGCCAATGATGTACATTCCCTTTAAGAAGACATTTTTCAACAAAGGGTGCATGCATTTGTTTAAAGTACCCTATTTTTCTTTATGACCCAGCAAGTTCAGCACCAGGCACAGCAGGCACAAGCTCGTGGGGGTGCAGTCAAGTTTACTCCCCACGCATCAATCACTCCCCGAGCCCAGGCTAATTTCACCTGACATGAATGGATGAGTTTATACAGATGTCCTCCATTCACTCCACACTGGTAGGGACAACTTAATTGTATTTGCAGGCACAAACAATTACGGTCCACTCAACGAGGCAAATGGAACATTTCCACCGTCCATTTCCCGAAATTTCAGTGGGATTCAATTTTTGTTTAACTGGGACATCATATAATGATGTAATTGCTTGTCATTTTTTGTCATTAACTAATGATCGAATGTGACGCTTGCTACCGAAAATAGAGCACATGGTTTATTCCCTTCAGACAACTGACGAACGAGATCTAAATGATAAGATGGATTTTTTTCTTTAAAAAAAAAAAATTTACATTTCAGCTTTCGGCATCTGGTTTTGATCACTGCACTGCTGAAATTAACATGACTCACTTATTTGTACATTTCTCGAAACATATTATGGTACAAAAATTCAGACAGGACTTTGATGGAATGTCACACATGTCATCAGATTTTGAAAACACTGAACTTACAGTTTTGCTCCGCTGTTGTTTCCCTACCATGTCCTTGATGTAGTTCTGAGCTGTAATAAAAAAAACAAAATTGACATTCGTAACCTTGTAAATGCCAAGAAATATAGTTGTATATCCGTCTTTATAAATAGATTTATTGTCTGTCATTTGTAATAAAATGTGTAACTCCGAGGAACCCGCTGAAAATAAGTCAGAAGACTTTCCTAAAACTATCCCAAAAAGAAGTACAGTCTTTGTTCATGCTTTGACACCTCTGATGGATTAGGCATCTCATCATACAAAACTAGGGGGGGAAAATGGTCAGAACTGACCAACAGTATTACATCATGGCCCCTGTCAGGGGTAGGTTGGTGGAGTTGAAAGAGGCATCCAAATTTGAAATGGTTCAAAGTTTTTAACTGGTTTTTTTTTTTAAAGCTAACTAACTGACAAAGGAATACAGGTGTTCTCGAAAAAATGAATGAGACAGAACTGGGCACAGGCCGTAGTGGAGAAAAAAATGAAAAATAAAACCGAATTGGGGATTGATTTTTTTTTCTTCTATTTTCCAATTTATGGATATTTGTAGTCTTTTGATATGTCTACTTTTTTTGAAGAAATACTATAAAATCGTGGAATAAAACTATTCACGGCTACATAACTCCAAACTATAAAGGCCTTTTTCTCAGTGATTTACTTTTTTCTCAGCAATTTACTTTTTTGACACGTCGATAAGTGCAAACTTTAAACAGCCATAACTTGTCAACGAAATGTCCAATTGAAGTACAACAAACAGTATTGTAAGGAGGATGTTATTCTCGTTCCTAATATCTGCAAAACCTCTGCCCAGTTCTGTCTCATTTTACCAGAACACCTTGCAAATTATGCTCACTATGTAAAAACCACACATCAAAGCACTGTACCATTTGAAGTGCAAATTTACAAAAATGTATGCTCATTAAAAATAGCATTATTCGACAGAAGCTGGGTGTATATATCTATAGCTCTTGAAGCTTTGCCCATCAGTGTAAGTTTCCAGACATAAACGCATCGGTTGACTGGTGATTGTCAATCGGTAATATATTGAGAAGCTGGAGGAGGCTACAAGGACCTAGTCATCCCAGTCTGCTAGGCAACAGCTGGGGGCTCTGGTTGCAACAAAATTAGATCGGACACTGAAGAAGATCATGAGCCACAAAAGAGCCCATATATAATGGTTGGTGGTGGGTGGGGGGATGGAAAGAGACAACTTCTCCTATTGCCTTGTAACTGTCAGTGCCATAAATTAATACTGAAAGATGGGATTAATTGGTGGGGTAAGTGACAGCCATGAGACTCGCGTTGTGACTGGAGCCACAAGAACCATACAATAAAAAAATGACGCTCAGGCATAATGGCACGGTGTAGTATTGCGGGACCCGATATCAGCAACTTTCAGTGGGTGGGGATCCGATTCATGGCGTGAGTGAAATGTAAGTTACTCGCAAACCTGTTGAAAAATGCTCAATTACTAAGCTGTTAATTTTCTGTTCCATTTTTCTTTTTTTTGCAGACATATGGAGACAATCACCAAGGTTTTTTGGTTAAACTTTTTTGAGGGGGCTGGGATTGTTCTGAATGTAGTGGCTCTCCCCCGACCCGAGACCACAACTTCCACGACAAAACAAGGAAATTCCATCACTTAAGGCCCATCATGTGTGGAAATTTTCAACTTTAGTTACGGAAATTTGAAACAGCTCTCTGAATCACGGAGGCTGCGCTGATGAACGAGAGCATATCCAGGAGTCTGGAGGTGCCGTGGGGTCTCTCTTTATTAGTCAACCCCAAAATATCACCCCCTCCAGTGTTACACCCCTACAAGCCTTATCCTGCCAGCCCTCAGGGGGCGTTTTTCAAGGGCTTGGCCTACTTTTGGCTTGGTCCATCATTCTTGACTCAAAAGACTTATAATATATTTCAGGAAGACCAGAGAAAAAAATGTGGGACTTCGAAGGATTCGAACCTGCGACTTCTAGGACACTGTAATGTCAACCAGGGCAGTCCCAAGCTGACTGCCGATCTCTTCTCCAAAATTGGAAACCATTAAATTGTCTCCGTTAAAAAAAGTTCAGGAAAATTTTCTGTCACGTAGTCATGCACTTTTTCAAAGTCTCCAAACTGTTCTACTCCTGATAGTGTTAATGCTATGTTCCTATGCTGGGACAAACCTAATGGGTCATTCTTGCCAAAGCTATTGACCTATTTGAGGGTCAGGCGTCACCAACGATTACAGCCTACAAACGGACTGTCATAACAGGTTGCCTTTTATAACTACCATTATTTAAAAAAAAAAAAAGAAGAAGAAGAAAAAGAAAAGACAAACCGCGCAAGAAATACACACACAAATAAGAAAACACCGGGCGTGAAAATATGTTCACATTTAGCATAATTGGCCGAGCGGTTTTGGAGGAAATTAGCGCCAATTGTGCTTTCCTGAGTCTTGGGCAGTCACCATGCCCCATGCTTCCCTCGTCAGGGGGGTCCCAAATCAATCCCAGGCCCCCCTGATCATCAGCGGTGGGCTCAGATTACTCCTGACACCCCTTGGACTATTTCTGATTTCTTTCTAGTTTTTTTTTTTCAGGAGAGGGGTAGGTGGGGGGATCAAAAAGGGGGGTTGGGAAATACAGTTGTTTGTTTGCGAGGGAGTATTAGGCTAAAAAAAAAAGTTATAATTGAGTTGGGAAGAAAGTTGAGTGACCAGTCGGTGGGTGGATTTTGGCAGTGGTGGAAGTGGCCTGTTGGATCCCACCCTGTGCAGGCTTCCTACATCATCAATCATGGGTTATTGGGAGGGGAGGACTCATTGTCAAAATGTTGAACTCTTCAAGGTGCACCTGCTGTGTCTGGCCAATGTGCCCACCTGAATTTATGGTCTCCCCCAACCACCGCTGCCGAGACCTGATTTGTTCACTGATTTATGGATCGGGATTGCTGGTTGGTTGATATTGACCCGATCATCAATTGCCGGGTATTTTGTTCAGTTTTTTAATATTCATTTGATGGATTGGTTGAAGTTGGTTGACTGATGAGTAATTTGGGCCATAAATCAATGATTTCTTGGATTCAATCAAAATATTATGCCAACATCGAATGATTTATTGAATAATTTAATGAGTGATTTCCAAAACTATATAGGACTTGGTTGTGCTCTATCCCACTGCACCCCCCCCCCCCACCTTAAAAAAAATAGGTTAATTTATAATAAGTTTTTAAGCGAAAACATTTTAATTTCGCAGACAGAAACAAACTGAAAAGGAATTTTACTGAAAAAATTAGATCCAAAATTGAACCATGTAAAGTTCAAGAGTAAGATAGAGACTTGCAAAATCTGCGTTACTACTGTTCTCCTACGGACGTTTATAGGCCTTTAACATCTTTGTTGAAAAGCACAGCACTGTTTACACATACGCTCCATGCAATCCCAACGTACTCTACATGTAGATGGAGTCGATTTTGAGAATCCATGAATCGAAACTGGGACACAAAAGGCATGCCTGCTCCAGTAAACACATCTAGTAAACTTGCTCATTCCCAAAGCCCCGTAATGGAGATTGGAGACCGCAAAATAATATCAACAGACCAGACTGGACCGATAATTACATAAACAGGGCCATCCACTGCCAAGGAGGTTGACGAATTGGGTTAGTATTCTCAACTCAGAGCCCTAAAATTTTTGCCCCCCCCCCCTTTTGGGTCAAAATTTCTCAGGTCACATAGATCACATATCTTCCACTATATAGTGTTGCATGGAGGCATAAAACGCTTGTTCCCTGCTCACAGGATCATGAATAAAAATTGTCAATGATATCAACTTGGAATATTTTTTACTAATCCTAAAGACAGATCCGTTATGAGCCAGACATAATGAGTAACTAATTCCCAAATACTTTTAACTTTGTGTAACTGGCCTTGGAGATGTTTAAAGATAAAGTCAACAGTAATTTTTTTCTCAAAAAACAGTTATTTCCTCAAATGTTTGGTTCACCTATTTATTTTTCCAAATTTGTCTGAAATAAAATGAAACCCAAAAGCCAATCATTCGAAGTAAACAATGAGGAAATCAGCGGAACATAGGAAAAAATTGCATGCCTGATTAATACAAATTTATGCCCTTGTCAATATATTCGTTTCTGCAAGCCACTGATCACAAGATCAAATACAAAGTACTGTGGGCTCCCATGGGCGTCACCAGGATTTTTGCTAGAGGGGGGCAAAACATA